>CM040243.1:19761244-20164472 GCA_022545495.1 Chrysanthemum lavandulifolium
GACCCACAAATGCTTTTGGAAAATAAAAAGTTACATTCTGAGACCACATAACATGTAAATAATAATATAGTACCTACATGTCAAGCGTGCAAAATAAATTGAAACAATAACATTA
This sequence comes from Chrysanthemum lavandulifolium, assembly GCA_022545495.1. Lineage (NCBI taxonomy): Eukaryota > Viridiplantae > Streptophyta > Magnoliopsida > Asterales > Asteraceae > Chrysanthemum > Chrysanthemum lavandulifolium. Next base: position 19,761,360 of record CM040243.1, read on the forward strand.
CCGATGAATAAGTTCTCAAATGCACATACTTTGTCCATTTCAATCTTCAAATGGGCCCTGAAAATCACAACAAGAGATTAACGGTGATTCGAGAATCGTAAGTACTAAATATTAGGTCATACACTCGGACAATACGCCGTAAAATAAACAATTATTCGGATAAGACATACCAACTTCCTCTTTCTCATCAACAACAGCGTGCATTATCCACTACTTGCTTGACTAAGGATGCCTCTTTTCGTATCGCGTCCGGTGATAACAAATGAGCATTTATTTTCTCGAAAGCATAACAATCTCAATAAGCTACAATGAAATGTTGTAATACTTATAGTTAGATTCATTTTTAGATTATATTGCATCACTATGTATAATCTCTTGCATCACTATGTATACTAAAGCGCATCACTATGTATAATCTCTTTGCATCACTATGTATATTCTATTGCATCACTATGTGTATTCTATCGCATAACAATATCTGAAACAAAAATTCTATACTGAGATAGTATTATTGCATCATAATATTATATATTACTGCATTGCTATGTATATTCTACTGCATCACTTTGTATATTCTAACGCATTGCAATACACTAAACAAAATAACATAATGCAGTAAATTATTTAAAAAAAGAAGAAAGATACTGAGCATAATAGATCCTACACTGGCACATGATGTGCCCGGTAGGTGCAAGTTTTAAATTTATAAAAGGTGAATTACCAATTTTACCAATAACACATACGAGCAAGTATACTCGTCTGTTATAGCAAGATTATGAAGGTAAGTCGGGATCGTTCGCGAGGATTTGGTGAATCGGAGCACAAGTTTGAATTAATGAGTCGATCAAAACATATAACAAAGCAAATAGATATAATGAAATTCAGATGATTAAAAACTACACTTGCTTAAACTAGTATCATATCATAGATTAATGTGATTGTATTAACTACTTAACATGTTGGTTGTGATAATTAGTTGAAAACTAATCTATTGTTCTTACAAGTTAAACCTTAAATCAAGATTTTAGTTCATAAAAACAAGCATTAAGTTTAACCAATCAATTCAAGATCAATTCAAGTTTCATAAGTCTACTTTCATAAACTTAAACACAAAAACATCCACTTGTTCATCAAATTGCTTAAGAAATGGTCAATACAAAAGGTACCCGATCATAGACAAAAGGCTACAATTAATTTTCAACAACTAATCTTACGACCATTTAGATGTTTCCAACCAATCCAATTTGATAATCAAAAGCGTTTCTATTACAACCACACCTTAGTTCCTTTGTATAATCAAGAATAATGGGTAAAACAATCATCCATAGACAAAATGATTATGACTAGTTGAATAATACGAAGTTCTTTCGACCCCAACGATAGTTACCAATTAGCCAAACTTGATTAACAAATGTCACTATGAAACTTTAGCACAATTGGATCTTAGAATCAACTTGAAATTGAATTAAAACATGTTAATACAATCACTAACTAATCATATAATAATCAACATCATTTAAGCAAGTGTATAAAGAAACTAGCCACCATAGCAAACATGAACATAAACTCATAATTTTGATCATTAGAAAACATGATTAAAAGTCTTACAATGCTTGGAATAAGATTACAAATGATGAAGTAATGATTCCCAAAGGATCGTGGTGGACTTCTTAGTGTTTGACTCCAACGGTGGAACTGGAACTCAAACTTCTCTCGGATTTCTAAGGGCCAATTCGGGAGGTTAAGGCTTGGTTTGATGAGTAGAGCTTTGTAATTGAAGTGTGTCTAATATGCTCACATTTAGCCTCTATTTATACTAATTCCAAGGCCTAGGGTGTTAAATGCTTGACTTGGCCTCCAAGGAGTAAGGAAGGGACTAGAATACACCAAGAGAAGGACCTAGAATCGTTTGGATGCAAAGGAAAGCTTAGTGATGAAGATTTGACAACTGCAGCTTCTCCAACGGATCGGTCATACGACCAACCGATCCGGTTGGTCTTCAATAATAACACACCGACCGATCCGGTTGCGGGTTGCGACCGATCGATCGGTCATGGCAAAAACATGTATTCGAGCCAAATGCCAACCGATCCGGTGAAGGTGTAACGGATCCGGTTGGATCTTTCGAGATAAGAAACTTGAACTTTCTCTTCACTCGACTTGTAGAACTTGGTTCTTCAATCACTAAGGTCTTCAAAGGTACTTGGATTTAGCTTAGCGAGGCGGGAATCTTGATTAGCGCATATTTCACATTTTCCTCCATTTCCACCGCACTTGGTTATGAATGCTAGACAAACATATCTAGATACGATTAAGTGCTAAAATCTCACAAATATAACCAAATAACAGATATAAAAGTACACACAATGCTACTAAAAACATGCACAATCTGAGTGTTATCAAATTCCCCCACACTTAAACTTTGCTTGCCCTCAAGCAAATCTAGGACAAACATCCACTGGGATAAGATCGTGATTATGAAAAATGTGATGCAAATCAACCAAGTATAAATACTAGAGAAGATTCATCAATTATGCTTATAAAGGTGAAACATCAAGATGTTTGACAATATCCAACGATTTTCTTGCATGATAAACATTTCAAAACACCTCACGAAAAATAATGGAATATAATTCACTCAATCACTCATTTTAGTGGAGTAACAAGATAAATCACACTCATTGCTCAGTCATGATTAGATTATTACCATAAGCTTGTACAAGAAACAAAACTCCACCGACGTGGCGTGAGCACCAAGTAAAAACATCTAAAGAGGGCTTTTATTCGGGTTATAATGATAGGCTAAGGGTTAAGGGTATGGATAAGGCATGGGAATGTTATAATGAAATTGGTGTTAAAATAAAAATGAAATCAAGTCTAATACCCATGTTGCTAGCTATCAAACATTCCACGAACCAAATAAGCGATTATAGCTTTGCTTTCTTCTTTTCACTTTCCACGACTTTTTGCTTTGCCATGATAATTATTCTTGATCATAGCACATTGGCTATTATTTCCATACTTTCAACACAATTTTTTTTTTTTTTTTTTTTTTTTTTTTTTTTTTTGTTGAACATAAACTCAACACATGGCTCAATCAATCACATATGATGTGGTACTCATAATCATTTGAACAATCTTCACTTTCCATGAAACTAGCAACCAACCGTTAGACATTGATAAGGGTAGGCTAAGGTTTAAAATGTCAAATCTTTTTGTATTTTACGAGTGAAGCAAAATGAAAGGATGGCTCGGAAGGTGTAACTAGGGGTATCTAGTGCTAAAATGAGCACTACAAATGGGTCCATGGGTGGTTAACTAAGCGATGAGGCTAGCTAATATATCATTAGATGAAAATGGAAGGCCATTTGGGTTAAATCCTAAGTTGCCTCTTTATCACACGAATTCACTTATATCATACGAATGCAATCTCACCGCGGTCTAGTAATGATTTACAAGCACAAGTTCTAGAATAAATAAAATCACGGCACACTCATAGCAAAAGATCTAAGCATAAAAGGTGTATGCTAATAAGAAATAGGCTTAAATCCTCACATTTTAGTGGAAGGGTATAATATGTGTTAGCAAATGTTTATCGATCCAAAATGGATTGCAATAGTAATCGGAACACATCTCAAGTTTCAAATATTACCGGTTTTACCGGTGGAATGATCCGATTATTCTAATAGATAATCCTAAAAGTGTGAAAACAACTAGATCACAAAGGCGAACAAAATTTTAAATTTAAGCATGAAAACTCTAATTTTTCCTATTCACCCCCCACTTAAGTTAGACATTGTCCTCAATGATAAACGAACTTAAAAGTATAGAAATAGGGAAAATAGAGATGAAACAGAGATATGTCAACGAGTTTATCGACTTAAAATTCTTTCTTCATTCACAAGCGTCCACTAGAGAAATCATCACCGCACAATCTTATAAACAAACAAAAGATTTTATTAAAGGTGGCACCCCCACACTTAAGTTCAACCAAAGGTTAAGACTTTGGGAGTGACCACGAAAATCAAATCTGAAACACACGGTTGCCTCCCGAGAAGCGCTTGTTTTATTATGAGTCATCGGCGACTCGATTCTTCCGAATTTATTTAGGCTGCAAGGGCGACTTTGAACATTATAGAGTTCGGGGATGTACATGAATTCTTCACCGGTATCTTCAATATCGTCCGCGAATTCGGTGATTGGTTTCCACGGAATAGTTTGTGGAATTCTTCCAGAAATGGTGCTACAAAGGTGATAGTTTGAATTCATTCTCATGGTGTCTCCGTGACACCGCCAAGAATTGAAACTTCATTCGCTTGCTCCTTATCGTAGTATAACTTGATTCGTGTCCATTAACAATGAAACTTCCACCTTGTTTGTCATAGAGTTCGACATACCGGATGGATATCCATGTTTAACGACATATGGTCCAAACCATTTTGGTTGTAACTTAGAGCTTTGAATTTGAACTTCATGTTAAAAGCGTAACTTTATCTCGGCTTTGAATTCTTTTGAATTCGTAGCTTTTTATCATGATAGGCTTTTGTTCGGCTTTATACGGTTTGGAGTTTTCATAAGCTTGGAGTCTTAATTCATCTAGTTAGTGCAATGCGAAATCTTTTTCTCGGCTATTTTGAGATCGGTGTTACATTGTCTCGGCGCCCAATAAGCACGATGTTCTACTTCGAAGCGGCAAATGACAAGTCTTCCCATACTGAGAGTGCACGAGTTGTACCAATTGGTGTTTTATAAGTCGTCGAAATGCCCACGAGCATCATCAAGTTTCCTTGCCCATAAAGACGGATTGTCTTTTACGGTTTCAATATTCTTTTGAGAGCTCTGTTGGTATTTTGACTTGACCACTAGTTTGTGGATGATAAGCGATTGCAAATCGATGATGAACTCCATATCTTTTCATGGTTTTTTCCATTTGTTGATTGCGAAATGAGTTCCACGATCGCTTATGAGTGCTTTGGAATTCCATAACGAGTAAAAGCTTTTGAGAAAATTAACGACGACACGAGCATCGTTTGTTGGTAAAGCTTCACGCCCATTTGGACACGTAATCTATAGCAACGAGAATGTATTCGAATTTGTGGGATTTAGGGAAAGGTCCCATGAAATCTATTCCCCAAATATCGAATATTTCACACACTTGAATGCTTGTTAACGGCATTTCATCCCTTCGAGAGATTGGTGGTTCTTTGACAAGCGTCACGCTTTGAACAAGTGTATGTGCTTCTTTGAATATTGTTGGCCAATAGAATCCACATCAAAAACTTTCTTAGTTGTGGTGGAAGGACCATAATGTCCCCAGTTGGGCCATGGTGACATTCGTCAAGAATTTTACGAGTTTCGGAACCAAAAATACATCTTGGATCATCCATCGGACACATTTTGAAAAGATATGGCTCTTCCCAAAATAGTATTTAAGTTCAAAAGAATTTACTTCTTTGAGCATGAGTTAGTCCTTTTCGAGAATTCCTCCGCGAGGTAGTTTGCAAAGTCGACAAACCAAGGATCGTCATTTCCGTCGATGGTCATGAGAGTTTCATCGGGAAAATAATCATCGATTTCTTCTTCTTTTAACTCCTCAAGATTAGGATTTTCGAGACGAGATAAGTGATCAGCAGCAAGATTCTCTGCTCCTTTCTTGTCTTTGATTTCGATGTCAAATTCTTGGAGTAACAAAATCCATCGAATAAGGCGTGGTTTAGCGTCTTGCTTGTTGAATAGATATTTGAGTGCTGAATGATCGAGAAAACGATTTTTTGAGAGCACAAGATATGATCGAATTTGTCAAAGGCAAAAGCGATGACTAGTAATTCCTTTTCGGTGACGGTATAATTTTCTTTGGGCACTATTCAAAGGTGTCTTGCTTGCAAAATATATGGGCCGAAGTGTTTCCTTCAGCGTTGTCCTAAGACAGCTCCAACAAAGAAAATCGCTTGCACACACACATAAGTTTGAAAGGTAGTGACCAATTAGGTGAAACCATGATCGAGCACTAGTAAGTTGAGATTTTAGTGATTCAAAGCTTTTATGCAATCAAGATCAAGTCAAAGATAGATTCTTTCTCAAGAAGTTTTGTCATTGGACGAGATATTTTGGAAAAATCTTTGATGAATCTGCGGTAAAACCAAAGATGTCCTAAAAACTTCTAACGGCTTTGGACGTTGGTTGGTGGTGGAAGTTTTGAGATGACATCGACCTTTGCTTGTCGACTTCCATTCGGCACTAGAGATTTTGTGGCCAAGCACAATTCCTTGGTTACCATAAAGTGGCATTTCTCCCGATTGAGAACAAGATGTGCGACTCAGCATCTTTCAAGCATTTTATCGAGATTAGAAAGGCAAGTTTGAATGACTCTCCAAAGATCGAAAAATCATCCATGAAAACTTCCATGGAGGTTTCAAGCATGTCTTGGAAGATGGCGATCATACACCTTTGAAAAGTTGCGGAGCATTACAAAGACCAAAAGGCATACGCCGATATGCGGGTTCCAAAAGGACAAGTAAAGGTGGTCTTTCTTGATCGTTAGGATCGATGGGAATTTGGAAATATCCGAAAATCCGTCGAGGAAACAAAAGAATTTATTTCCGCTAGTCTTTCAAGCATTTGATCCATGAATGGGGTGGAAAATGATCCTTTCGGTGATTTTGTTTAACTTACGATAGTCAATACAAACACGCCAACCGGTGATGAGTTCTAGTCGGAACTAACTCATTTCTCTCATTAGTTACAACCGTCATTCCTCCTTTCTTTGGAACACGATGAGCAGTGGCTTACCCAAGGACTATCCTCAATTGGGTAAATGATTCCGGCATCAAGAAGTTTAATGATTTCCTTTTAACAACTTCTTTCATGTTGGGATTGAGTCTCGTTGACGTTCTACCACGTGTTTAATCCCTTCTTCGAAATTGATTTTGTGTTTGCAAAATTAGGACTAATTCACGGGATATCGGATGTTTTCCAAGCAAAAGCTTGTTTGTGATTTTTGAGTACGGAAACTAAACTTTCTTTCTCATCATCCTCGAGTAATGAAGATATGACTCTTGGAAGAAGTGAGTTCTCCTCCGATAAGCATATTCAAGATGATTTGGAAGAGGTTTGAGTTCGAGATCTGTGGGTGGTTCTTCGATAGAGGATTTTATTCGCATTTTTCATTGAAAGTGATTTCCTCAAAATTTTCTTCCTCTTCCTCTATTTCTTCTTCTTACGAGTTATCTTCTTCAAATTCTACTTTCATGAAATCATCAAATTCTTTGTCAAAATCTGTTTCATTGATTTTTTTGTAAGTAGTCATGAATGGATCGGATTCGTTAAGTAATGCATCTAATTCCTCATCGGTGACTTCATCAATAACATCGACGTTAAAACAAGTGTCATCAACTGGAATGTGGGTAGCGCATTGCTTTATCGATAAGAAAAGTGATTCGATCTTCCCCAACTCCAAGGTTGAGTTCTTTTCCTTTAACTTTGATGATTGCGTCGGCGGTGTTTAGGAAAGGTCTTCCCAAAATGAGTGGGACTTTACTATCTTCTTCCATTTCCAAGATTACAAAGTCCACGGGAAATATGAATTTACCGACTTGAACAAGCATATTCTCAAGAATTCCACAGGATATTGATAGGAATGATTTGCCAATCGAATGCTCATTTTGTTGGTTTCATTGTTGTTGCACAACTTGGAATAGAGTGAATAAGGCATCAAATTGATACTTGCGCCAAGATCGGCTAAAGCATCACATTTAACGTTATTCCAAAGTACATGGAATAAGAAAGCTCCTGTGATCTCCGAGCTTTGGTGGAATTTTGTTTTGAACTATGGTGAGCATTCTTCGTTAAGAAAAGTTCTTGATATTTGCTCAAGCTTGCTTTTGTTATTAAGAAGTTCTTTCAAGAATTTCCGTAATTGGGCATTAGGCTATAACATCAACGAGAGGAACATTGAGTCTAACCTCTTTGATTATTTCGATAAACTTCTTATAACGCTCTTCCATCTTCTCTTTCTTTAGCGTTGAGGATAAGGAATTTTCGTGTATACGCCTTGACCGGTGGAATGTCTTTCTTTTGGTGGTTTGAGTTGTGTTTGGTTCTTCGTTTTCATCCTCACTATCAGCGGTGATAGGAGTATTAGGATTAGGTAGTGGATCGCACGAGAGACCACTTCTTTGAAAACAAAGATTGATATGTTCATTTCGTGTTTGGGGTGGACTTGACGTCTTATCATTTGATGGTTTTGGATTGGATTGAGTGTTACTTGGCAATGAACCGGATGGTCTAGAAGAATGTTGGTCGAGAAAGTCCGCAAGCTTGTTTTCAAGATCTTGGATAGATGCTTGATGATTTTTCCGTCCTTGCTCAACTTTGGCTTTAAGATTGAAAAATTGATTTTGATAAAATCATTCGGATTTTGACCGACCCACGAATTCTCTCATGGTTTTGAATTCGATTTCTTACATCTTTTGTCGGAAGTTTGATGTGGTGGATCGTCGGTTCGTGGTTGAGAATCACGGTTGTCATCCCTTGGTCGGCGATCTTGCCAATTTCAATTCGACCATAATAATTACTACGATATCCTCCTCCACGGTATCCTCCTTGAACGTAATTTGCTTCTCCTTCTTTGGTCCACCCATAGGTTTATCGTCGCATTCGGACGATGGGTGATTTCCTCCACAATTGTTGCATCCATCTCGCATTTCTTTCATTTCATCTTTGATATCCTTGTATTGCGAGTTGATTTGTGAGGTTAACGCCCATATTCTCCATGAGTTTTGAGGTATCGTGTTTTCGACAAAAGCAACGGTTTTTCGGAGAGGTTTGGTTTGGAATCTTTGGACCAATCAAGTTTGGGAAGTACTCGATCTTGAGCAATTGATGTGCATCGTTGGGAGTTTTATAGAGAAAATTCCTCCAAAGATCAAGGATGCCTTGAGAGATTTCATCCAATCCATGGTAAAAGATTTGGATAATGGTTCCTTTGATAATCCATGTCCATGACAACCTCGGCAAATCTTTCATTCAAGCCAAGCTTCGACAAGTGATTCGTTTGGGTTTTGGTTGAAAGCACAATTTCTCCCATTAATCGATCAAACATGGCGGTGGAAAGAATCGGCTTACAAAGCTTGCCTCATCTCCTCCCAAGTATTGATGATTCACGGGTTAATTCATTGTACCATACTTTAGCATCTCCGTGGTGATGATGGAAAAAGTTTGAGTTTAATGGCATTGACATCGGTGTCGCCATAACGAAACATGCCGCAAATTTCGATGAATTCGCAATGTGCTTATGCGGATCGGCCGCGCCACGCCATCGAATTGTCGGTCTTTGATCATAGAAAGGTGATGTCCTTCACGGTGAAGTTGTCACCAAGGTTAATAGCAACAATAGCACTTTCGGTGTTGGTGCTACGGTTGTTTGTTCCCACATAGGTTGATCGTCCGCCATGGGAAAAGGTAAATTGATGAAAGGTTGTAAACAACTTTGGCTTCAATGAGGTTATCAAATGGTGGGTTTGGTACTCTTGGTATACGGTTTTCCAATGGTATGAAACGTGTTCTCCTTCTTCTTCGAATCAAACGTTACGGGTTGGTAAGAGGTGTAATTGGTTCTATTCCATGCCGAGTGTTCATACAATGTCCTAGAGAATCCGGGCAATATCTAAACACACGGACAAACAACGAAAAGCAGTTTATATGGAGCAGAGGAAGGTAACCGGATCGGTTGCGGGATGCGACCGATCGGTTAGATCGATGGATTGATGGGCAAACACGTAACCGATTCGGTTGAGGGCAACCGGATCCGGTTAAGGTTTCGTGAAAAAATTTTTTTTTTTTTTTTTTAGAATCGGTGAGGAAATTCAAAACTTGTTGAAACACAATCAATTCTCCGGCGTGGCGCCAAAAACTTGATGTGCCGGTAGGTGCAAGTTTTAAATTTATAAAGGTGAATTACCAATTTTACCAATAACACATACGAGCAAGTATACTCGTCTGTTATAGCAAGATTATGAAGGTAAGTCGGGATCGATTCATAGGATTTGGGTGAATCGAGCACAAGTTTGAATTAACTAGTCGATCAAAAACATATAACAAAGCAAATAGATATAATGAAATTCGGATGATTAAAAACTACACTTGCTTAAACTAGTATCATATCATAGATTAATGTGATTGTATTAACTACTTAACATGTTGGTTGTGATAATTAGTTGAAAACTAATCTATTGTTCTTACAAGTTAAACCTTAGTCAAGATTTTAGTTCATAAAACAAGCATTAAGTTTAACCAATCAATTCAAGATCAATTCAAGTTTCATAAGTCTACTTTCATAAACTTAAACACAAAACATCCACTTGTTCATCAAATTGCTTAAGAAATGGTCAATACAAAAGGTACCAGATCATAGACAAAAGGCTACAATTAATTTTCAACAACTAATCTTACGACCATTTAGATGTTTCCAACCAATCCAATTTGATAATCAAAAGCGTTTCTATTACAACCACACCTTAGTTCCTTTGTATAATCAAGAATAATGGGTAAAACAATCATCCATAGACAAAATGATTATGACTAGTTGAATAATACGAAGTTCTTTCGACCCAACGATAGTTACCAATTAGCCAAACTTGATTAACAAATGTCACTATGAAACTTTAGCACAATTGGATCTTAGAATCAACTTGAAATTGAATTAAAACATGTTAATACAATCACTAACTAATCATATAATAATCAACATCATTTAAGCAAGTGTATAAAGAAACTAGCCACTCATAGCAAACATGAACATAAACTCATAATTTTGATCATTAGAAAACATGATTAAAAGTCTTACAATGCTTGGAATAAGATTACAAATGATGAAGTAATGATTCCCAAAGGATCGTGGTGGACTTCTTAGTGTTTGACTTCCAACGGTGGAACTTTCGGAACTCCAAACTTCTCCGGATTTCTAAGGACGAATTTCGTGGAGGTTAAGGCTTGGTTTGATGAGTAGAGAGCTTTGTAATTGAAGTGTGTCTAATATGCTCACATTTAGCCTCTATTTATACTAATTCCAAGGCCTAGGGTGTTAAATGCTTGACTTGGCCTCCAAGGAGTAAGGAAGGACTAGAATACACCAAGAGAAGGACCTAGAATCGTTTGGATGCAAAGGAAAGCTTAGTGATGAAGATTTGACAACTGCAGACTTCTCCAACCGGATCGGTCATACGACCAACCGATCCGTTGGTCTTCAATAACACACCGACCGATCCGGTTGCGGGTTGCGACCGATCGGTCGGTCATGGCAAAAACATGTATTCCGACCAAATGCCAACCGATCCTACTGAAGGTGTAACCGATCCGGTTGGATCTTCCGAGATAAGAAACTTGAACTTTCTCTTCACTCGACTTGTAGAACTTGGTTATTCAATCACTAAGGTCTTCAAAGGTACTTGGATTTAGCTTAAGCGAGACGGAATCTTGATTAAGCGCATATTTCCACATTTTCCTCCATTTCCCGCACTTGGTTATGAATGCTAGACAAACATATCTAGATACGATTAAGTGCTAAAATCTCACAAATATAACCAAATAACAGATATAAAAGTACACACAATGCTACTAAAAACATGCACAATCTGAGTGTTATCAGCACAACATGTAAAGATCGAGTCTATATGCAGCATTGCAGAAGTAGCAATACAATGTGTAGAACAACACAAATATACAAGTAACAATGATTTCCTAGACATGGATAGCCCACACCTTTATAATAATTGCTTGATCCCTTTTATACACAAACGAAAAACCAATCTGACCTAAAACGTGACTAGATGCAATCTCATTCCACATATTAAATACAACTACAGGTGCTCCTATTTTTTCTAATTGTAAATAGATGTGATCATTCATATTGCGTTAAATCGACCTTAATACAAGTAATTCAATTTCCTCTGAACGTAAAAAAGGCATAATCATCTTAACATCAAAGATACAAAAGATATACCTTCAACACTAGCCTCGCTATAATCCGAATTCGACAATGAGCCGTCATCGTCTTCACTATCTGGAACCTCCATAACCGCCTTACCTAATTCCACACAAATAAAACAATCACAATCAAATCTTAACACCACACAATCATCACATATTCTATTATCTTGATATAATAAACGCGCAAAACTTACATAATCCAAGCAATAACCTAACAATTATTATAACATAATCAAACTCTATAAGTATACTAATAAAATCAGTTGCAGAGGACGGTGGTGATAATCGACAATGGTGAATGATGGTGAGATCGGTGGTGGGAAAACGACTGGTGATAATGGAGGGGAGAGTTATTTAATCAGTGTGTGTGTTTGGTTAAGAACGAAACACAAAAAGAGAGAAAAAAAAAGTAGAAAAATGACATTATATATCTAAGAGGTAAAATGACAAAGTTACCCCTGACAGTTATAAAAAAGGAGAAGGTGAGTGGTGACACGTGGCGCAATGTGGTGGCTTCTTAACCTTTTCATTTTAAGCATCTTTTCATAATAACCCAAGTCTATATATATATATATATATATATATATATATATATATATATATATATATATATATATATATATATATATATATATAACATTGTCGAGATAAAACAATTACCTAACATTTGACCAATGAAGAAGAACAACAAGCATCGGTATAAGTGGAATCAACAGAGGAACTTATTTCAAATGTTGAAAATGTACCATCTACTGTAGGCACTCGCACAGAGCATGTATTTTAACGTAAGAGGGAATACCTTTGTAGTTATTGATGATGTACCCTCCGAACAGCTCGAAGGACACTCCTCCGAGACGTGTCGAAGCCCTTCTACTCGAAGGACCAAGTTAGGTCTCCAGAATATTCACAGGCGTCAAACCATTCGTTATTACGAAGGTTACCTCCGGGGAATTCGCCATTCGAAGCCCTAAGCCCTTCGGGGTATGGTTGACGAAGGAGTAACGGATAGTAGAACATCCTGACTTGGTCAAACCCACGATCTCCCTCTCTTTCCTGGCTTCCCCGCCAAGTTTGAGAACGTGTGTCACTAAGCCTAGCGGTTACCCACAAACATGGGATGCCCCCATGATCTCCGACATTCACGCAGAAGTGCCCCTAACCCTACTTCTTTCACTATAAATAGGTTGGACGGGCAATGGATTATGGTATGCTCATTTCACACTCATTTCTTTACTTACACACACTTATAACCATAACTCATACTTACTCTCACGCCGGAGGTGGTTCGCAGGGTCCTACCCCTGCGTGATCACTTAACGTAGTATCTTCGTATTTCTTATTCTCAGGTTAAAGACAATCTTGGCTGGAACATACACCCCTCATACCTTTGATCATCATCGAAGCCTGGTAGTGCAATCTATTGTACAATCAGTGGCGCCATCCGTGGGACCGCTACTATTAGTCCCGTAATCACCAAGTCTTAAAACCTTAACGATTACACTACCTTTCGGCATGGAACCGTGAAGGAAGATACAACGCTACGGGTTTCTACCTGGTCCCCTCAACACAACTAACACCATTAATCTCGCCCCCATAACTGACCTCCACCTTCACTACACGATCTCGTTTGAAAGCCACTCCCGTACATCACGCCTCAACTTCCGCTAACCCTACTCCGAATTAGCCACGCCTCATTGAGGCAAACTTCAAGCCTTAGAGTCTTTGCTAAGGGCTCATAAGAGGCAAGTTCGCAACTTTGAAATGCGAAGAGCGGAATATTCCAAAGGAGGAATATGATGAAGGATTGAGGTGAATCTGAGGCCTCGACCGGTTAACGGGGCGCTCGCCCACGAAATGGTTCTCCTTACATGAGAAGGCCTAATGGAAGGATCGAGGTTTTGAAGAAGGTCCCGGAGGAGATCCAGGAAGAAGGGAAAGAGTACAAGGTGAAAGAAGGAGCGAGAACTCTAATGGAGGAAGCAACCCAATGGGGTACGGAGGGGTAATTCTACCCCCTCTCCTAGCTGCTCATTTAGGAAGAGAATGGATGGGGCTCCAATACCCCATCATATATCTCGAGTGTCGAGGCCTCCTCCATACTCGTGTATGAATCGATTCTCAGGAATGAACCCATACCTACTTGCTCAAACCTATAACACCTATCCTCCGAATGGTTCTCTCCCTAACCAGAGTTACCAGCAAATGCCCTATGGAAACGTTCCTACACAATCCATGGGTGGAAACCCTTCGTATCAACCTTCTACAATTTACCTTGCATACACACAACCATTTCCTAACCCGTATAACCCTACACCTGTTTATCCACCTCCATATAATCCTTACTATACCGAAGCCTTTGGAGCTTGCACACCTTTCGTGAAGTGGATCTAAGACTACCCTCTATCTGACAGTGTAAATATGCCCACTCATATAGGCACCTACGATGGGAAAGGTGATCCTGATAACTTCTTACACTTGTTTGAAGGTACTATCAAGATGCAGAAGTGGGTCATGCCCGTAGCATGCCACATGTTCACATACACACTCCGAGACTCCGCAAGGATATGGTGGAATGGACAGAAGTTGGGAAGCATTGTAAGTCTAGACGATCTTAAGGCTAACTTCCGATCACACTTTAGCCAACAAAAGAAGTACACCAAGACCCACCTAGCCGTGCATACCATCAAGTAAAGGGACAACGAAAGCACAAGGGCCTTCGTTACGAGGTATACCGACGAAACTTTGCATATTCTGGGTTTGCATGAAGATCGGAGGATCTCCGGTTTTGTACATGGCCTTCGGACTCGAAGCTTGGTGGAATTTCATCCACCGATCTTCCTACCACTTACAAGGCACTTCTTTGAGAAGACTTACACTTGGATTGAGTTTAAAGTAGAAGAAACGGAGCTCCGATTGAGCAAAAAGGAAGCCTCGACAAGTTCTCTGAGGGTCCTCCTGGAAGGATCCAAGAACAAGAAGAACAGAGACCGCTTCACTCCATTACAACAAAGGCTTGAATCATGGACTTTTGACGAACTTGGTCAAATCTCCGTGGAGATTCAGCACCGAGAAAGCCGCAAAGTCCTTCGATCCACCACCTCGGATGTCGGTGCAAAACAAAACCGAGGGACATGTCAAAGTACTTGTTGGGATATGAAAGTCTTTGAGCAGTTAAAATCATCAAGACTAATCAAAGTATCTTGCTAAATGATAAAGTCAAAGCACGCATACTGAAGTCAAAATCTTGCAAGATCAAAGATCTGTTTTATTCGTTTATAGAAAGTCTTGTAATTCTAGAATATTCTATGTTAGATTACTTGACGACAAGGACACAATTTGTAAACCGACTAGGGTATTCTTGAGCCTATAAAAGGACCCTAGATTGGCATAAGATGTACGTGATTTTATTAGAGTTTTAGAGAGAAGTTCGATATTATTAGAGTTGTTAAAGATCCGCATAATAAGCATAGTTAGAGTTATTAATAAAATCGCTCATAGCTAAAGTTATTCTTCTTAGCTTTGTTAAGTAAATTCCATACTTAATAAAGTTTGCTCGGTGTTTCTTTGTTAATAACTTAGGATTTATCCGAGGTTATTAAACCTTAACAAGCTATTTAAGTTAGTTTGGTTAGAGTACATCGATCCAACAAGTGATATCGAGCTTGTGTGGAAACTCGACTAAGAAGAAACCGATTTCAACAAACTCAAGATGTCAACAAGTCGCATCAACTCCTATCACAGGTATGTTCTAAGTGTCATGATTTTTATCAAAAGTACTTAATGCTTATGTTTATGAAAGAGATAATTGTATTAAGGCTAGGTCTCGAGGTAGTCTGGTTATCAAATAACTTTAGAGTCTATGGAAGCCAAAATTATAACACATGAAAATAATGAAATGGCTTCAATGAAAAATATGAACAATGTGATTACCGGTTAAAACCGGGTGAATGGAAATTAACCGTAAAATTTTGAAATTGAGAAACTAAATAAGGAGAGAGATGATCATTAGCAAAGTTTGATGCACGGAAAGAATCAGTGCATCACATGTTACTTATGTTCAAAAGCAGAAGAGCATACATTAGAGCGGCTTAGGTTTTGGTATGGACTTTGATAACATAGAAGAGAATCAATCTAGTGGTCGATGACTTAGAAGATGTAACCACTAGTGATGATGAACTCATTAATTATGTAGACACATCTAGTAATGAGGATTCAATTAGTGATTTACCTCCCGAGTACAAGAAAGACAATGGTTATCATCTTTGTTCCACATCCAGGTTGGTAGTCATCAACCCATAAGACCCGATGTTTCACGCTTTGGTGTAGACAGTCTAGAGTTTAGGAAGAAGCTTATTGGTCAATCTAGGTCTCGAAATCCTTAAAGAAATTGTTGGAACAAATTTTCAAAGTCAAGCAAGATTTTCTACTCAAAGTCTTGCTCCACAAGCGATACCTTTAGGAAAACCTTTTCAAAACAATCTCGCTAAACCTTTTTGGTATAATTTTGTTCAAAACAGGTTTAATCATTCACCTAGAAGGCACAATAGTTTTGGTCATAGACATAGAAGAAGTCACTTTGGAAGTATGGGTGAAAAGCTGTGTTTTGTGTGTTTTAGTCCTAATCATTTAATCAAGGATTGTGAACATCACTCGTAATACCTTAGGAAATTTCCAAAGAATAGGTGCAAACCGTAAACCTAGAGAAAACAAACCACCGAATAATTCTAATAGGGTTAATCACAACAATTTCTCACGGATCATAGGTACCCCACCAGAGAAGACCTTTTCTAAACCACCAAGACATTCACAAGCGGTACCTTCTCAAAGCATCGCCTACCAAACCAAGGTATTGCGAATATCACTTGGGAATGTAAATCCTAGGAGATCTCATTACTATCAACCTAGAAGGTACTACAATTCACATAGGGATCTAGATCACAGAACCAAGTGTTAAACCGCATGGGTTAAGAGAGAAATCATCCGAGGACAAACAAGACTTTCAACAAAAAGTGAATCGATGTTTTCATAATACAAGAAAAGAGAATGAATTTGCAAAGAGAGTTCATTGAAAATCCAAAAGTTTTGAAAATCCATGCTAAAAATCAAAAGATAATTCGGATCATGTTTTGAAAAAAGGAAATTACATACTCAAAGAATTTGAGTTTGTAACTCTGAGGGAACACAAGTCGAGAATGGCGTGGGTTCCTAAAAGAAACTAACTCTAAATCTTTATGCAGGCAACCCGGAAGAGGAGCTTAAAGATCATTTGATAGTAGATAGTGGTTGCTCGGAAGTATGACAGAGACAAGGATATTCGTCGATTTTAGATCTATTAGTGGAGGAAGAGTTGCATTTAGGAATATTCCCAATGGAGGAAGAATTACCGTGAAAGGAACTATCAAAGCAGGACGTATAGATTTTGAGAACGTTAGATATGTGAAGGAGCTTAAGTTCAACTTATTATCGGCCTCAAGTATGTGATAAAAGCATCTGTGTTTTCACTAACACGTAATGTCTCATCCTTTCCTCCGAATTCAAGCTTTGTTGATGATAACTTGGTAGTTCTCGAGTACCAAGAACCAATGATGTGTATAGTCCGGACATGAAGAGTCTTCACTCATGGAAGAGCCACTGCTTAGTGGCAAAATCAACAAGCGAAGAAGCACATCAATGGCATAGAAGATGGGCCATGTAAATTTCAAGAATATCAACAAACTGGTCAAAGCCAATTTAGTTAGAGGTTTACCTTCAAAGACTTACAAGAATGATCACTCTGTTTGGCGTGTAAAAAGGAAAACAACATAAAGCTTCATGCAAGAAGCTTGAGGAGAGAACTATTTAGTATTAGTATAGTCCTGCATTGTTTGAGGGAGGATATTGATGTATACTTAGCTTATCTGAGAGGAATTTGGAAAAATCTTGTTTTTTATGAAAGTACCGCTTGGAAAGTACCGCTGGGAAAGTATCGCACACGTGGAAAGTCTTGTTTGTCTTATTAAAATCATCGCTCCAATGGTAATATTGAGGGTAATTCTACTAACGGTAACTTTGTTATTATGGGTTGTGATTTTCAAATCTCACCTATAAATAACTACTTTCCTGCTTTCCTCTCATCTTGATATTCTCATATCTTTTCCATATTTCTCTCACCATCTCTTTATTATTCGATCATACTTAATTGTGCTTACATACTCAACCATGGTGAATCGTCCCACTTGTTTCAAAGCACAACATGGTAGCAATTTAGACAAGACCGAATCTAATGAGGCCTTTCATGATATAATTGATTATCTTCTTGGGTCGCCAATCGCTTATGCTCTTTTAGTGGAGCGGATATAATTGAACCTTCGATTCAAGAATTTTGGGCCACCGCAAGGATAATATGGAGAATGATGCATTTTATATTAGGGCTACGATTCTTGGAAGAACTGAAGATTACCAAGCCTCTATTCGAGAAGACTTATTGTTTAATGATGAAGAAGGGGCTATTCGTTTTGATAAGCGATTGATTTGGGAAACTTTTGGGCACCTTGGTTATGAAGGGTCTTTAATGTAACAAACATTCAGAAACAACTATTTTGTCCTCAATGGAAGTTTTAGTGCGTGTGTTGCTTCATTGTATTAGTGCTAAAAGTACTTCATGGGAGCAATTTGGATCAAACATAGCATCCGCTATGGTGGGATTAGCTCTGGATGTACCAAAGCCTCTGTATTTTTAGTGCGTGTTTTCAATTTTTCAAGGCTTATTCTAGATGGCATGCTTTCTCACATCACCATGGATCAAAATGGTTAATGTATCCTCGGTTTATACAAGTTTTCTTGAACAAACAACTTGGTCGATGTACCAAAGCCTCTGATTTACTACCGTTATTGTACAACAAGCAAAGATTTTTACCTTTATGGCGAAGAAGTGACTTATTCAGAGGTCAAGACACCCTTTAACTACTTCTATGATGGAAGTTGTTCAAGTCATTAGAGTCGAGGTCAAGCCGATGAAGCAAGTGAAATATTGATCCGCAAGTCTTTGATCTCAAGAAGGTCTCGCATCTCAAGGTACCGCTTCCCAAGTATTGAAATTCAAGAAGATGTTGCAGTTCACTTCTCCATCTCCACAACAACTGTTCTCGATTCTCAACCGAGGATCATTCACCAATTCAAGGAGATGCTTCACATACTTTATCCCCGATGATTTAACATTAGATAATTATGTTTTGACAAGGAGTTAGTCAAATTGCAAAGACTACCGAGGCTCAAGCAAAACAGTTAAGAGGTTGATGCTCAAGTATAAAAGGTTAAAGAATTTTGTTACGCCTTTTATCAAACGTTATCGCTTATGGGTTAAGGAAGAAAACAAGTGCCAAAGGCAATTTATGAATAAAAACAAAGGCAAAAGGTTCATATACCATCTTCTCATCCAATTGGGAGGAATTTAGATGAAAAGAATTTGAAAGAAGATGTTGTTAAGGAGAAAGAACCTCAAGGTATCAAGAGCATGTTATCATTGAAAGTATCAAGACGAAAGGTATGAAGATCAAGGTATCGAACAACAAAGTATCGCTTTCATTGGAACTCACTGACAAGAATTGGTGACACCAAGAGTATTAGACTTTGAAGAGAAGTCGGTCCTTCAACTATTCCCAAGAGTATTAGACTTTGAAGAGGAAGTCGGTCCTTCAACTATTCCACATGAAGAAGAAGTCGGGTCATGTCAAGTCATACCAGAAAGTCGATACACCTCAAAGAATACACACTGCAAGTGATGATGAAATTATTGCAACTATATTGCATGATTTATCAAAGCCAAGGATGTTACTATTCCAGAGTGCAAGAAGAGGAACAATCAAGAGTTTCTTAACTCGCTATTGATCCTAAGGATAAAGGAAAAGGTGTTTTGGTAGAAGTAAAGAGGAAGAAACCACTTTTAGCACGTATAAGAGTCAGCTCAAGATGCTTTAAATGAACAAGCAACTAGAAAAATTCAAGAAGAATTAAATGCTAAAGATAGAGAAGGAAAGGAAGTGAAGAAGCTCGTAATAGAAGAAGCGACTAAGAAGTTGCATGAGGAATTAAATGTCAAGCTAGTGAACCATTAGAGTCATTGCTCCTATTTCTTTTCTACCTAGAAAACCAAATCTTGCTAAAGAAAGGAATGCAATGATGGCTTATTTGAAAAGTCGAGGATATAAAGGATTGCGTGTCAAGTATGTTGATTGAAAAGATTATATGATGTCGAGACAGAGGCTTATAAGAAGGATGTTGCAAGTATCAAAGATTATAAATATGAAGCTACTTGGACCCAAGGTAAAGAAAGAAAAGTTTAAAAAGAAAAGGAAAATTGAAGTTGAAGATATACGAGTTTTCAAAGAAAGAAAAAGCCGAGTTAGGATGCAAACTAGGATGAATTAAGAAATTATCTCGTAATAGTAGATTTTGAATATTCCAGAGAAGATCTTGACATGAAGATGAACAAATCTCGATTACTACTTTTGAAGTTGTGGAATCTAAAGATGGAAGCTATATCGATGTTTCAGAGAAGATGAAAGCTCAGAGTGTTTAACAGTTATGGGATTTATTGCATATCATAGATAGAGTGGATCTATTCTATTTATATCATGTGGTGAAAGATTATTTTGAACATCATCCATCAAGTAATTGGTTTAGTTTTACTTGGAGATCTCACAATTGCATGGGAAATCAAGAATAGAGTAGTGATGAAATTTGGAAGAATCAAGAGAACGGAAAATTGTTTCATTGGAGATTCTTTGAAGAATGGAGTGCATGTTCTAGAGTGGAAAATGGTACAATGATTCACATGTTCATAGATAGAAGATATCCTCTTACAAGAGATCTTATGAGGAGGATGCTAGAGCATGGAATGGAAGTTGAAGAAGACAATGAAATTGCTTGTATGATCATCAATTTGTTTATAAACTGGACTACTATTGTCGATGATAACGAATAACCGGTATGAGGCTTATTTGAATAAATTATTTTTGATAAATCGATTTTATTCAAAGTATCACGATCAAATAGTACTTTAATCAAAGCATCGCTTGCGACTTTTAACCGCTAATGATTTTTGAAGAAAACTTTGTTAAGTAACAAATATTTTGAAACAAAGGTTGAATAAATGGTTTTGAGATGATAATATCAACAGTTATCAATACACCATGGTTACAAAAGGATTGACTAATCCATGAGCAAACGCCTCGTAAAGATATATCAAATCCGCTTTTAGTTGACAACTTGCTAATAAGTTGGATGGTAATCAACTCACCATATCAAGAATGTGAAGAGTTGGCTAACCCACAAGAAAATGGCTTGTTGTAAAGGTGGAAAAACCATTATATGGTAATTAGTTCACCATGATGAAAGAACTAACTAGTCCGTAAGGGTACAACTTTGGTAAAGACAAATCAAATCATTGATAGATGATGATTTGCTAAAATCATATGGTTATCGAGTGTACCATGGTCTTACACACCAAAACATTTGGCTACTCCAGAGTTAATGGCTTTGGTAAAGAGATCTAAATCCATTAAATTTTCAATGATTCACCTCACAAGAGTTAACACACCGGAAGTGATGAGAATAGATTGCAACTTAAAGCGAATTAATGTACAAATTGTCATATGTTGCCGTGTTGCTAAAAGATGGAGCTTTGGATGATGTCAGAAAAGAATATTTCTAAAGATACTTTGACTATGCACATAAACTACAAAGATACAATCCAAAGACAAAGACACTATCTCGTCTTAAAGATGAAGTCGATAAAGACAAATTCAAGTTAGGGAGGATTGTTAGGATATAAAAGTCTTTGAGCAGTTAAAGTGTCAAGACTAATCAGTATCGCTAAATGATAAAGTCAAAGTCTTGCATCTAAGTCAAAGTCTTGCAAGATCAAAGAACTGCTTTTATTCGCTTATAGAAAGTCTTGTAATTCTAGAATATTCTATGCTAGATTACTTGACGACAAGGATACAATTTGTAAACCGACTAGGTATTCTTGAGCCTATAAAAGGACCCTAGATTGGCATAAGATGTCGTGATTTTATTAGAGTTTTAGAGAAGTTCGATATTATTAGAGTTGTTAAAGATCCGCATAATAAGCATAGTTAGAGTTATTAATAAAATCGCTCATAGTTAAAGTTATTCTTCTTAGCTTTGTTAAGTAAATTCGCATACTTAATAGAGTTTGCTCGGTGTTTCTTTGTTAATAACTTAGGATTTATCCGAGGTTATTAAACCTTAACAAGCTATTTAAGTTAGTTTGGTTAGAGTACATCGATCCAACAAGTGGTATCGAGCTTGTGTGAAACTCGACTAAGAAGAAACCGATTCAACAAACTCAAGATGTCAACTCAAGCCGCATCAAATCCTATCTGCAGGTATGTTCTAAGTGTCATGATCACTCGGACTCTCCTTATACCTCCGGTAGGGTTCTCCAAGAAGAACTCATGGCCTCTTGGAGAAGTACCATTGAAATCACCATAGAGAAGGCCCCTTATCCCGAGCGAAGACACTCACCTTCGTCATAGTTAGCTCAAACTCTCCTTATAATTTGTTAACAGGAGAACATCTATGCAAAAGATGGGCATTGTTGTTTCCATCGACATCGCCATTAAGTTCCAAACCCCTTCGGAGTAGGAACTGTTCATTCTAATTATGGGGCGGATAAGGGTGTATATGGTGTCAAAAGGATCAAAGAAGAGCCTGAGGAGCCTCGATAGCAATTCTAAGTGCGATAGATGCGTAAGAGCGAGTTGTAGTCAACCCTAGCTACCCCGAACAAATGGTGGTAATAGAAAAGCAACTCCGTGAATTTCAAGGCTTAGCTCACGAATCGCTATGGACTAACCTTGATATTTTGCTTAGAAATATTCTCGACATGACAGAGTCCCAAGAACATTGTCGATAGACATTTGACCTTCTTCTCGCACAGAGCATAAACTCAATGAGTACAAACATATTGAGCCAATAAAAGCAGAAAAGAAGGAGCCTAGCCCCGAAAAGAAACGCTGCAGTCGCAAAGAAGTTGATGAACCGACACAAGCGGGCATTCTAAGGGAAGTTAAATACCAAACGCAAGTGCCAACCCAAGAATGGTTAAAAGAGCGACGGAGGTGGCTCATGTGCTTTGACTTCACCGACATCAACAAAGTATGCCCAAAGGATTGCTACCCCTACCGTAAATTGATCGAAGGTAGAATCCTGGCGTGCTTCCGCTAAAATGCTTCCTAGATGCCTATAAAGGGTATCATCAGATCCAGATGGCAAAAGAGGACGAGGAAAAGACAGCCTTCTACATAAGCAAAGGTGTCTAATGTTACAGGAAGATGCCCTTCGGATTGAAGAACACAGGGGCAACATACCAATGTCTCGTGGACAAAGCCTTCAACAAACAGATAGGCAGAAATCTCAAAGCATACGTTGACGACGTGGTTATTAAAAGCAGGACAAAGGAGGACCTACTCCTCTATGTGCAAGAAACCTTCGACCAACATCGGGCGATTAACATGAAGCTGAACCATAAAAAATGCTCCTTCGGTGTCGAAGAGGGGCAGCTTCTAGGGCATTTGATCACTAAGCAGGGGATAAAGGCTAATCCCTCCAAGGTCAAGGCAATTACGGATCTCCAAGCTCCTAAATGTTTAAAAGATGTGCTAAGTCCGAATGGAAGTCGGTACTCTAAGTCGATTTTTGTCGAAAGGAGTCGATGATCCCTACCATTCTTCAAAACACTCAAAGGATGCGTTGATAAGAAGATTTTCATTGGAGTCGTGGCGTGAAGTCGCCGTAAGATGAAGAATTCATCGAAATCCTTCCAACACTTACAACCCCAATCAAAGGCGAGGTGTTGTTCATGTACTTAGCATCATCAATGGAGAGTATCAAGACAAATCCTTATGGCGTAATGAGACAAGCGATAGATCCCCATTTACTTTGTCGCCAGGGTCTTGTAGGGGCCAAGATCAACTATCCAACATTGGAGAAGTTAATACTAGCTCTAATCTACGCAGCAAGGAGGCTCGCGATACTTCGTGCCCATCCGATCACGGCCTTAACCGACAAGCCACTCAAATGATCTTGTCGAAGCTCGAAAAGTCCGGAAGGGTGGCTAAATGGGCTATTGAACTTGGGAGCATGAATTAGAGTTCAAGGGTCGAAACTCTATTTAGGGTAAATTCTTACAGACTTCTGGCGAGACACCTTCCAAGCCGCATACGTAAAAGGAAGAGCCCAAAGCTAAACTCCCGAGGCACGAGATGGTGGAAACTTTACAGATGGAGCATCAAGCTCCGATGGTTCTAGAGGTGTCTAATCTTTGGTTAGCCTCGATGGGAAGGAGCATACATATGCTCTTTGTTTTGAGTTTGAGGCCACAAACAATGAAGCGAGTACTAAGCTCATAGCGTGCCTCCGATTAGCTAAAGACATGGAGGACAAAGCTCTTGCCATTTTTGTAGATTCTCAATTGGTAGCCAACCAAGTGACAGGATCCTATGAAGCAAGGCATCCCGTCATCAAACAGTACTTGGAAAAAACAAAGGAGATGCTGGATAGCTTCGATTCCTACACCATCTAACATATCCATAGGAATCAGAACAAGAAGGCAGATGCACTGAGCAAGCTAGCCTCTATGGCCTTCACTCATCTCACCAAAGAAGTACTAGTTGAAGTCCTACCTGAAAGGTCCATCATTGGCAAGGAATTTACGGACGTGGTTCGCGAAGAAGGAGAGACATGGATGACTCCCATCAGGGAATATTTGATAAGCGGTCTCCTCCCTGAAGATCCCAAGCTAGCAAGGAAAATACGGGTTAAGTCCCCACAGTACCGACTAATGGGGAACCCTATAGAAGGTCACTTATCACTGGTTAAGATGTGGGACCCAAATAGGCTACGAGTATTATTCTTTCAAGTCCACGAAGGATCCTCGGACTCCATGCAGGCCCCGCTCATTGTCTCAAAGATAATGAAGTTGGGGTACCATCGGCCTTCTATGCACAGGATGCGCGAAATATTCTCAAATGTGAAGCTTGTCGATACACTCAAACGCTCCCAAAATTCCAAAGGGGACATGACAAGTGTGACATCCGCACGGCCCTTCTCCCAGCTGGGAATTGACATTGTAGGACCTTTGCTCGTGGCTCCCGGAGGAGTCAAATTCTTGCTTGGTGGCAATCGATTACTTTACTAAGCTGGCAGAGGCTAAACCTTTAGCCTCCGTTACGGGGAGACAGATCGAGAAGTTTGTATGGGAGCACATTGTGTGCAGATTCGGAGTGCCCCACATCATCATATCCGACAATGGAAAGCAAATTTCTGAAGGAGTCTTCTACGAATTCTGTCAAGGGCTCAACATAAAGTAGTCTTGGACGTCCGTCTACCATCCACAAGGTAACGGACAAGTGGAGGTTACCAACAGCGACATCGTCAAAAGGATCGAGAAAAGGCTGGGACGAACTCACCATGGTTGGGTGGATGAAATCCCTCAAGTACTATGGGCTCATCGGACACACCCTAAGTCAAGCAATGGTGAAACCCACTTCAGTCTAACATACGGAAATAAGCGGTCATCCTTTCAGAACTAAGTATGCACACGGCGCGCGGCAACGTATGATGCCTCCCAAAATGATGAAAGGATGGTGAGAACCTTGATCTACTAGAAGAAAAAGAGAGATAGCTCCATCCGAGAAGCTATGCACAAGCATAAGATCAAGGCTACTACAACAAACGAGTCGACCTTCCACCTTCAAGCTCGGGAATATGTGCTACACCTCAACAAAGGCAAGCAAAGCGAGAATACAGGAAAGATGGGACCTACATGGGAAGGACCCTACATGATTCTTTGAGGCCTACCAAGAATGGACCCTACATATTGGCTACTCTTCTCGGAGAACCCATCGACAGAACATGAAATGGTACGAACCTTCGAAAGTTATATGTTTAAAAAGTAATTTTACTTTTTCATTCTTGTAATTAGAAGCTTCTCAAGGGAAAGCAAACATTATTGGTAGTTTTCTTAATTTTCATTTCAAGAATGATGTAATCCTCTCTACCAATTCAATGATTAATAAGACATTTCCCACAAATCTCTTTCTTCGTTTCTTAAACAAAAAGATTTGTTCAACCAAGTCGTTTATGAGTTTCAATGTCGAATCAAAAGGGCACGTGGCATAACAAACGCCTCATCACTTAAGCCTATTTAAACATTCACATTAACTCTCCTAGTAGTTTATGACACTTGTGAAAATAAAAACAAAGTCATACTACCTAAAGGATTTGAGATAGAGTGGGTCGTGACCCTCTGTCAATGATCAAATTTGGTCATTATATTCTTGGTGTTGGAATTTACACATAATGAGGTTGTTCAACCTTAGGATGTAAAAGTTAAGCGTCAGAAAAATGGCGTAAGAGAAGTTCACAAGACAAAAAACAAATAATAGCTAAGTGTGTAGAGGTACTCCCCCACACTATGTCATTTAAAATGAAGGCTAGTACCCTTGTACCTGCATAAGGAGCCTAAGCCCCAATTAAGTTGTCTTTGGCCTAGGCCATGCATCACAAAAATTCAAATTATTTGAGGAACCAGACAAGCATTATCAAAATAACATTAAATTGTCTTAGAAAGGGTACATGCAACCTTTGAAACCAAATCACTGCCAACATGGCAGCCTTTACTCTTGCTTCTTGGGAGATGGGGTTGGAGATGGTTGAACTGAGGCATGCTTGGTAGACACCGTCTTCTTGGTAGGAGTCGCAGGCTTGATCTTGCGAGGCTTCTTTGAGAGGAGGTCTTCCAGAGGTACCATAGGGTATTTGGTAGCTTCAGCCAGGAAGGAGTACTCTGCGGTTGCAAACGCATTTCCCGCATCATCGTATTCAGCTTTCGATGTGGGACGGTAGCACTCAATTTTGGAGAGTTCTACGTGTTTACCTGTTTCAGCAGCCTCCTCCAAAGCCAAGCACTGTCCATGGAAGATAGCTACTTTGATGACCTTCCACATTTGAGCTCCTAACTCATCACTATGGTAGAGCTCCATGGCTATATATGGCACCACCTTAGATACAACCTTCGCACGGTCCTTTTGCATCATCTTGTTCCTTATCTGCAAGCCATCAACCTCCTCCCTTAACTTAACTTCCACCTCTCCAAGCCTAGCCTCTCAATCTCCAAACCGGTCCACTTTGCCTCGAGCATAGAATTCTGACCTGTTAGGCTGATAACCTTAGCCTCTTCCAACTTGAGCCTACCACAGTCAGCTGTTAATTGGGATATCTTTTCACGAAGGTCTTGGACGAGCGGATTCTTCTCAACATACCTCTCACTCGTCATACTTAGCCTCCAACTCGGCATACTCTTAGTCCCTGTGCTTCTCCCTCTCAAGCAGGTCATCCATCTTTTGTCTTGCCTTGGTTATCCAACACCGCTTGCCTAGCAACGTTCTTGTCATGTAGATCACAGACCCCTTCGATGGACATGTTTTCCAATAATCCTTTCCACTTGGAGGGGGTAACATGATCCACGATACGGTTGCAGGACAGAGCATTAGGAAGCTCCTTCGTATCTGGAAGGCCTACGACCATTCCATTGCACAGGAGTTCAGTTACTTACCATATTTAAAAATTCATACAATTTAAATAGGGGACATTGCTTACCATGAATCTCCACAGTCTCATCTGGCAGCTCGAAGGCAGACTTCACAAACTTCTTGCCTTCAGCACTCTTCTGCCGCACGACCCTAGATCCGGAGGCGGGGAGGGGATTCTTCCTCTTGTTGGTCGACTTAATTGCCTTGCCAGCTGTTCCTTTTCGGCTTTTTAACTTGTCACCATCCCGCTTGAACTCGCAACTGGACATCCTCCTCGCAGATCGCTCGAGTTCGCCACATTCTCAACAAGTTGAGAAGGACCTCCAACAGACTCGAGGGTGTCAAGCAATAGGCTCCATTGCATGAGTATCCACATCATTGTTGTTGACAGACGTGGAAGGAGAGCCAACACCGTAGGGACTCTTCGCCTTTCTCGGTGGCATGAAGCTCAAGTCTTCATCAAAATCTTGGTACATAAAGTTCTCGAATGACATTTTGCAAAAAGAAACAAGAAGAAATAAATATCGATTGCTACATTGGTCTTACTTAAATAGAAGTAGAAAACATACTTTGTCCATGGTACATGATAACAAAGCTTCATGGGAGACCCTCCCACTTTGGGCAATCCCACCATGTATAAGATTGGCTCAAGGAACACTTGCACATCAACAGATATCTAACCAAACACCGATAGCATGGATCCCTTTGCACCTCATATGGCAAGGGTCATTGTATCGCTTTTGCATCAAACATGTACTCCTTACTCAACAACTCCGGATAGTCGGGGATAATAGTGTTTTGCTCATAGAAAAAGCCGCCTTCCAAGTGTTATATTGGTGTACACCTCCCAAACAGATTTGGCACATCCCCTTCGTGCCTTTTAGCTAAGGTTAACCGTTACCCCTGTGATACAAGTTCAAAAACCCTTAACACCTTTAGAGTTGGTTCATAGCCATATGCTTTACACATTACTATGAATGTGGTCAGTTTGGCTAAACCAAATGGGTTGAACCTAGAAATATGCACCTTGTAATACCGCATTAAATCTAAAATAAGTGGGTGCAGTGGAATCCTAAGGTTGGAATGGCTAAACGCATGAGTGTATAGCCCTACGAAACCTTGTGGAGCATCAAAGATACCTTGATTAGACTTAGGTAACATGATTTTAAACTCTGGTGGGATTGGATAGTCAGCTAAATGATCGTGTGAATCTTGCGCAGTTAGCGTACATTTTTGCTGTTTAATGATAAACTTGGAATCCAGACTTCTATTCTAAACTACAAATAAAGAGGAATATTTACCTTTGTTTTCGAAGATGGTGTGCACTCAAAGGGTTTATTGCGTGAAAAAGAAGACGGAGATAGTAAAAGTGTTTTAGGGTTCCAACAACCTCCCCTTAAATACTCTTTTTTATCATCTTTAAAACCACACACGTGTCCCTAATATTTACTCTTATCCGATTTAAGTAGTTTTTAAATTTTAAAAGAAGACTTTTGGTCTCTGGGTAAAGTGGGAATATGTGATCACTGTAGCGGGCAGTTTAAGAGTTTAGTTGGCATTGTGATCACTGTCTCAGAGGATGAAGTCGAAAGCAATGCCTCTTCGCTCATATGCATCACTTTCGACTGGGAGGCTTGATGATGTACCCTTCGAACAGCTCAAAGGACACTCCTCCGAGACGTGTTGAAGCCCTTCTAATTGAAGGCCCAAGTTAGGTCTCTAGAATATTCACAGGCGTTAAACCATTCGTTATCACTAAGGTTACCTCCGGGGAATTCGCTATTCGAAGCCCTAAGCCCTTCGGGGTATGGTTGACGAAGGAGTAACGGATAGGAGAACCTCCTGACTTGGTCAAACCCACGATCTCCCTCTCTTTCCCGGCTTCCCCGCCAAGTTTGAGAACGTGGGTTACTATGCCCTAGTGGTTACCCACAAACATGGGACGCCCCCATGATCTCCGACATTCACGCAGAAGTGCCCCTAACCCTATTTCTTCAACTATAAATAGGTTGGATGGGCAATGGGTTATGGTATGCCCATTTCACACTCATTTCTTTACTGACACACACTTATACAACCATAACTCATACTTACTCTTACGCCAGAGGTGGTACGCAGGGTCCTACCTCTTGCGTAATCACTTAACGTAGTGTCTTCATATTTTTATTCTCGTGAAAGACAATCTTGGTGGAACATACACCCTCATACCTTTGATCATCATCAAGCTTTGGTAGTGCAATCTATTATACAATCGCTATCATAGGGTAGTTATATCCATTGTCTCACCACCGATTGAGTCATTCGCGCGACAACAACAGTCATCATCTTCATTGCCTCATTTACTGTATTTTGTAACGAAACATTCAAAATTAATATTGTAAACTATAAAATAATGGTATCCCATAAACTGATGGTATGCCATCCTTTCCACTGATGGTATAAGTTAACTTTGAAGGATTCCTTCTTTGCCTTCCACTTAAGCTACGCAGGAACTATTATTGTTTAATATTGCATATAGGCTTACGAACTTATTTAACAAACAAACCTGCAATCCCACTAGGTAAAGGGTGCATAAATGTGCTGATAAGACTAATAGTCTACATAAGGCAAATTAAATTTCAATACAATGTTCAATATTTGTATTACCTAAAAGTGCAACCATGTCGGTGAAAAGCATTCCTCGGTACATCAATATATCGATCAAGGATAATAATTCGTCATTTGTACCACATACATCCTGTTTCCACGCGGGCAAAGCTACCGTTTCGAGTCTTGTCTTCCTATCGTAATATGTCAATACTGACCCATCAACATGCTACCGACAACGACAACCATTACTAAATTCATAAATTAATACTACATGTCTCTATTCTATTTCATGTTCATGTCTCTATTCTATTTTGCACAAAAGCAACAATGAAAGATATAAGATTATAATGAACTAAAACTGCTTTAAATGTGAAATTGTACCACTCCGGTTTCATGGTTGACACAGTCATGTTGACATGAGAATGAAAACGAACAGTAGGAGGCTTCTCGGATAATCTTTGTCACAAAATAGCTTCAATGGTAGATACGCCTTCAGGTATGCATCAAGACCTACAAAACAAAGTTATTAGATGATGTGAGTTTAATTATCACATTATCATATGTTTGTAAGTATTAGGCTAAGAAAAGCGATAAATAAGGTGACCAAACATGACATTGTATGCGGAATACAAATTGAGAAACCTCAAGTTCAATGAGAGAAAAACAAAAAAGACTTTCAAATTAGACCGAAAGATAGTAAATTAGGTAGCTGTAAGTTTACACTTTGATAGTAAAACAAATCCAAACAGCCAAAAAAATGCTCAAGATGTCAATCCTAGTAAAACCGTTAAACCTCAGATTAAGAAGACAAAAGAAAGAAAGAGAAAAAAGTTACATTGTGAGGGCCAATGGTGGTTCGTGTCGATGGTCGCATATAAATGTCATCACTATCATCCATTTCATAACTGACAATCCCATCTCCAATATCCTTAACTGCTAATGATGTACTATATGGTATGTCTTTGTATCGTTACAACATCCACACCAAATGATCTATATCAAGTCATAATTTATAAATATTATTTGTTGGAAAGGTGTTTCCTAATACATCACACCCAAAACCTTAAACCAATATGATCTGATCACTTTATAAAAACAATACACCCAATGCTTATGGATAGATTTATTTTGTTGTATCTTGCGTGTCTAAGGTAAGTTAGTTTTTCACTTTTTAAAACCCATAATAGACTTACAAAGTGCACGAAGTCCATGATCGAGAAGCATAGCACTCGATGGCTCAATTCCTTCGCACTGTGGCTGATGATACCATATTTGTTTGAGCACCCATTCGGTTCGACACCATTTCAGCCCAAATGCGAGTCATGCAGCCCTATTTCGTGCTCAAATTCCACACCGAGTTCGGTCCCAACTTGGCTCCTTTCAGCCTCAACTTGACTAAAAAATACATCTATGCCCTATTTCAACATTACTACCGACCATGTCACCCCAACCCATTTCATTGTCGATGTGTTCAACATGATGGTTGGTTTAATTGTCTATATCGGCAAGGGTAAACGACATGGTGCTTTTATGGAAAAAATCGAATTGTAGTTAAAAGTTTTAGCAAGATACCACGCAAACTTTCAAACTCTTATTCCTCATCATTGTGTCAAAATCTTGCAATGTCTATGCCCTTCTTCTTTTCGTAAGCACCATCAAGGACCCTACAAAATATAGGTTTGATTTCAAAGAACAAAACCGTTGACAACAACTATAGCGTAAATAAGGGTGTTCTAAATTTCATAGAAAAGATTATTTTACTATTTCCGCATACGTTCCTCGTTGAATGATCTTGAGAGAAAAGCCAATGCCTCAAATTTCACTTGTTGCTCAGACGCTGCTATAAAAAGCCAATGTAAGTTTTGAGACGATCATCAACATGCCAACCTGTTAGGAAAAAAAAAAGAGTTTTTTATGGAAAGGTTGCTGAGACACAAGTTGGAAGTGCCTCCTAATCCTGTTGGCAATGATGAACTTCATGCTTCTCAATGTGTTGGTTTGATTAAAAATCAGCTTCTATCACATAAAGGTTCATCTTGATTGTACTATTTTGTAATATTTGTTTTCTTTCTTTATTTCTTAGTTAAAAAAAAAATGTTTTTGGTTTTATCTAACTTTTCTTGCAGGTTTGTTGTATACTTTTCTTGGTTATTGACTCACCAGATATACTTTGTGTATGTCAAAGAGTTAGCTAGTCCAAAGGGTACACTTTGGTAAAGACACATCAAATCTGTTGATAGTCGTAATGATTTGCTAAAATCATAGGGTATGCAATCACCCATGCTTAATTGCCGAGTGTTGTATGGTTTTCAATTCACCATGGCTTATTCCTTTTGGAATCCAAGAATTGGCTAGCCACATGTATATGGCTTGTGGTAAAGGCGGTGGCATTCCATATTTGGTTCTCAATTCACCAATTTTAAGAATTGACTAGTCCCGAGCAAATGGCTGTAAAGACATTTCAAACCGCTTAAATGGTTTGGTTTGCCAATAAATCGATGGTTATCGATGTACCATAGTTTACTTAACTTAAACATATGGCTACTCCAGTAGTGATGGTTATTGGAAGAGACATCAAATCCATTATTTTCAATGATTCACCTCTCACGTGAGTTAACACATCCGGATGTGATGAGAATAGTATGAAACTAATTTGTTTTGATGTACCTCTTGTCATTTGTTGCCGCAAAGATATGGTGTTTCGTAGTTACTTCATCATAGAGATGTTCTTCTTGGATTCTTTGTCGTTGTTGCTCGCTTGCAATCCTCCGGAGCTATTTTTGTTACCGTTTATCAAGAAACCTGAACTTAACCAAGTCAAATTCCGTTTAGGGAGGATTGTTGGGAATTATGTGAAGTCCGGATTATGCCGAAATTAATGTCAAGTGTTTCTACTAAAGAAGAGTGGATTCATCAAGACATAATCTCATCAAGGATAATAGTTATTAACTGCTTCGTGAAGTGTTTATTCCGTGTTTAGTTTATTTAGTGTGGATATACATGAGCTTTATTAGGAAGTGATTGTGTATATCTTATTTAGTTTTATGATTATACGTTTCTTTGGGAAACGGTTTAGCGATATTGTTTAGGGTTCCTTGTCTATAAAGGAACACATTAGAAAGAGTTAGGTACCGATTAGAAAACTCAATTTTGTTAATATAAAGATCCATAAAGGATCAAGAAGTTCTTAGTTATTACTTGTGTTTATATTCACGATAAATATAAGTAGTAGAGATTGTCTTTATTGTGCTTGTGATTACATAGGCATACATAACGATCCACGAGCTCAAGATCTATCAAGGTCTGTTTGTTTCAACAAAATGGATGACCAAGTGCGCATAATCATTAGAAAAGTAATTTTCGAGAAGAAGTATTAAAACAAGAGTTAAATTCCTTGCAAGAAATGCTTTCCAAAACCGCTACAAAAACAAGAACTTCAAGAAAATATGAAAATGCTTACAAGAATTTAATACAAAGGAAACAAAACTCTTGAAAGATTTTTCTAATCTGAAAACTTTGAAAACAAACTTGAAAACAAGTTGTACATACAAGGAACTCCATTTAGACCGCTTCACATGATCACT
Source organism: Chrysanthemum lavandulifolium (assembly GCA_022545495.1). Lineage (NCBI taxonomy): Eukaryota > Viridiplantae > Streptophyta > Magnoliopsida > Asterales > Asteraceae > Chrysanthemum > Chrysanthemum lavandulifolium. The sequence goes on from CM040243.1 coordinate 19,795,114, forward strand.
AAGCATAGAGTCTTAGCGATAAGCATAGCATTCCCTTATTGAGGAACCAAATCCAGAGGTTATTAAAAGGCTAGAAATGCTCATAAGGTACTTTATGATGGCATTGAAATCCTTAAACCTAGACAGAAACCTAGTTGCGTTGAGTGCAATCGAGGAAGATAAGAAATTAGATGAAGTCACTAGGAAAAGATGAATAAGAAATTAGATGATCCTAAATGTAAAGAGAAGAAAATAAAGATCACACCCATGATTACATGAAGGAAAACTGGATTTCCTTGAACAAGTTTAAGCCTCGTACATTGTTGACTCCGAACAAGTTTTTGGAAAATAGATTTAGATAAGCGAGAAAGTGAAAATATTGTTGAAACAAACCCTTCCCTTTGGAAAATGCCTAGAGCGATCGTGTATCCTCCTAATACACCAATGCATCTTGTTCCTAGAACAATTGCCACTAAAAGCAAGACCTTAATTAGCCAATATGTTATCTTTCAACTATTTGTTGATTTTGAGAAAACTTGCAAGAAAAGGATCACACCCACCGGTATAGCTCAAGGAGAAAGGGTTTTGAGCAAATGAAAGAATGTTATTTAAGCGAGGTCATGCCTTTCTTTAAACTTCTAAAAGAACACTTTGAGAGTCTTAAAAGGGATAGAGACCGATATTAAGGGAATGGAAAAGGAATTTGATGCAATGATAGTTGAGGTTAGTGACTATGAGCGAGCACTAAAATATAATGAGATTGAGAGGAAGAACTTGCATACACTAAATGAGAACCGATTTCAATGTATTGCTCAAGATGTGTTCTACATCGCTACTAACTATTCTATTATCGCTTCTCGATTCCATGAATTGTCTGCTTTGAATGTCTCTCATGATCGTGTCATTGAGCTTGAAAAAACTAATTCAACTAAATGAGAAAATTGAACCGGATGATCACGACAATTTGTTAAACATTTTCTAAACTAGAAGTTGAGCATTTTAATTTACAACTAAAATATCAACATCTTCAAGAAAATGTCAAACTTCAAATATCAAGACATCCTCGATGCTCCGAGTTTGATGCGGTTTTCAAATTAACAAACGTGATGAATGATTCAAGCTCATTGCAACACGATCGTAAAGTTGAAAGCCCAAATCTCTCAATTAAAGGGTCAAACAAACAATGCGATTGGTCCCCAAATGCCTCCTCCTTTAGATTCTCGTAATTCTCAAAACTTTCATCTTCAAAACTTAGTAAATGCTTTACAAAAAGAAAATGAGGTTTTCTTGAAGAAAATGAAAAGGTTAAACGTCATTTCAATGAATTATTTGAATCTATAAAGGTCATCAGAAACAAAAATAACTAAACTGTAGCCTCGTTACAAGAAGAAATTGAGAATCTAAAGAGTCGTGTAAAAGGGAAGATGCCAATGACCAATGGGAGAATGGTGTATCAAAGGTACATGTTTGTAATAAATATGCTCATCTATGAAATATGTTCCTCCTCATCTTAGGAATAACAAACTTGCTATTCAAACATATTTCTCATACCTTAAGGATGAATTTTAGAATGTCTCCATGAGATTGTAGAAGAGGATAAGTTAGAGAAACCATTGATAATGCAATTAGCCATGCATGATTATATGCCAAACGATCTCAAGAACTTCTAGAATGCCTAATTACAATATGCCCTAAAACCTTAGGTGAGCAAGTCAATCCTTTGATACCGTGTTCTATGCCTAGTGCCAAGCATGCAAGTCACTCAATGCCAAATGTTATGAATGTGAACCCTAATGTGCCTTCAAGAAGTTCGATTTCAAATCTGTTAGTGCTAAGAATGTGAACTCGAGTGCCCTCTAGGTGTTCAAATCCCACTATTCAAGTGTTAAAAAGTTAATCTTAGTGTGCTGCATGTAGCTCAGATCCCAAAGACATCTAAACAGTGAAGCAAATAGTAGCCAAACCAACTAATGTTCCCATTCCTCTACAGAGTAATCGGTGACATTAAAGCAAGGCGGTCAAAGTCTCAAGACAATACAAGGAAGGACACGACCTGCAAGCTAAGAATGTGCATTGGAAGAAAGTAGAAGACCTACTAGGAACTTCAAGTTTGAGCCGAATAAAATGAATCGTGTTGATTCTAGTATTAGCCATAGGCGCATCGTAATTAATTCAATTCGATACTATTTGCAAACCTTGTATTAATGTCCGCTTGAATTCGCTTTCTAATCATGAATGTGGTGTTAATGTTTTGCCTAATGATGTTAATTGTCCAATTAATATTGTTAATGCTAAAAATCATGCTAAGAAGGCTAAAAGGCAAAACGAAAGAAAGTAAGAAAACATTGGAAACCCACAGAAGAACATTTAGTAAGATAGGCTATTATTGGATACTTGTTGGTCGAAGACTAATCGCACAATGCCCACTAGAAAATGGATGCCTACCGGTAGATCTATTCCCTTAAGAAGTGAGCACACTGTGAATGTGGTTAATACGACACTAGCACCGCATCTATTCACAATAATTCCATTGCCTTATTTTTGATATGAATGCTTTTATTTCGATGTGGGTGTTCCAACCAGTGTTACTAACCAAATGGAACCCATTCTTGCATGGGGATCCCAATTATCCGCTTATCCATTCTTGTCTATGTTCAACCTGCAGATCGCTCATATCGCTCGTGGTACCGGACTCAGTCGCTCCAAGCATATGATGGCGATCGGTCACGGCTCATGAACTTCGTGAGCAAATTCATCGGGACGAGCTTAGATTCGGAAATGATCATTTCGTGCAATTATGGGTTATGGTGATTATGTTGTGGGTGATAGTGTCATCTCTAGAGTATACTATGTGGAAGGTCTTGGTCATAACTGCTCTCTCTGTTGGTCAATTATGTGATTCTCGATCTAGAAGTAGCCTTCGGAAAAGATACTTGTTTTGTTAGAGAACTTGATGGTAAGGAATTGTTACGAGGAACTCGTGGGTCAAATCTTTACACCATCTCTATCGATGATATGATGAAGTCTTCTCCTATTTGCTTGTTGTCAAAGGCCTCGAAAACAAAGTCATGGTTATGGCATCGTCGTCTAAATCACTTGAACTTCGGCACCATCAATGATCTCTCCAGAAAGGACTTAGTTGTAGGTTTACCTAAACTAAAGTATGAAAAGGATCATCTTTATTCAGCATGCCAATTGGGAAAAAGCAAAAAGTATACCCATAAATCCAAACCTACAAACTCAATCACAGAAGTTCTTCATACCCTTTATATGGATCTATGTGGACCAATGAGAGTGCAAAATATCTTTAGGAAGAAATATGTGTTAGTTGTGGTTGATGATTACTCTAGATTCACCTGGGTCAAGTTCTTGAGGACAAAGGATGAAACTCCGATATCATCATCAAACTCATCAAACAATTGCAGTTCGACTTAACAAAACCGTCGTAATTATCCGAATGTATAATGGAACCGAGTTTGTTAACAAACAACTTAGTGAATTTTATGAAAGCATTGGAATAAGCCATCAAAGAAGTGTTCCACGAACTCCTCAACGTAACGGTGTAGTTGAAAGACTAAATCGAACTCTTGTAGAAGCCGCTAGAACAATGCCGATTTACTCAAAAGTTCCAATGTTTCTACGATCAAGCTATTGCCACTTGCATGCTACACACAAAATCGTTCCTCGGTTCACACTGCTCATGGAAAAACTCCATATGAACTTGTCCACAATGAAAACCTAATCTCTTTCCTTCGTGTGTTTGGTGCATTGTGTTATCCAACCAATGAGGGTCAAGACTTAGGCAAACTTAGAGCTAAAGCGAGACATTGGAGTTTTTGTAGGTATGCACCAAACAAAAGGGATACCAAATCTACAACAAAAGAACCGAAATATCATGGAAACAATTCATGTTACGTTTGATGAGTCGATCGGTCAGTTGGCTCTGGACAATTGATTCAGACCACACTTCAAAACAGTCCATTGGTTCATCCCTTGTTCCAAACTCTTCTCAAGAAACTCCATATGTACCTCCATCCAAGATGATTTAAAGAAATTGTTTGATCCTATGTTTGATGAACTTTATGATCCAAGTACCAATGAGGTGTCGATTCCTTCAACAGTAGGTCGCTCATATTCACCGTGAATGAAGACAATCCTCGCCTCATTAACAAATCATCATTCTTCAAATGTACATCATGGAAATGTTTTGGCATCAATGATGAAGTTAATCCCTTTGCTACTCCCGAAGATGCTCCATTCGAAACATATTTGCTCTCGAATCTTCTTCGAATCATCTTCTTGAGAGACATCAACTCGCTACTTGATCCCCTTAACAACCGCCACATGAACACCTTAGAAATGGACTCACGATCATCCATTAGACAACATCATTGGAAATCCTCTCGTCTCAGTATCAACACGGAAACAACTTGCAACCGATGCCTTATGGTGTTTCTTCAACTCGTACTCTCAAAGATCGAACCAAAGGATGTTAAACCGCCATGAACGAAGATACCGGTTCAATGCTATGCAAGATGAAATTCATGAGTTTGATCGACTTGATGTATAGGAGTTAGTACCGCCGAGAATGTGCCATGATTATTGCTCTAAATGGATCTTCAAAGTGAAACTAGATGAGCATGGTGATGTATGAAGAACAAGGCTCGATTAGTTGCTAAAGGATACCGTCAAGAGGAGGGTATCGACTTTGAATCTTTGCTCCAGGTTGTTCGAATCGAGGCAATCGAATCTTTTGGCTAATCTTCGCTAGTAAGAACATGGTGGTCTATCGATGGATGTGAAGACGGCATTTCGAACGGAGATCTTAAAGAAGTCGCTCACGCCACCAACCTGAAGGATTTGTAAATCAAGAGCATCCTACTCACGTTTATCGTTTGAAGAAGGCTCTTTACGGTTTAAAGCAAGCTCCAAGGGCATGGTATGATACACTATCAAAGTTTCTTCTATCTACCGATTTAGCAAAGGAGCAATTGATCCAACATTGTTCACCGGAAGTCGTGCAAACATTTAATTCATGTTCAAATTTATTTTGATGATATCATCTTTGCCTCGATCGACCCCAATGAATGTGACCGTTTTCAAATGAAATGAGTTCAAAATTTCAAATGTCAATGATGGGACAAATGTCATTTTCTTGGGATTACAAATTTCACAAAGTCCCTGAGGCATTTTCATAAATCAATCTAAATATGCAACTAAGATCTTAAAGAAACTAGATGAGGACCACTCGGGGATCATTATTGATCAAACGAAATATCGTAGTATGATTGGATCCATGATGTACCTCACCGCTAGTAGACCGAGACATATTGTTCATTTGTTTGCATGTGTGCTAGATACTAGGCTAAGCCTACTAAAAAGCACCTTGAAGCGGTTAAACGGGTCTTCGGTATCTCCAAGGAACCATCAACATGGGTCTTTGGCACCAAGGACACCGGTATGTCACTAACGACCTATGCGAGATGCCGATCATGCAGGTGTCAAGATACTCGTCAAGTACATCCGAGGTGCTCGGTTTTGGGTGATAAGCTTGTGAGTCGGTCTTCAAAGAAGCAAATGAGTACTTTTATTTCCTCTACAGAGGTCGAATACATAGCCATGTCATCTTGTTGTGCTCAAATCTTATGGATGAGATCTCAATTATCCGACTATGGCTTTGAATTCAACAAAATCCTCTCGATCGTGACAATAAAGTGCTATTGCTCTCTCATGCAACAACGCTCAACACTCAAGAGCAAAGCATATCGACATTCGCCATCATTTCATCGGGAACAAGTGGAAAAAGGTGTGGTGGAACTCTATTTTGTGAGGTCTCGAATATCGGTTAGCGTACATCTTCACCAAAGCTCTTCCAAGAGAACGTTTGAGTTTATTCTTCCACGCCTTGGCTTGAAAAGTCTTCAACCGAAACACTCAAACGCCTTCGTGAGGAAGACGAGGTGTAAAGGTCTATCTTCATCTATCTCTTTTATATATCTATTCAAAAACAAAATACAAAATTATAAAACCCTCAAAATCAAACAAAAAATATAAAACCTTCAAAATCCATAAAATCAAAAATTCAAAAATCTAAAAAAAAAAAAAAAAAAAAAAAAAAATAAAAATCATTTGCTATGTTTTTCTCGGTTCGATAATATCTACGGTCTTTGTGTCATTATTCAAAGAATAACACGGGTGTTTAGATGTTGTTCGAATTTTAAAATAAATAAATAAATAAATAAAAAATAAAAATAAAAATTGGGAGAAAGAGAAACTGTGGTTTATTGTCATTTCAGCAAGATAACCGCTTTTCAAAGAAAGAACGAGCCATGCTTTTTCATGTTTTTCAAGATTTGAGAATTTGTTTGAACATTCATCAAAAGTCTTCTTATCAACCAAATTTCATGCTCGATTCTATTTACATGTTATTCATCGAAAACAAATTGTTTTGAAAATTAACTCGGACTCTATTTTTGATAATCATCCGGACTTATTTGTCAAAATATCAATCTCTCAATCAACAACATATGTCATTGATTGAGGGAGAATGATTTCAATTAAATTAAAAAGTTAATGGCATTAAATTGTTTTCAAAAGATATTCATGCATGTTTTACCAATGGAGTTTAAAGTCTTAAATCCGATCCTAATCGATTAAAATGCTTTCATAATCAAGTTACAATTCTCCTTAAAGCCCTCAAAATCAATTTAAATCATTAAGAGATCACAAATCTCAAATGATTTGATAATTGTGATCGGGAGAATGTGTGATTTAAATTGGATTTAAACCGATAATTGTAAATGGTTTTATAAGGATGTACATGCTATCCTTCCCACATGTGACAAACGATTTCAAATTTTCCATGCACATGTTGAGGGGAGCATCTATCTTAAACCTATGATTTGAAACGTGATCACTTATCTCATATGCGGGTTCCTCTAGTATGTGCAAAACTCTTTTCAAATCTCGAGGCACATATTGAGGGGAGCAAAATTATAAAAATCTCATCCTTCCCTAAAATGCTTTATCTACTTGTCTTGATTAGGAAGTGATGTTGATATGTTTTAGAAAATGGTAATCAAAGAAGTTAATTCTTTCTCTTGCCTCCATGTGCAAAACGATTTCAAATATTTTGATGCACATGTTGAGGGGAGTTCTCGTTCTAAAAATATCAAAAACAATTCGGTACAAAATGCTTTGATATTATATCACAAGTATCCGGATTGATTTTCAAACAGTTTTCAATTGGTTCCAATGGCGATGAACAATACCAAATAGACCCACCAACTTTACTTTATGTACGGTGATATAAGGATGATAAGGTTAGGTATGTGTTCCCATGATCCGCCGAACGGAGGGATCTACCGTGGACTATCCACTAGTTAGTATAGAGTCCTTAGGTATGATGATAAAAGGAGAAAAGCGAGATATGGGAAGAGTGCGGATCGAGCAGCAAGCAAGCGGAACAAACCCAACAAGGTTCTTGCTATGAAGTCTTGGTAAGCCGAAGGGTTGAAGAATTAAAAGAATTGAATGAGAAAAGGGTGAAAACAAATAGCCCTCCATTTATTCAACCTTAGAGGCGTAAACCGGGTTCAATTCATATGCTACCGATGGTAACATCGGTATTGAAGACAAGACGTCATGGACCCAAAGGACGCACCGCGCTCAACTTTCCAAACCACTCAAGTTCCTCTTAAAAGGACTTGTTTCATTCTCACGGAACCGACATTATCTATCGACTTTCTCTTAGAGATTGTTGATATTGAAGAAGGAGACCTCTCCCTAGTCTCCGCACGGGATCCAAATATGCACAAATTGAGTCTAGAGCCACGAGATCATCAATAAATCTCATTAGGACACTTTCAATGAAGACTCTGTCTCACACAATGTGGAAAGAGATTATATTTTGAGTCCCACGATTATCCTTGTGGTTTTGCGGTAACATCCGAGTGATATGTGAACATATTCACGGTGAAGATGGAAAACCTTCGAGCCAACATCAAACAAGCTCACGGTAGGTGGCATGTGAGATCGTTATATAGATCAACCATGTGACAACCGAATGTAAATAATGGGCGATTCAATCTCTTGAATCAATCCCGTTCAGTTATGGATTGACGGATACCTTTGAAAAACCGGTCTTTGTGCTTAAAAACTCTTTTCTTTAGCAAATCGACCGTACGGATATTTCAAATCAAAAGGTGTTTTATGATTGATAATTGATGTTCATTAAAACCTTCGTTGTATTGCAAAACAATTTCTATTGAGCAATACACGATTGTTTTTCAAATCTCTTTTCATCAATCGGTGGACTTAAATTACCGTTCACTCACTCCGTGTTGTCGTCTTTGAGATGTTCCGGTTTGAGAACAACTAGAACACGCGAAACCCATCAAGGAGATTCTTAGGAATCCTACCGATCACAGCAAGACTTGTAATCGATCAACGGGAACCGGGCCGTGTACCTCAATTCAACGAAGTGATCAAAGACACTTTCGTGTGCTTTATTGCTAACTGCTTTATGCGGTACATCCTACGTTGTGCCGATCGAATGAAGCGATCAATCCATAGCCGCATGCTCACACTACACATTCATCTCAAAAGAAATCATGATAAGTGCATCAATGACTCGATATTTTCACTCCATGCTTCGCCACGCCATCGCCAATATCATGAATCAACGAAGCTTCACATTGCTCGATGAGAAGACATCATGATCAAGAATGTGAGCATGTCGGTCCGAAAACATCACAAAATTCCAACACCGTAATGGATGTCTCGAGATTTTCATAGCCGATGATCTCAAAAGTCGGCTCAAAATTATTATCACGTGGATCAAGAAAAGACCTCCACCGTAGTAACCAAACATGCAATGAGAAGAATCAATGACTAAGAGCTTTGAGCAAAGTACTACATCAAGAATGCAAGAACAATTGTTAGTGAAATATATGTTTGTATTCAATGTAATTTTAGTATATGTTTGAGGTGACCTCCTTGTGGGAGATTGTTAGGAATTAGAAATTCCAAGTATTAAAGTATCGGTCACCTCAAGTATATGTAATCGTAGAAAGCTCGTAGTCGTAGTTATTTTAAGTTAAGTAGTATTTAGTTTAGTAACACCGTGGAGGACGGGCGGTCTTTACCCACCGTATGCACGATCCATGCCCGTTGTGTGGCGCTTTATGTAAGACTATAAATACTCTCTACCTCCCAAGGTAGAGAGTTGGAGCTCATAATAATATTTTCTTTCTCTCACTATAGTTCCCAACTCTCTTCCTTTTTCTCACTAGAACTTTCTCTCTTTAACATACTTATACGCCTACTTTGATCATGGTTTAGAGTGTTTGTGAAATCCAATATCCTACATATTTGCTCCTGAATCATCATCAGAACCATCTTCATCAGGAGAAATCGACTCTGCTACTTCATTTCCTCTACAACAACCACACGAACACCTCAGAAAATGGACACATGATCATCCATTGGACAACATCATTGGAAACCCCTCTCGTCCAGTGTCTACACGGAAACAACTTGCAACCGATGCCTTATGGTGCTTCTTCAACTCCGCACTCTCTAAGGTCAAACCAAAAGATGCCATGAATGAAGACAGCTGGTTCAATGCCATGCAAGAAGAAATTCATGAGTTTGATCGACTAGATGTATGGGAATTAGTACCTGCTCCAGATTGTGCTATGATTATTGCTCTAAAGTGGATCTACAAAGTGAAACTTGATGAGCATGGTGATGTTTTAAAAAACAAGGCTCGATTGGTTGCTAAAGGATACCATCAAGAGGAGGGTATTGACTTTGAAGAATCATTTGCTCCAGTTGCACGCATCGAGGCAATCAGAATCTTTTTGGCTAATGCTGCAAGTACGAATATGATTGTCTATCAGATGGATGTAAAGACGGCTTTTCTTAACGGAGATCTAAAGAAGTCGTATACGTCAGCCAACCGGAAGGTTTTGTGAATCAAGAGCATCCTAATCATGTCTATCGCTTGAAGAAGGCTCTTTATGGCTTAAAGCAAGCTCCAAGGGCATGGTATGATACGCTATCAAAGTTTCTTCTATCTCTGGATTCAAAGAAAGGAGCAGTTGATCCGACATCGCTCACCGTAAAGTCGTGCAAACATTTAATTCACGCTCAAATATATGTTGATGATATTATCTTTGCCTCGATCGACCCCAATGAATGTGACCATTTTTCAAATGACATGGGTTCCAAATTTCAAATGTCAATCATGGGACAAATGTCATTTTCTTGGGATTACAAATTTCACAAAGTCCCAAGGCATTTTCATAAATCAATCTAAATATGCAAATGAGATATTAAAGAAATTTGGATTTGATTCTTGTGACCGCTGACACTCCTATGATAGAGCATACTAAACTCGGATGAGGACCACTCAGGATCATGGTAGATCAAACGAAATATCGTAGTATGATCGGATCCACGATGTACCTCACACCAACAGCACCGTACATTTTGTTCATTGTTTGCATGTGTGCTAGATATCGCTAAGCCTACCAAAAGCTGCTAAAAGCGGTTAAACGGGTCTTTGGTATCTCCAAGGAACCATCAATATGGGACTTTGGTACTCAAGGACATTGGTATGTCACTAACGACCTATGCAGAGATGTTGATCATGCAGGGATGTCAAGATACACGTCAAGTACATCGGAGGTGCTCGGTTTTGGGTGATAAGCTTGTGAGTGGTCTTCAAAGAAGAAAATGAGTACTTCAATTCCTCTATAGAGGTTGAATACATAGCCATGTTATCTTGTTGTGCTCAAATCCTTTGGATAGGATCCCATTATCCGACTATGGCTTTAAATTCAACAAAATTCCTCCGCATCTTGTGATAATAAAAGTGCCATTGCTCTCTCATGCAACAACATTCAACACTCAAGAGCAAAGCACATCGACATTCGACATCATTTCATCGTAACAAGTGGAAAGCGGTGTGGTGGAACTATATTTCGTGAGGACGGAATACCGTTAGCGAACATCTTCACCAAAGTTTTCCTAGAGAACGTTTTGAGTTTATCCTTCCACGACTTGGTCTAAAGAGCCTACAACCGTAAACACTCAAACGCCTTCAAGAGGAAGAAGAGGAGTAAAAGGTTTCCTTCATCTATCTCTTGTATATATTTATTCAAAAAGCAAAATACAAAATTTCAAAACCCACAAAAGAAAATATAAAATATAAAATTCTCAAAAATCCATAAAAATTAGAAAATCTTGAAAAATTCCAAAAATATTGTTATTTTTTCATATTTTTCCTTATTCGATATCATCTACGGACTTTGTGTTGACATTCAAAGAATGTCACGGGTCTTTAGATGTTCTTCGAATGTATAAAAGTTAAAAAAAAAAAAATGAGGCGGAGAAAAATGGTGGCTTACTGTTATTTCAGGCAGTAACCCGTTTTAAAAAGTAAAGGAAAGAGCCATGCTTTATCTTATTTTTAAAATCTCATGCTCTGATTCTCAAAACAAATGTTTGTCATCAAAAATACAAATGTTTCTCTTTCCAAATATTTTTCCGTCTAACGATTCTTCTGAAAAATATTTGTCATCTCATGAAAACAAAAAAATTGCTTTGAAAATACCTTGTACTCTATTTTTTTGAAAAGCATCTGAGCTTATCATCTGTCAAAATCTCTCAATTAACAACCTGTGTCATTGATTGAGGGGAGAATGATTTCAATCGAATTAAAAAGGTTATTTTGAAAGGTCATTTAAAAAAAACAATTGGCAAGTAAATGAGCAAGGTTTATTGTTGAACAATCAAAAAGAATTATGTTTTATACAATTGATTCAAAACCTTTGCTAATGTTATGTTTTCAAAAGATACTCTTGCATGTTTAAACAATGGAGTTTAAAGTCTGAAAATCTGATCCTTATCAGTTAAAAATATTTTTTTTTCAAAAGCAAGTCACTATTCTCCTCAAAAGCTCTAAAAATTTAATTTAAATCAATAGAGATCACATCTCTCAAAGGATTTGAAAAGTGTGATCGGGGGAGAATTTGTGATTTAAATTGGATTTAAACTGATAACTTGATAATTGGTTTTATAAGTGTTTAGCAAGCTTTCCTCCCCACATGTGCCAAACGATTTCAAATTTTCCATGCACATGTTGAGGGGGAGCATCTTTTTAAACCACAAAGAATTGAAACGTAATTGATTTATCTCTAAGTGCAGGTTCCCTCTAGTATGTGCAAAACTCTTTCAAATCTCGAGGCACATTTATAGGGGGAGCAAACTTTTGAAAACCCCATCCTTCCCCAATATGCTTTATCTACTTGATTTAATCAGGGAAGTGATGATGATATCTTTTAGAAAATGGTAATCAAAGAAGTTAATTTTTCCTCTTGCCTCCGTGTGCCAAATAATTTCTAATACATGAAGCACGTGTTGAGGGGGAGCTCTTTCTCTAAAAATATCAAAAACAATTCAGGTACAAAATGATTTGATAATATATCACAAGTATCTGGATTGATTTTCAAATGGTTTTCAATTGGTTCCGATAGCCGATGAACAATACCAAAAGACCGACCAAATTTACTTTATGTATGGTGATATAAAGATGGTTAAGTTAGGTATTCGTCCCATGATCCGCTGTAACCGGAGGGATCTACCCATGGACAATCTACTAGATAGTGTAGAAGTTCTTAGGTATGATGAAAAAGGAGAAATGTGAGATATGGGAAGAGTGCGGATGAGACAGAGCTAGTAATCGAATAAACCCAACAAGGTTCTAGTTATGAAGTCTCGGTAAGCAATCGAAGGGGTTGAAGAATGAAAAGAATTGAATGTGAAAGGGTGAAAATAAATAGCCTCCGATTATTCAACCTTAGGGCGATACGGGTTTAATTCATACGCCATCGATGGTTACTAAGGTAACACCGGTATTGAAGACAAGACGTCATGGACCCAGTGACGCGCTGCACTAAAACTTCCCAAGCTACTCAAGTTCCTCCTAAAAGGACTTGTTTCATTCTCACGGGGAATCGATATTATCTATCAACTTTCTCATAGAGTTTGTTGATATTAAAGAAGGAGACCCTCTCCCTAGTCTCCGGCATAGGATCCAAATATGCACAATTGAGTCTAGAGCCACGAGATCATCAATAAATCTCATTAGGACACTATCAATGAAGACTCTTTATTTCACACAATGTGGAAAGAGAGATTATATATTATGAGTCCCACGATTATCCTTGTGGTATTGCCGTAACATCCGAGTGATATGCAAACAAATTCACAATGAAGATGGAAAGCCTCGAGCCAAAATCAAACAAGCTCTTGGTGGGTGGCATGTGAGATCTATCCAATAGATCAACCATGTGATAACCGAATGAAACAATGGGCGATTCATTCTTTTGAATCAATCTGGTTCAGTTATGGATTGACGGATACCTTTGAAAACCGGTTGTTGTACTTAAAAACTCTTTTCCTTAGCACATCGATTGTGTATCAATATTTCAAAATAAAAGGTGTTTATGATTGATAATTGATTTTCATTAAAACCTTCGTTGTATTGCAAAACAATTTCTATTGAACAAGACATGATTTTTTAAATCTCTTTTCATCAATCGGTGAATCTCAATTCATCGTTCACTCACCGTGTTGTCTTCTTTGAGATGTTCGGTTTGAGAACAACTAGAGCAACATGAAACTCGTCAAGGAAATTCTTTGGAATTATACCGATCACATGCGATTTAGATCGATCAACGAGGAACCGGTGGTCGTGTACCTCAATTCAACGAAGTGATCAAAGACACTTTCGTGCTCTTTATTGCTAATGTTGTATGCGGTACGCTCGACATTTGCGGTGATCATAATGAAGCGGTCAATCCATAGCCGCATGCTCACATTACACATTCATCTATAAAGAAATCATGATAAGTGCTTCAACGACTACGATACTTTCACGCAATGCTTCGCTTATGTCACGCAAATATCATGAACCGAGAAAGCTTCCGCTACTCGATGAGAATATATCATGATCCGTAATGTGAGCATGTCGGTCCAATTGTCACAATATCACATAATACGAACACCACAATGGAAGAGTCGAGATTTTTGTTTTTTCAAGATCTCAATCTTGGCTCAAACTCATCATCACGTGGATCGGTTAAAGACCTCCACTTGGATTATCCAAACATGTGGAACATGAAGAATCAAAGACTACGAGCTCTTGAGTAAGGAACTTAATCAAGAATCCTAGAACAATCCAATGTAATATCTGCTTGTATTCATTGCAAATTGAGGTGACCTCCTTGTGGGGAGATTGTTAGGAATTAGAAAATTCATCGTTAAAGAGTCGGTCACCTCAAGCATATGTATTCGATAGAAAGCTCGAGTCGTAGTCAAGTTATGTTAGTAAGTAGTTTGTTAAGTAACATTGTGGAGGACGGACGTGTCTTTACCCAATGTATGCCTAATCCACAGCCCGTAGGTGGTGTTTATTTGTAAGATACTATAAATACCCTCTACCTCCCAAGGTAGAGGGTTGGAGCTTCAATACCATTTTCTTTGTTTCACATAGTTCCCAACTCTTTTCCCTTTCTCTCTCTAGAACTTTCTCTCTCTAAACATCTTGAACGCCTCATATGATTATGGTTTAGTGTGATTGTGAAATCCTATATCCTACAAGGTTTCCTCTGGTCTTATTTTCCTACTGTCTTTATTATTATGTTTGATGATGCCAAACTATTGTTGAAGTCTGTTATTCTTTGGTGTGAGGATGTAGCTACATCAAGGGATGGTTAGATGGAGGTGATAGTAGGGAAATGTAGTCAAATTTAGTACTATTGGCTTGTGGTGGAGTGGTTTTGCAGCAGTATTAAATGCCACAGCTTTTTGTTATCATTAGACATAAAATAAGAGGGTGCGAAACCATGCAAACAGTTCATCGTTACTCAATCATACCCTAGAATAACATCTATTACACAGTTTACATAAAATTTATTTTATCGCCAAACCAAAACTACTTATTTGTGATAAGATACACAAAATTGAGCAATGTGACATAAGGATTAACCATGACATAATTGGGCAATGTGTCGTATCCATTTCGTGAAAACACATGTACGGATCCATCACATAACTTGTGAATTTGGGTCCACGACCATCATATCTATAAAGCACAACGCATTTGTCACGTGCACTTTGAATTTCTTACCTCCTACCGACTTATCTTGGTGCAACATTCGAAAATTCACAGGCGAGAACGTCATCAACTATGATATCATCGTGGCACGCATCACGATCTTTCCTACATTCTAGAGTAAG
Organism: Chrysanthemum lavandulifolium; assembly: GCA_022545495.1. Classification (NCBI taxonomy): domain Eukaryota; kingdom Viridiplantae; phylum Streptophyta; class Magnoliopsida; order Asterales; family Asteraceae; genus Chrysanthemum; species Chrysanthemum lavandulifolium. Next base: position 19,810,402 of record CM040243.1, read on the forward strand.
CTAGATAAAAACCAAGATTCAATAAACGGTTAGATAAAAGGAATGCGAATAAATAGTCGACATCTACCGAGACATACCTCGCCAACTATTGCCATTTGTTTAAGCTTTTCCATCGGGTGGCGTTGCTAATTTATCATCTTGAGCAACGTTTCACTTGTAATTATCGCGAACACGATGAAGTCGGCGTGCCCATTCCAAGAGACATACATGCAGCTTAGTAGTGGAAGCCGCAACAACCCCACCCGGAGAAGATGGATTATACGACCGTCCACTTCAAGTTTTTTGTTTGGTTTTCATATTCGAAACCGCACAGACACATAGGGCAGCGAAAAAAAGGGGGGAAAACCACAAAACGTTACTCACATTCTTGCAACATTAGTAGTATAATGTAACTCTTTGAATGAGCTTTATCCATAGCACAATAGCCATCAAAACAACCAAGATTTGAGAATTTCATACACTTTGAAGCAAATTAGCGTACCTTTAATTCTTAATCTCCTATAAGTGATAGGCATAGTTGCACAAAGTTGAATTCGAGTTGCATTGAACGGAAGAAGTTGGACTGCTTGGATGCCAACCGTTGTCTAGATTAGAAAATTACATTATTACATGGCAAACAACTCAAAGGCAATATGTTATTCTTTAGGTTACACATACGAGTGTGATATTTTATTATGTCCCCATTTACTAAGGTACAAGTAATAATATTTGCAACAAAAATTCATACCTCTTTTGGATCGTGATGTACCGGTATCTCAAAGCGCATTGGTTTTCCACTCTATGGGCTCTTGTGTGCAACCGACATCACCATATGAGCATCCACTCCTTTAGCAATATCTCGCAAAAGAACAAAACAAATTATTCACACTCGCGCTTACAAAGCATCGTTAATGAGTATGTACAAAGATAGTGTTGCCAAAAAATTATCTTGCATCACTACAAATTTTAACAATATCTCTACAAAATTAGAAACGATTTCACCGAGATTATCAAATCCCCACGAAAACTTGGTCATAATCTCAAATACCAAATACAGTTTATGCAAGAGAATAACAAATCTTTAGAAAAATAAAAACACTAATTTTGATACGTTATCAAAGCTCTAGGAACAACAAAAAGATGTTATAATTAAAACCTGCACAAAAACATATTAAAAATCATTAAAACCCTAAAATCGTGATGAAGTTTTCTTCATGCAAAGAGTTCTAATAATTAGGGTTTTATTTTTTTGGGAAAATATGCGTATGATTTTTTTGTTAATAATGAATGAATTAAGAAAAAATATATATTTAAGTAAAAGATATGTACAAAAAGTTTTAAAAAAGATAATTACTTAATATAATTTTTGTAAATAAATTGTATTTAGTATAGGATTCCAATATAATTATGGCCATTTATAAATTATAATATGCAACATATTTATCAAAATAACTTGTTGCTTAAACACACAATTTATATATCCAAATGACCAAGGTTCAATCCTTGCATGGGTCATTTTTATAAATAATTTTAAAAATAATTACTAAAAACCGAAATTTACAAAATAATTATTAAAATCCAAATTTAAATAAACTCTAATTAAATTAAAAATTAGTGCTTAGGTGGACAAAAATCTTGCTTATGTGGACAACAAATAATTACGTGGCATTAAATTGAATTACATGGCATTGAGGTGGCATTTGTAGAAAATGCCTCTGTTATATATATATATATATATATAGTCCGGTTCTAGAGAAAAGTGTAATTAGAAAGAAAAGTGAGAAAAAGTTACATGGTAGATTTTGATAACAATCGAAACTTGTGGTACAAAAGAAAAAAAACAAAAAGAAGGAAAGGTTCCTCTTATTACTTATCTGAGATATCACAGGATACGGACTTAAAACACACACTCACAAATACCTACCACCCCATCGCCACCCGCACCGTCACCATCACCACCGCCACCACCCGCATCGTCACCACCACCACCGCCGCCACCATCATCGTCACCACCACCACCATCGCCACCATCACTGTCACACCGACACTGGTCAAAAAACACATATTCCAATCGTAAATCACACACAAATTCGATTAAAAACCAACAAACTCCAGTAAGAAAAACATTCAATCCGATCAAAAGCACACTCATTCCGATCAGAAACACACTCTGATCATTAAATAATCAAAAATTTAAGGATAGAATAAAGAGTAAGTGTTTAATTATTGGTTTTATTAATTTATATGTTATTTTAGTGCAACATTGTGTCAATTATAAAATAATTGTTGTTATTGTTGAATGAAATTTTATATTAAAGCATTTGTATATATTAAATTACAATTTAGTGCATCTGCCTTAATAATATGTTACAACATTAGTTTGTGTGAATAAGTGCAACCTGATTCATGTTATTGCATCTCTTACTATGGTAAGATGCATCATCTTATAAGTTAGGGCATTTGTTTGTTTGATTAGTGCATCAAAAAATGTGTTACGACATCTGTTAGATAAGATGATCATGTTATAAGTTAAGGCATTTGTTTGTTTGATTATTGCATCTAAAATAAGTGTTAGTGCATCTATTAGTATAATCAGGGCATCACTCAACTTGTTACAACATTTGTTTGTATAATTAGTGCATAAAAATGTATTATGGCATCTCTTAGTATGATAAGTGCATCATGTTATAAGAACACTTGTTTGTATAATTAGTGCACCAAAAGAATGTGTTACAACATCTCTTAGTATGATAAGAGCCTAATGTTAAGTTAGGGCATTTGTTTGTTTGATTAGTGCATCAAAAAAATGTATTAGGACATCTGTTAGTATGATAAGAGCATCATGTTATAAGTTAAAGCATCTGTGATTAGTGTATCATTAGACATGTTAATACACATGTGTGTATGTTTAGTGCATCCGTTTGTATTTTAGTGCATCGTTGGACATACCTTGGGCATATGTTCGTATGTTTAGTGCATCGTTGAACACATTAGGGCATTGATTCGTGCCAACAACAAGCCTAACAGACTTAAAACAAACTTAAACACAAATGCAATGAAGATCGAGAATCTGGGATTCCGGTCGTTATGTCCCACGGAGACTCAATGGTGTGTTAAACACATGATCGACGATAGAATGACCACTAATGATAGCGATCGAAAGGATTAGGATTGAATAATTACACTCTTGAAAAAGTTTATAAAAATAAAGCGACTTAAATGCAAATTAAGTCAACTAAAAAGATAAAGATATTAAATAAACGCTATCACTATATTTAAAGTGATGAACGTTTAAAACTTAAAACTAAAACTTACGTTTAAATTAAAATTACGTAAGCGTACCAAATAAAAAGTGAAACTTATACAATATTAACCCTAAAAATATGAAAATACATTTTACAAACCTAATGATATGAGAAAATATTTGGAAAAAGAAAATTATTTTATAACTATTTAATTAATTATTATTAATTAAAAACTAATTTTAACTATTTAATAATTACCTAAAATACAAGAAAATAGGAAATAAAGCTAGAAAAATAAAATTAGGACTTAGAAAATCTAAAATAACAAACTAGAATTTGTAAAACTATTTTGTATTTTTCGATTAATTTTCTATTTTCTATGAATTTAATACTATTAAAATCTAATTTAAATTATGAAAAATACCAAATAAAAGGGAAAAATAGGAAAAATGTTTTTATGCTTTTATATTTATCTTAAACTGTTAAAATTGAAAAACTATTTTTGGAACTTTTCTCAATTATTTGCAATAATAGCTAATTAAAAATGAATAAAAGCGATTTTAATTAAGAAAAATACTAAAGCAGGTGTCTAAAAATTATGAAAATTTCAGGAAATCCTAAAATATTATTTTAAGGCTATAAAAAATATAAAAACTGATGCTTATGTGGAAGAATAGAGGGCTGCTATGTAAACTGCCCTAAATAAGCACTTATAAAATAAGCAAATAAGCACTAAGGAACACCAAACTGATACAGGGCTTAAATTATCCTATAACTACTCTAGAGCAACCATATTCAACTACTCCTATCACCTAAATAGCATTCTACCTATGATTAAGCTTATACGATATAACAAGCAAAACAAATCGAGGCCCTACTTTGGGCTTATGTAACTTCTTATTCAATAAGCAAAAAGAAAACTAAGAATGTGGTTCTAAAACTACCAACCGTAGATCAAATGCTCAAAGTTTCACTAATAAGGACCAGATTGAAGACATGAGAGCTCAACAAAATCATCAAAAGTATCTAGCTGCGATGTAGTACAAGAAGAGCAGATAAGCTAGTTCAGAGACCTTAAGAAGCTACTTAAAAGGCGATAAGTGAAATCCTAAGCTTGGTATCCTAAAGCTAAACTTGCAACCCTCGAGGGAAGCGAAACCGGGCCTAAACATCGAGGATTAAGCGAGATAGCGGTATGAAATGGGACGGACCTACCGGTCGTGAGCAGAAAAAGCAGATCCAAAAGCACTTTGCAAATTCGGTGAACACTATAAAACTTCTAAAAGGTACTCAAGCTAAAACAAGTTACCTAAGCTATCTAATCCATAAGTCAAAACACTTTAAATAGAATTTGAAACCGATTTAGATCTTCAAATGGTGATGGAATGAAACATTTGGATGAGAAAATGGACTTAGGCAGTTTTGCTAAATCATTGAAACTACAATTCTTGGCTTGAAAACTTGAAAGTAAAACTAGAAATGACTTAGCAAACAATTGCAACAATCAATAACTACAATTGCAACAATCAACTTTAACAAATAGTCTAAGATTAAGCTAAAACCAAACACCCCTTAATGAAACTTAGTTGCAACTAAACTTTATAAAACTTGATGAATTAAATCTACAACTGAATTTAAAAGTTTAAACACATATTGAAGACCAATAATTCAACTCAAAACTGAAACCAATCTAAGAACTGACTTGGCATTTAGAATTTTGACTTTTGTTGATTGATGTTGACTTTTCTTGACTTTTGTGAGAAATCTGAAATTGAGACAGGATAAGGTAAAGATAAGCTCAGAATAAGCTATTATGAGCTTATGTGAGCTTATATGAGCTTATGTGAGCTTATGTGAGCTTGTGTGAGCAAATAAATGGACACTAACAACTAAATTAGAACAATGCCAAGAATGATTCTTGAAACCGAGATTACACTATTTTATTTAAACTAAGACAATAATCTAAAAAATGACATAAGTAAAATTTTATAAAACTAACTACTCTCGCCTTGCTTCTATCTCTCTCTTTATAGTCCAATGACTTCTCTTTCTCTCTTGAGATAATCCCTCTGTTTTCAACCATTGGATGACCCAGTGATTTTGGCCATAGATGCATTTGGCGGAAATGAATTTTAACTGTTGTGGTTGAGACTAGCAACTAGGGGCGAATTATTGTTTCTTGGATGTATATTGAAGGTGGAGTGATAAGGTGGAAAAGGTGAGGAGGGTGGAGAAAGCCCTGTTTTGCGGGGTTAGTGATGATGAAGAAGAAGGAAGGAGGAAAACCCGTGACGGGTTTGACCTCATTTGACCGAAGCGAGGTTATTAATAGAAAGGGGTCCAAAGTGTTTTGACAGGGTCCATTTGAGTTATGACAAGTCAAAAGGTTTAAAGAGTTTTAATAAGACAAGGACTAAAGTGTAATTCGAAAATTTGAGGACCAGGTGCCATTTAATCAAATTTGCTCCAAGGACTAAAAGTGACAAAGTTTAAAAGTACAAGGACCAAACTTGCCTTTTTCCAATTTTCGTGGACTAATTTCGCCAATTTTGAAACTTGAAGGACCATTCTTGTAATTTTCTCAAATTTTGATATTTTTCACCAAAGACTAAATTTGACAAGTTATGATTTAAAAGGACCTTTGGTGACTTTTCTTTTGAAATTTTGACTCGTGGACTATTTTTGACAATTTTTTGAAACTTGGGGACTAAAGCGCAATTTTGCAAATTTGATATGTTTTTCATCCGATTTTGATATTTTGCATTTAAAACACATAAAACACTGATTTGTGATATTTTTATCATTTTGATGCATTTTTGAGTGTTTTCAGATGATTTTGCGATTTATATTGTATAAAAATGATGAGTATTTACACACTCATCAATCCCCACACTAAGATATTGCTAGTCCCTAGCAATGATTTGAGAAAACATAATGGATTTTAATCTCTTTACCAAAAGCCATTACTTCGAGTAGCCAAATGTTTCAGTTCAAGTAAGAACCATGGTACAATCGATAACCATGTGATTTTGACCAAACCACCGCCTTTCAACGGATTTGATTTTGTCTTTACCGAAGCCGTACCATACGGACTAGCCAACTCTTAGATAAATTATCAATATTATCTTTGGTGGTGATTACCAATTATGGATTTTCCATCGCTTTACCACAAGCCATAAACTCATGGCTAGCCAACTCTTCACTTTTTAGGATATGGTGAAATGAATACCATACAATTTTGGGCAAATTGCAAGCCATATAAACGGATTTGAGATATCTTTACCAAGAGCCGTTTGCTCTGGATTAGCCAATCCTTTTGTCTTACGAGACATGGCGGATCGATAACTAAATGAGAAAGTGTAAACACTTTACTCCAAAAAAAAAAAATTTGGCCAAAACGGGAATTGGGTAGATAATATATGAAATTCGTGAGAATTCCCCACACTTAGAAATGAATATTGCCCTCGATATTCAAAGTACCGTGGTTATGCCGAAACAAAGAACGTGAAAGGAAATACTACGGCCATTATTTAGAAAGAAGTTTTTTTTTTTTTTTTTTTTTTTTTTTTTGAAACATGTGGGCAACCCCCACACTAGGGTGGTAGAAAGAGGTAAGAAGAGCAGAAATATGGGTGAAAACCCATATAGCATGCTCTTGTTTTTGATTCCCGAGTCGCTAGCTTGACTCGACCCGCATTCATTGGTTCATGGGAAGCAAAGTGGAAGAAACAATCTCCATGGACTTTCATTCAAGATGTTTGGATAAACATTTGAAGCACGTGAAAGTTCCACACGATGAGATATACATAGAACCGCTCACAAATGATAAATGAAAATGCCGGGATCAAAGATAGTGTCTTCATTCCCAAGGAGTGAAGATGGAGAGAATCACAAGATATTTGAGGAAAGGAAGAAAGGTTCGATAACAATCAAGATCCATTCCTCATCCTCAAATGCGTAAATATCGGGAGGAAGGGTGAAGGTAGTATCATTAATAGGCAAACTCATACGATAGAGTACACCTTCCTCCGAGCTAATATCATCCTCAAGATCAAAGTAGAAATGATCATGTTAGGAGGAGATATGTCGTGAGAGAGTTCACCGGAGAACTCTTCATGATGAGAATCATTCACATTAAGTGAATTTGTGAACTCTTGTTCCATTGTGGGCTCATCACTATCCTCAATCTGAGTATCAAAGAGTGGATTCTCAGAATTGAAGTGAATTCATAGTCGAATTCAAATAGAGGATTAGTGAAAGTAGCTTTGAATGTTTCGGGAACAAAGTGATCAACATTCTCATTTGGATTGTTAGGGTAAGAAGTGAGTGAGCGATCATTATCAATGAGACTTCGATCCGTCCCGGATCGGCTCGAAATCAAAGAGTGGATTGATGTGAGTGAGTTCACGGAGAACTCCTCAAGAAGGGATCGACATCAAATTGTGGAAGTGATGCCTCAACGCACTCGATGTTTCCAAAGGAAGCACAATCGTCGCTAAAATCGGAAAAAGTTTCCAAATGATCATTTGAACACTCAAGAGGGAAAGAGAATCACACATGATCGGAAGTTCCTCGTGACTCTTCGGGATTGGGACAAGGTTCTCAACACTAGACTTTATGACTTCGTCCGATTCCTTTTCGTGAACAAGGTCAAGATGCTCGTCCCCATGTTCGAGAGAGTGAGTGGGAGCTTGGGTATGATAGCAGCTTGTTTGAGATGAAATCTCAAGCCAGGATATCAACCGATGAGCTTGATGAATATTTATAGAATTGAAGGATATCAAGTGTATCCTCATCATCACCGCATCATCGAATGAAACGGAATCGAGAGCTAGATTTGGTCGCTTTTTGTATTTTAATTAATTCCTAATAGAGTTTTCACCGCGATCCGGGAATCTAATTTAGCACTGTTCTTGACTAACAATTCTTCCATGGATTTTTCATTTGGATTATCTTGGGAGTGTTTACATTCCTTCAAATCTTTCACTAAATCCAAAAGATCAAGGAGAAGATTTTGAGGAAGTGGATCAGGTGAGGTGGTGCCCTGATTCACTTGGTACCGCAGAGGTTGGTCATGATATCGAAGAGTCGTAATTGTTACAAGGAAATGGATTCCTTGTTTGACAATTAGAGCTAAAGTGAGGACCTCCACAATACTCACAACAATAAAAATGATGTGGGCGTGAGTCACATGTGTTGTAGTCATAATTGTTATCGGGAACCCGCCATAGACAAGCGTGTTTCCCAATGGACAATCGAACTGGAGGTGAACCACCACAAGACTACTATGAAGAAAGCTGCCGAGTCTCACGGTGTGGTAGCCGATGGAATAAATCGGTTGTGTTATGGTAAGAATAGGGATCTTGGTTATAGGCATGCACTGCTTCCTCGACTCCACCATGCTACAACCGGGGCAATTGCCACCATTATAAGGACCACCACACCATTGACAACCAAGAGGGTGAGGATAAGACATAGAAAGAATCAAAGGTTTTCGGAGGGTAGGGATGAAGAATCAAAGATGTGAGAGGGTAAAGATGGATATTTTTGGATTTTGGATAAACATTTGTGAAAACAAAGAATGAAAATCTTTTGGATTTTTGATTTTTAAAAGAAAATATAAACACATACAGATGGTATAGACAAAGAGTGAATATCCAAATCACTAATCGCTAAACGGAAGATAATTAGCTTGACTCCCCGTGGCGCTAAAAATTTGATCTCCGAAACCGTTAAGTTTTCTCGCAAGCAAGAAACTTAAAACACAAGCACGGATGCAATGAAGATCCGAGGAGTATAGTGTTTCCCGGTCGTTATGTCCCAAATGAGTTGTGCAATGGATTATCAAACGTTTAGTGATCGCGAGATTTGAATGGAAAAGGAGATTTGAATAGATTATAAGCGAGAAAAGCCAACAAATAAAAGCGGCTTAAATGCAAATTAAAGAGAATTAAAAGATAAAAATATTAAATAAACGCTATCACTATATTTAAAGTGATGAACGTTAAAACTTAAAACTAAAACTTACGTTTAAATTAAAATTACGTAAACGTACCAAATAAAAAGTGAAACTTATACAATATTAACCCTAAAATTTGAAAATACATTTTACAAACCTAATGATATGAGAAAATATTTGGAAAAGAAAATTATTTTTATAACTATTTAATTAATTATTATTAATTAAAAACTAATTTTAACTATTTAATAATTACCTAAAATACAAGAAAATAGGAAATAAAGCTAGAAAAATAAAATTAAGACTTAGAAAAATCTAAAATAACAAACTAGAATTTGTAAAACTATTTTGTATTTTTCGATTAATTTTCTATTTTCTATGAATTTAATACTATTAAAATCTAATTTAAATTATGAAAATACCAAATAAAAAGGAAAAATAGGGAAAATGTTTTTATGCTTTTATATTTATCTTAAACTGTTAAAATTGAAAACTATTTTTGGAACTTTTCTCAATTATTTGCAATAATAGCTAATTAAAAATGAATAAAACCGATTTTAATTAAGAAAATACTAAACAGTGTCTAAAAATTATGAAAATTTCAGGAAATCCTAAAATATTATTTTAAGGCTATAAAAATATAAAACTGATGCTTATGTGGAAGAATAGAGGGTGCTATGTAACCGCGCCTAAATAAGACTTATAAAATAAGCAAATAAGCACTAAGGAACACCAAACCGACATGGGGCTTAAATTATCCTATAACTACTCTAGAGCAACCATATTCAACTACTCCTATCACCTAAATAGCATTCTACCTATGATTAAGCTTATCGATATAACAAGCAAAACAGAATCAGCCCCTACTTTGGGCTTATGTAACTTCTTATTCAATAAGCAAAAGAGAAAACTAAGAATGTGGTTCTAAAAACTACCAACCAGAGATCAAATGCTCAAAGTTTCAGCTAATAAGGACCAGTATTGAAGACATGAGAGCTCAACAAAATCTGTCCAAAAAGTATCTAGACTGCTGATGTAGTACAGTAAGACAGATAAGCTAGTTGCAGACCTTAAGAAGCTACTTAAAAAGCTGATAAGTGAAATCCTAAGCTTGGTATCCTAAAGCTAAACTTGCAACCTACTGAGGGGAACAGAAACCAGGCCTAAACATCAGAGGATTAAGCAGATAAGCAGCTATGAAATGGGATGACCTACCAAAGGCGGCAGAAGTAAAGAGCGATCCAAAAGCACTTTGCAAATTCAGTGAACACTATAAAAAACTTCTAAAAGGTACTCAAGCTAAAAACAAGTTACCTAAGCTATCTAATCCATAATTCAAAACACTTTAAATAGAATTTGAAACTGATTTAGATCTTCAAATTGACTGATGGAATGAAACATTTGGACAGAAAATGGACTTAGACAGTTTTGCTAAATCATTGAAACTACAATTCTTGGCTTGAAAACTTGAAAGTAAAACTAGAAATGACTTAGCAAACAATTGCAACAATCAATAACTACAATTGCAACAATCAACTTTAACAAATAGTCTAAGATTAAGCTAAAACCAAACACCCCTTAATGAAACTTAGTTGCAACTAAACTTTATAAAACTTGATGAATTAAATCTACAACTGAATTTAAAAGTTTAAACACATATTGAAGACCAATAATTCAACTCAAAACTGAAACCAATCTAAGAACTGACTTGGCATTTAGAATTTTGACTTTTGTTGACTGATGTTGACTTTTCTTGACTTTTGTGAGAAATCTGAAATTGAGACAGGATAAGGTAAAGATAAGCTCAGAATAAGCTATTATGAGCTTATGTGAGCTTATATGAGCTTATGTGAGCTTATGTGAGCTTGTGTGAGCAAATAAATGGACACTAACAACTAAATTAGAACAATGCCAAGAATGATTGATTGAACCGAAATTTTTGCATTAAGTAAATGAAGAGTACAATGTTTAAAAACTGAGATTACACTATTTTTATTTAAACTAAGACAATAATCTAAAAAAACGACATAAGTAAAATTTTATAAAAACTAACTACTCCTCGTCTTGCTTCTATCTCCTCTCTTTTATAGTCCAACAGCTTCTCTTTCCTCTCTTGAGATAATCCCACCTCTGTTTTCAACCATTGGATGACCCAAGTGATTTTTGGCCATAGATGCATTTTGGCGGGAAATGAATTTTAACCTGTTGTGGTTGAGACTAGCAACTAGGGGGGCAGTAATTATTGTTTCTTGGATGTATATTGAAGGTGGAGTGATAAGGTGGAAAAGGTGAGGAGGGGGGTGGAGAAAGCCTGGTTTTTGCAGGGTTAGTGATGATGAAGAAGGGAAGGAGGGAAAACCCGTGACTGGGTTTGACCTCATTTGACCAGGGCAGGGTTATTAATAGAAAGGGGGTCCAAAGTGTTTTGACAGGGGTCCATTTGAGTTATGACAAGTCAAAAAGGTTTAAAGAGTTTTAATAAGACAAGGACTAAAAGTGTAATTCTGAAAATTTGAGGGACCAGGCTGCCATTTAATCAAATTTGCTCCAAGGACTAAAAGTGACAAAGTTTAAAAGTACAAGGACCAAACTTGCCTTTTTCCAATTTTCCGTGGACTAATTTCGCCAATTTTGAAACTTCAAGGACCATTCTTGTAATTTTCTCAAATTTTGATATTTTTCACCAAAGGACTAAATTTGACAAGTTATGATTTAAAAGGACCTTTGGTGACTTTTTCTTTGAAATTTTGATTCGTGGACTATTTTTGACAATTTTTTGAAACTTGGGGACTAAACCGCAATTTTGCAAATTTGATATGTTTTTCATCCGATTTTGATATTTTTGCATTTAAAACACATAAAACATCGATTTGTGATATTTTTATCATTTTGATGCATTTTGAGTGTTTTCGAGATGATTTTGCAGCTTTATATTGTACAAAATGATGAGTATTTACACACTCATCAATCCCCACACTAAGATATTGCTAGTCCCTAGCAATGATTTGAGAAAACATAATGGATTTTAATCTCTTTACCAAAAGCCATTACTTCGAGTAGCCAAATGTTTCAGTTCAAGTAAGAACCATGGTACATCGATAACCATGTGATTTTGAGCAAACCACCGACTTTCAACGGATTTGATTTTGTCTTTACCGAAGTCGCACCTTACGGACTAGCCAACTCTTAGATAAATTATCAATATTATCTTTGGTGAGTGATTACCAATTATGGATTTTCCATCGCCTTTACCACAAGCCATAAACTTCGGGCTAGCCAACTCTTCACTTTTTAGGATATGGTGAATGAATACCATACAATTTTGGGCAAATTGCAAGCCATATAAACGGATTTGAGATATCTTTACCAAGAGCCGTTTGCTCTGGATTAGCCAATCCTTTTGTCTTCTGAGACATGGCGGATCGATAACTAAATGAAAGTGTAAAACACTTACTCCAAAAAAAAAAAATAAATTGGCCAAAAGCGGGAATTGGGTAGATAATATATGAAATTCGTGAGAATTCCCCACACTTAGAAAAGAATATTGCCTCGATATTCAAAGTACTAGCGGTTATGCCGAAACAAAGAACGTGAAAGGGAAATACTACGGCCATTATTTAGAAAGAAGATTTTTTTTTTTTTTTTTTTTTTTTTGAAACATGTGGGCAACCCCCACACTAGGGTGGTAGAAAGAGGTAAGAAGACGTAAATATGGGTGAAAACCCATATAGCATGCTATCATTTTTGATTCCCGAGTCGCTAGCTTGACTCGACCCGCATTCATTGGTTCATGGGAAGCAAAGTGGAAGAAACAATCTCCATCGGACTTTCATTCAAGATGTTTGGATAAACATTTGAAGCACGTGAAAGTTCCACACCGATGAGATATACATAGAACCGCTCACAAATGATAAATGAAAATGCCGGATCAAAGATAGTGTCTTCATTCCGAAGGAGTGAAGATGGAGAGAAATCACAAGATATTTGAGGAAAGGAAGAAAGGTTCGATAACAATCAAGATCCATTCCTCATCCTCAAATGCGTAAATATCGGGAGGAAGGGTGAAGGTAGTATCATTAATAGGCAAACTCATACGATGAGTACACCTTCCTCCGAGCTAATATCATCCTCAAGATCAAAGTAGAAATGATCATGTTCCCGAGGAGATATATCGTGAGAGAGTTCACCGGAGAACTCTTCATGATGAGAATCATTCACATTAAGTGAATTTGTGAACTCTTGTTCCATTGTGGGCTCATCACTATCCTCATCGAGTATCAAAGAGTGGATTCTCGAATTGAAGTGAATTCGAGTCGAATTCAAATAGAGGATTAGTGAAAGTAGCTTTGAATGTTTCGGGAACAAAGTGATCAACATTCTCATTTGGATTGTTAGGGTAAGAAGTGAGTGAACGATCATTATCAATGAGACTTTCGACCGTCCCTGATCGGCTTCAAATCAAAGAGTGGATTGATGCGAGTGAGTTCACCGGAGAACTCCTCAAGGGGATCGCATCGGTTGTGGAAGTGATGCCTCAACGTACTCGATGTTTCCAAAGGAAGCACAATCGTCGCTAAAATCGGAAAAAGTTTCCAAATGATCATTTGAACACTCAAGAGGGAAGAGAATCACACACATGATCGAAGTTCCTCGTGACTCTCTCGGATTGGGACAAGGTTCTCAACACTAGACTTTATGACTTCGTCCGATTCCTTTTCGTGAACAAGGTCAAGATGCTCGTCCCCATGTTCGAGAGAGTGAGTGGGAGCTTGGTATGATAGCGCTTGTTTGAGATGAAATCTCAACCGGGATATCAACCGATGAGCTTGATGAATATTTATAGAATGAAGGATATCAAGTGTATCCTCATCATCACCGCCATCGAGAATGAAACGGAATCGAGAGCTAGATTTGGTCGCTTTTGTATTTTAATTAATTCCCTAATAGAGTTTTCACCGGCGATCCGGGAATCTAATTTAGCGACTGTTCTTCGCCTAACAATTCTTCCATGGATTTTCATTTGGATTATCTTGGGAGTGTTTACATTCCTTCAAATCTTTCACTAAATCCAAAAGATCAAGGAGAAGATTTTGAGGAAGTGGATCAGCCGAGGTGGTGCCCGATTCACTTGGTACCAGAGAGGTTGGTCATGATCGAAGAGTCGTAATTGTTACAAGGAAATGGATTCCTTGTTTGACAATTAGAGCTAAAGTGAGGACCTCCACAATACTCACAACAAAAAAATGATGTGGCCGTGAGTCACATGTGTTGTAGTCATAATTGTTATCGAGGAACCCGCTCATAGACAAGCGTGTTCCCAATGGACAATCGAATCGGAGTGTGAACCACCACAAGACTCAAAACAAGAAAGCTGCCGAGTCTCACAAAGGTGGTAGGCGATGGAATAAATCGGTTGTGTTATGGTAAGAATAGGATCTTGGTTATAGATGCACCCGCTTCACGACTCCACCATGCTACAACCGGGGCAATTGCCACCATTATAAGGACCACCACACCATTGACAACCAAGAGGGTGAGGATAAGACATAGAAAAATCAAAGGTTTTTAGAGGGTAGGGATGAAGAATCAAAGATGTGAGAGGGTAAAGATGGATATTTTGGATTTTTGGATAAACATTTTGTGAAAACAAAGAATGAAAATCTTTTGGATTTTTGATTTTTAAAAGAAAATATAAACACATACAGATGATATAGACAAAGAGTGAATATCCAAATCACTAACTGCTAAACGAAGATAATTAGCACACCCGCAATGGCGTAAAAATTTGATCTCTCGCCGAAACCGTTAAGTTTTCTCACGCAAGCAAGAAACTTAAAACATTTTAAGCATGATGCAATGAAGATCCGAGGAGTATAGTGTTTCCTCGGTCGTTATGTCCCAAATGAGTTGTGCAATGGATTATCAAACGTTTAGTGATCGCGAGATTTGAATGGAAAAGGAGATTTGAATAGATTATAACTGAGGAAAAAGCCAACAAATAAAAACGGCTTAAATGCAAATTAAAGAGAATTAAAAAGATAAAAAATATTAAATAAAAGCTATCACTATATTTAAAGTGATGAACGTTAAAACTTAAAACTAAAAACTTACGTTTAAATTAAAATTACGTAAACGTACCAAATAAAAAGTGAAACTTATACAATATTAACCCTAAAAATTTGAAAAATACATTTTTACAAACCTAATGATATGAGAAAATATTTGGAAAAAGAAAATTATTTTTATAACTATTTAATTAATTATTATTAATTAAAAACTAATTTTAACTATTTAATAATTACCTAAAATACAAGAAAATAGGAAATAAAGCTAGAAAAATAAAATTAAGACTTAGAAAAATCTAAAATAACAAACTAGAATTTGTAAAACTATTTTTGTATTTTTCTGATTAATTTTCTATTTTCTATGAATTTAATACTATTAAAATCTAATTTAAATTATGAAAAATACCAAATAAAAAGGGAAAAATAGGGAAAAATGTTTTTTATGCTTTTTATATTTATCTTAAACTGTTAAAATTGAAAAACTATTTTTTGGAACTTTTTCTCAATTATTTGCAATAATAGCTAATTAAAAAATGAATAAAAACTGATTTTAATTAAGAAAAATACTAAACAGTGTCTAAAAATTATGAAAATTTCAGGGAAATCCTAAAATATTATTTTAAGGCTATAAAAATATAAAACTGATGCTTATGTGGAAGAATAGAGGGTGCTATGTAAACGCGCCCTAAATAAAGACTTATAAAATAAGCAAATAAGCACTAAGGAACACCAAACCGATATAGGCTTAAATTATCCTATAACTACTCTAGAGCAACCATATTCAACTACTCCTATCACCTAAATAGCATTCTACCTATGATTAAGCTTATCCGATATAACAAGCAAAATGTAAATCGTGCCCCTACTTTGGGCTTATGTAACTTCTTATTCAATAAGCAAAGAGAAAACTAAGAATGTGGTTCTAAAACTACCAACCAGAGATCAAATGCTCAAAGTTTCACTAATAAGGACCAAGATTGAAGGCATGAGAGCTCAACAAAATCATTCAAAAGTATCTAGGCTAGCGATGTAGTACAAGAAGACAGATAAGCTAGTCACAGACTTAAGAAGCTACTTAAAAAGTCGATAAGTGAAATCCTAAGCTTGGTATCCTAAAGCTAAACTTGCAACCTCTCGAGGGGAACAGAAACCAGGCCTAAACATCGAGGATTAAGCGGATAAGCGGTATGAAATGGGATGAGACCTACCGGTCGTGAACGTAAAGACAGATCCAAAAGCACTTTGCAAATTCAATGAACACTATAAAAACTTCTAAAAGGTACTCAAGCTAAAACAAGTTACCTAAGCTATCTAATCCATAAGTCAAAACACTTTAAATAGAATTTGAAACCGATTTAGATCTTCAAATGACCGATGGAATGAAACATTCGACGAAAATGGACTTAGACAGTTTGCTAAATCATTGAAACTACAATTCTTGGCTTGAAAACTTGAAAGTAAAACTAGAAATGACTTAGCAAACAATTGCAACAATCAATAACTACAATTGCAACAATCAACTTTAACAAATAGTCTAAGATTAAGCTAAAACCAAACACCCCTTAATGAAACTTAGTTGCAACTAAACTTTATAAAACTTGATGAATTAAATCTACAACTGAATTTAAAACTTTAAACACATATTGAAGACCAATAATTCAACTCAAAACTGAAACCAATCTAAGAACTGACTTGGCATTTAGAATTTTGACTTTTGTTGACTGATGTTGACTTTTCTTGACTTTTGTGAGAAATCTGAAATTGAGACAGGATAAGGTAAAGATAAGCTCAGAATAAGCTATTATGAGCTTATGTGAGCTTATATGAGCTTATGTGAGCTTGTGTGAGCAAATAAATGGACACTAACAACTAAATTAGAACAATGCCAAGAATGATTTACTGAAACTGAAATTTTTGCATTAAGTAAATGAAGAGTACAATGTTTAAAAACTGAGATTACACTATTTTTATTTAAACTAAGACAATAATCTAAAAAAACGACATAAGAAAAATTTTATAAAAACCAACTACCCTCGCCTTGCTTCTATCTCCTCTTTTATAGTCCAACAACCTTCTTTCCTCTCGAGATAATCCGCCTCTGCTTTCAACCATTGGACGACCCAAGTGATTTTTGGCCATAGATGCATTTTGGCGGAAATGAATTTTAACCGTTGTGGTTGAGACTAGCAACTAGGGGGGCGAATTATTGTTTCTTGGATGTATATTGAAGGTGGAGTGATAAGGTGGAAAAGGTGAGGAGGGGTGGAGAAAGCCCTGGTTTTGTGGTTAGTGATGATGAAGAAGGAAGGAGGAAAACCCGTGACTGGTTTGACCTCATTTGACCGAAGTGTGGTTATTAATAGAAAGGGGTCCAAAGTGTTTTGTGAGGGTCCATTTGAGTTATGACAAGTCAAAAGGTTTAAAAGTTTTAATAAGACAATGACTAAAAGTGTAATTGAAAAATTGAGGACCAGGTGCCATTTAAGCAAATTTGCTCCAAGGACTAAAAGTGACAAAGTTTAAAAGTACAAGGACCAAACTTGCCTTTTCCAATTTTCGAGGACTAATTCGCCAATTTTGAAACTTGAAGGACCATTCTTGTAATTTTCTCAAATTTTGATATTTTTCACCAAAGGACTAAATTTGACAAGTTATGATTTAAAAAGGACCTTTGGTGACTTTTCTTTGAAATTTTGACTCGAGGACTATTTTGACAATTTTTTGAAACTTGGGGACTAAAAGCGCAATTTTGCAAATTTGATATGTTTTTCATCCGATTTTGATATTTTGCATTTAAAACACATAAAACAACGATTTGTGATATTTTATCATTTTGATGCATTTTGAGTGTTTTCGGATGATTTTGCAGTTTATATTGTACAAAATGATGAGTATTTACACACTCATCGGGCATCAAATAAGTATGACTAGTATAGTGCATCGTTAGATATATTAAGGCATCATTGTGTGTGTTTAGTGCATCGTAAGTCATATTAGAATGTCTAAGTATATTTTTCTTTTCTTAAGGCAATGGTTGCACGTGGCGATCTTGGCATAGAACTTCCAATTGAAGAAGTCCCTTTATTGCGGTACACTTAATTTTGATATTCGAGGTTTGACCACACATGTTATTTGTTAGAATTACATAATCAACATTGTGAAAATAGCTTATATGTGAATCCACAAATAATCCTAAGATTGGACCAGAAGCAACAAAGTGCTCATGATGTTGATGCAATTACTTTTCTTGTTTGAGCTATTTAAACCATTATAACATGTTTTAAATATTATATTGTTTGTTGTTTAATCAGGAAGAGATCATTCGAAGGTGCCAAAACTTGTTAATTTTCAATGCACTTTAAATTTCAGTTTTTTAATTCCATTGCAGTTTTAAAGTATCTTCATGTTCTTGCATTCTGGTACTTGAGTTTTAAAAGTGTTTGTTTCAAGTTTGTTTAAGCTCATATGAGCTTATGTTAAAGTTTTCAAAGCAAGTCTTTAAAGAAATTTTAATCTTTCTGTTTCAAAATCCTTTTCGCCTTTAAGTGGTGTTTGGAATTGCACTAGTTTTGGGTCAAAACCCAGGTTTGACCAATTCTTTTGGTCTCAAAATAGTTTCATTTAGGTGTTAATTTAGAACATTTGATGTTGCTGAAGTTATTTCAAGTGTCTTTAAGTCAAAGAGCTTTTAAAGTAGGTTTTGAAATTTTCTTTTTGGTACCTGTATGTTGTCCCAACAAGAATGTAATCACCTATAGCGACTTGTTACAAGCCCCATAGTAGCTTAAAATTAGTTTTTAGGATCTTTACTATATGAGTTTATGATACGCTTACACAGTAGCGTTCGGGGTCAAAGGAAGGCCGATGGTTGGCACCGCTTAGTCCGGTCGATGTAGTAAGGAGTCTTGTCAGGTCTTGTGAAGTCGATGTTGGATTCAGGGTTGAGCCAATCAATATTGTCGGACATGGCTCGTGCAATGTTGTCAAGATGATATTCGACTTCAATTGCATTATCGGAGCTGTCCTTAAGCAGTTGAAACCCGTCGTTCATGATTCGGCGCAATTCTCCCTTCGTCATCTTCTTCACTTTAAACTTCTCTTGAATGATCTTGACATGCTCCATGGTTCGACCATCTACCGGTTCTTGGCCTTCCGGTAATTGAGGGGTTGCATCAACAAGCTTGGAGAACCATTCGTATTCTTCAGTGTCAGCTTCACCTAACCAAGATACAAATTTGGTAGAATTTTTCTTTTGTGGCTTGGAGGATGATGCTGGTTTCTTGGTTGATGTCTGAGAAGGGGGCTGTTGTTGAGGCTCGTCGAGCAAGTTTTTCAACACCCTAGGCGTTGAACCTAATCGTTGTAGTGTAGTATTAGGGTAAGCCACGGAATTGATATCGTTCTCAGGGAATAGGAATGCTATGTAGAAGTTACTACGCTAAGGTTGGGGTTGAGGAAGATTATTTTTATCTTTTTATATTTTTTAGAAAAGGAAAAATCGAATCTCGGGGTTTGATTTGGAGGTTGGTATTTCACCGATTACTCTACTATTATCTAATTATCTAAACTAAGGTGGTGGTAGTCTATGTCTAATTATTGTGTGCTCGTATGATAGTTTAAAGATGTTTTTACTTAGGTTTTACTACTCCTTAATTATCTTCTATTGGTGGTTGAATTGTCACGTCCTTATTCCTAGTTGCGTTGTGTGTCTAAAGTTGTAGGGTATGCGTTTCTCCCTAACTCTTTGAAGTTACCAAAGGGTCTCATCTACAAAACCCACTAGGGATGATAAACTCTAACTCTAAGGCCTCTTTGGATAGTTTAGCTTACAACAACTCAAAGTGCTATAACCTAAGGTTCACAAAGATTAATCAAGCATTAAGTACACAACGAATGACCTATCGCATTACTAGATCATTAATCAACTAAGATAAGAAACAACCAATCAATATTCAATAATTAAGTTTCATATTCCTAAGCAAACACACAAGTAAATTAATGGGACATGGAGAACATGCAAGCATACACACAAATAATTGAAGACATAATTAAATTAATGAAGTAAACAACTTATCTTGGTGTAAGATAGGGTTTAGAACCTAAATACGACCTTGGTTTGGTTTAGGTTCTACTCCAAAAGTTTACCCAAAAGACTACTCTAAATCGAAAAATTCGGATTCTATATATAAGATTACATGTGCGACGGCGTCACCTTATGATTTGTGACGCCGCCGTGTCGCCGTCATTAGGGTTTCGTCTTGGCGAGTTAATCTTGCGACGGCGTCACCTTATGCTTGCGACGCCGTCCTCTTTAGCTTCGGCGCCGTCCGGATTGAATCTAGGCCCGAGTTGCGACGGCCTACTCTTTTAAAGCCCGACGCCGTCCTCCAAAAACTAGAAATTTCTCTTCCGAGCCATCACAAATTCCTTCGACGGCGCCCCACATTAGCGATGACGCCGTCCCCTTGTAATTTAGCACTTGAGTGTCTCGATTCTTGACTTTGGCCATTATCTTCATATATCCGCGTCTTTTCGTCCAAATAAGTGCCATTACGGTTTGCCTTCAAGAGACCTAAAAGTGAAAAGGAATGATATTAAGCAATAACGGATACAAAAGTGATCAAATAAGGGCTTAAACGACCCTCAAAATGGTACATTTTAAAACCTTATCAAATATCCCTACACTTGGTATTTGCTTGTCCTCAAGCAAATGTGCTTTTGGCCAATTAATTTATAAGTTAGGGGTCATGAAGCATTGGTTTAAAACAGTCCACAACACATATAATCCCCCGCAAAAGTCATAACAAGCATGGAAATTACATACTAGCACCTCACATGGGGTGTTTGGATACTCACATCTCTCGGGTGTATATGAAATATAGCAAATTGGAAATGGAAGATAAACACTCATTAACCGGTCCTAGTACATAGATTACCATAGGCTTGAGAATAGATCAAACCTCCATCGCTTTGGCGTAAGCACCTAGGAAAGACTATCAAAGAGGTCTTTAAAGGGTTGTAATGTTAGGCTTACGGTAGGGAAACAAATGGTTTCGTGGGATAGGCTATTTAGTGGTGGCAAGTCAAAATCTCTATGTTAAATGCATACGAATAATGGCGTTGCTAAGCCAAGACTCGACACTCTAAACTCTAGATAACCTGAAATAAACAAACATAAATTTAAAGATAGATGTAGGATGGTAGCCCGTATTTTTTTTTACACTCTATTTTTTTTTCCTTTTCTCTTTTTCTATTTTTTCGATTTTTTTTCATACACTTTTACCCTACCATCCTCTATGATAACATCAAAATAATAGGGATTTATACCACATCCCTAAACTTGAGTTTTATTACTCTAACACTAATATGACCCGAATTGAAAAGATCAAAACACTTGGAGTACGTTATTACGCAGATAAGGGAATTGGCGTGCCCTTTTAGTCATTTAAACTTTAACTTTTCCCATGAGTCCCAATCGTCCCAAAGCGTGTACAAAAGATATGACTCAACTTAGCAACTCATGCAAGTAATTAGATAATTGAACTAAGGGTTTAGGGTGATAACAATAATGCACTAAAAATGAGTGCATACAAGGTACGCTAAGGCGATTTGGGTGTACATTTGGGGGTGGGGTGTAAACAATGCTCTTCATTGATATTCCGGAAAACCGAAACATCACGAGAACCGCGAAAAGGATAAGCTCTGAGGGTTTAACTAGGGGTATCGTGTACTAAAGGTGAGTACAACGAAAAGGCGTGGGGGAATTACTCAACCGATGTGGAAGAAGTAATTATATTACGGGTATCAAACAAGGGTTATCCTAATGCCTCTTATCATTTAGTTATTCCTAACTACACAAGTGTAGTCTCACTAGCGATCTCGGAATGCATCATAAAACAAGTTCTAGAATCTAATATACTACCGGTTCACATTCTAAGCATTGAAGATGAATGCTTCAATTCCTACTAATCTAAGGGCTATCCTCACATTTTTGGTGGAATTTAAGTGGTAAAGGGTTTTGTGCTAGTCATATAACATCCTATCCGTGAGACGCTTTTGTACTAATGGCCCACTCCTATATGTCATGAAAAATTTTAAATTTGGTGCCAAAATTACCCTAACCGACATTTTCACATGGTTTATTATGCAAATGCAATAGGACAAAGCAAATAATCAACGATAAGCATAGTTTCAAAGTTCCCGTTTTATTTTCCCTCCCTACACTTAAACTCAACATTATCCCCAATGTTCCCCGAAAGTATCAAAGTTATGATAATGGAAGGTAATTAAAAAAGGAAAAACTAATACTCCCCGATTAGCTCGGTAGGATCCGTGTGTGAAGTAGTGGTTAAATCCTTTCCAAGAAAAATGTGCGTGAAAAGCTCCTTCCAATCTTTTGTATCTTCTTCTTGATAAATAAAACCCACACACTTGAAGAAAACAAACAACCGATGTAAGTGTCTAAATACTCATCATTTTATAGTAGCACGAAAACGAGAAAAAGTAATCGATTGTTTTGTTAGAATGCCAAAACATCCGACAAAAACACTCGATTTTCGGAAAAAATTTTGGAAAAACACATCGCAAAACAAATGATCGATAAAATATCACAAACAAGTGTTTTATATGTTTTAAATGCAAAGACATCAAAATCGATGAAAAACGACACACAAATAAAAATATCAAGTTTGCATAATTGGCGCTTTAGTCCCAAGTGTTTTATAGTTGCAAAACATCAAAAATGAAAACGTATGTCAAAATGGCGCTTTAGTCCCTCGAGTTACAAAAGTTGTCAAATCGGTCCACAGTAATTCAAAAACTTGCAAAATATCATTTTAGGTCCTTGAGATTCAAAAGTTGTCAAAACAAACCCTTTAAAGTTTAAAATCACAAAATGACAACTTTAGTCCTTTAACTTTGAAAATTGTCAAAATAGTCCTTGGTTAAATTAAAAGTGAAAATTATCAAAATTAACCTTGTTCTATTAATAAATGACAAAATGGTCCTTATGATAAAACTTTTGAGAATTTACAATATTGGTCCCTCAAGTTTCAAAATTGGCAATTTTGGTCCCCGGATTTACAAAATGGAAATTTACAACAAAGGTCCTTGTACTAATCTTACTTGGCAATTTTAGTCCTTATGAGAGCTTTGGAAAATGTTCAAGATAAACCCTCAACTTTGGCTAAATTGCACTAATGGTCCTTGTTGTTAAAACAAACCAAACGGATCCCTATTATTCACTAAGCCCAAATCCAAACCCAAATACTGACCCGCCCAAAATTTAAAATCAATAGAAACCGCCATCACTGTCATTGTCTCCTTCAACCTTGTTTCACCAAATACCGGTGGTTTTAACCACTGTTTTCCACCATTTCCTCCACCTCACCATCCCAACTTGTCTCCTTCCACCTCCACATCAATCCAAAGCCATTAATGGAAAAAACGCTCGTTGGAATTTTGGCGCCAAAAGTGACAAATGGCAAATCAATGATCGGCTTATTTCAACGGTGGATTGTGGTGGGATAACTTCAGAGGTCGACAAGAAGATATTTGAAGTCAATAAATATCAAGGAAGCAATGTAAAGTATCTAGTATAATTTTAATTGTTAATGTCGTTTTAGTCAATTTTCATTTTCCGGTGTATTTTTAGCTCTCAAGCACTTAATTAGTTATTCTGTGTAATGTGGAAACTTTTCTTTAATCAATTTCACTATTAAAGTTCTAATCTCGGTTTGTTAATTTTCAAATTTCAAAGAAATCTCAAAATGTTGAAATGTTGTTAGCAATGGTTAGTTTGGACTCACAAGTACATATAAGCTCCTTATAAAGCTTATTAAAGCTTTTAGATACTCTAAAAAGCAGTTTATTAGCAAAACCAAAATTCACAAAATATCAAGAAAATAGCTTAAAAATAAAAGTCCATGGTGAAGAAGGTTAAAGTTGATGCAGTGTTGATGTTGGATTGCTTCTTGGTTTAGAGCTTATTGGAAAGCATTTAGGATTGGTTCTCATCCTTGGTTCTAAATTTTCATTGAAACTCATTTGTAAGCTTTTTATCATTTTTTGCATTTCTTGTTTTAGTTGTTCATTAGTTGTAATATCTATTTCTTAGTGTTCACTAATCATAATTAAGTGTAATTAAGTTTTAAAATCGTTGTTTGTTCTTTAAAATAGTAGATAGTAAAATTCCATTTTAACGATAAATTAGCTTAAGCTTAAATTGTTAATTGTATCATGTTATTATTGTTAGTTAATGCTTCTTTAATATTATTTAATGATATCATA
This sequence comes from Chrysanthemum lavandulifolium, assembly GCA_022545495.1. Lineage (NCBI taxonomy): Eukaryota > Viridiplantae > Streptophyta > Magnoliopsida > Asterales > Asteraceae > Chrysanthemum > Chrysanthemum lavandulifolium. Next base: position 19,834,938 of record CM040243.1, read on the forward strand.
AGGTTTATAATGAGTAACTTGGGTTTAATGTGTGATTCTCTTTGAAAAAACATCAAGGCAATCATTAAAAGGTGTGTTTGGTTTTCTTGTCTTAAGCATCATAAGGGTGTATTCATTGATAGCTCTTCTTGGTTCATGTTTGTTAACCCTATTTGAGCTCATTCTAGTCTTAGTTCGCACCTGCAATATCACCAAAGTCAAATTTGTACTTAAATCAATATCATCGCTCAACTGTTGTAATCTTGGCAAATCAAACTTTGGTTTTGTGTTCAAAAGTCATAAATAAAGCTTGCAGAGGTTCCATTTCAATCATTAACATCAATCTAAGTTCTTAAAATCGGTGGCAAAGTTCAACAAAGTCAACTTTTATTTTATGTTCAAAAGTCAAAATCTTGAAAACCATTTTGTGCCATTTAGAAAGATTTTTCTTGGGTTCATTCTTGGACCAAATCATATGAAACTCGGGATTAAGAACTTCAACAGGTCAAATTACTTATTATAATTTTGTTAAATTTTAGAGATTTTTCTAAAGCTTCAAATAAGCTCATCAAAAGGGCTTAGTTGCCTCGCTTTCATCGAACACGCTTGATTTCGAGATTTTCTCGGATCTTGCGACTTGTGCACAAAGCTTATAAGAGCTTTTCGAGTCTTAGTTTTGGTTTATACACTCTCAACCAGGTCTAATACAAGTTCCAATTTCTACTTTTCACTTTTAGCTTATTTTGTGATCTGTGCAATAGCTTAAAGTAACCCTCCAAAATCTGTTTTGCTTATCATACTCAAACCTCAAATCTGTGTTAACTTGTAATCCAGAGGTTCAAGCTTGTTGATTTTGGTTGTAATTGAGTCATTATAGCATAATATAGCTTCTGTGAAGGTTTGGTAGCTTTTGGTTATCATTTGGCTTTTTCAAGTGCTTATTAATAAGCAGTTGCCACTGCAGTTGCTTATTTCTCCACACAAGCCTATGTTTTTCTATTTTTCCTAGATTCAGGATATTAAAATAGACTTTTCCTGAAATTTTCATAATTTTTCATAACTGTTTGCTATTTTTCTTAATTAAAAACAGTTTTTAGGTATTTTTAAATAGCTTTTAATACAAATAAATTATAAAAAGTCCAAAAAAATGATTTTTCAATTTTCTTAGGTTAAGATAAATATAAAAGTAATAAAAAGTATTTTTCCATAATTTTCTTAGTTTAAAAAGTATTTTTTAGCATTTTAATTAGTTTTAAATAGTTTTAAATTAATAATAAATACATAATAAGTCTAAAAAATATATTTTTAGTTTTAAAATAAGTTTTATCATATTTTAGATTTTTCCAAGTTATAATTTCATTTTTCTAGGTTAATTTTGTATTTTCTTGTATTTTAGTACATTTTAAATACTTAATAAATAGTTTTTAATTAATAATAAATAAATAAATAGTTGTAAAAATAATTTTCTTTTTCTAATAATTTTCTTTTATTATTAGGATTATAAAAATATCATTTTCATATTTATAGGTCTTTTATTTCTTTAAAACTCACTTTTTATTTTGTACGTAGACGTAATTTTATTTTAAACGTAAGTTTTAAGTTGTAGGTTTTAAACGTTCATCGCCTTTAAAAATAGTGATAGCGTTTATTTAATAGATTTTAACTTTTTAATCTTTTTAATTTGCATTTAAGTCGCTTTAATTTGTAGATTTTCTCTTTAGGTATAATTTTCCATCGAAAACCTTATCGATTGCTATCCTTAGTGATCATTCTACCATCTGATTAAGTGTTTTAACACCAATTCATCCTCCGTGGGACTTAACGACCAGAATTCCCTATATTCCTCGATCTTAATTGCATTTGTGTTTAATTTGTTTTAAGTCTATTAGACTTGACTGTTTAGCACCAATCAAATTTTGGCGCCGCGGGGAGTCAGAAGCGTGTTTCTAGCATTATCGCACCCGTACTTGCACATATACCACAGTTTGTAAAAGTTTTCGTAAAGTTAATATAAATCAAAAGTTCATTAACACTTTTCCTAAAGTGTTAAAACCCAAAACAATATAAAACAACAAAACAATCGTAACGTTTTCGTCTTGTGTTTCTTTTAAGGTGATTCTTAAAGAGATACGATTTGGTTAAACGAGACGATACCAAAAATATTTTCCAAAAGTTTTAAACCCCATCAAGACAAATCATACCTACGTCTTTTCGGTGGTACTTAAATATACATAAAATCAACCACCGCAAATCAAGGCGGCAGCACTACCTAAGCTGGGGTGCGACCATTAATAAGTTCCCGAACATCGATTTAAAACTTGCCTTTGTGTCACTTGTGATTTGGTGTACCTTTTTCAAAGAAGCCATTTCATTTGTGATTATTGGTTAAGTTCACTTGTGTTTTGCCTCATTTGTTTTGAAAATTGATTTTTATACTTAGTGCATGCGTACTCGCTCTTCCAGTTCTACAAGTCCACTTTCCGAACTTGGAAACATTCCTCGAGACGTAGAGGACGTTCGGCTCCTTCACCGTGATCGAGGAACGTCTACCACCACCACCACCGTCGAAATGGCGAAGACAAACCTATGAATGAGCTTCTCCAAGCACCCATCGAGGGTTACGGAGATGCCATTGTTGTCCCAAACCATTGTGGTTGATACCTTCGAGCTCAAAACCGGGTTGCTTAATCTAGTAACCCAAAGCCAATTCTATGGTTTTGAGCGGGATGATCCTCATGCACACATTCGATGGTTCAATAAAATTGCATCAACCATCAAGTACAAGAATGTCCCATCCGATGCTATCAAGCTTCTTCATGCTCCCATTTTCTAGAGGACAAGCCCGGAATTGGCTTCGAGAAACAACCCCTCGTTCTATAGAGACATGGGAAGATCTTGTTACCAAGTTTGTTAACGAGTTCTATCCTCCATCTCGAACCACAAGTCTTAAGAATGAGATAATGAAATTTTCTCGAGATTTGATGAATCATTCGGGAGGCATGGGATCGTTACAAAGAATTGCTCGCAAGTGTCCACATCATGGTTTTACCGAGTTAATGCAAATGGATACTTTCTATAATGGTGCGAGACCGGTGACCAAGACTCTCGAATGCCTCCGCGGAGGTAATTTCCTTAGCAAAACCACCAAAGAAGCCTTACAAATCATTGAAAACAAGTCCCAGTCCGTTCTTTCCGCACTAAGACATATCGAATCGCCTAATCTTGGACCTTCTACTTCATCTCCTGTGAGTACATCTAGCACCGATGCTAAGATTGATAAACTCACGACATTGTTCGAGCTTTGGTTCTTGCTAACCAAAAGAAAGTCACATTCACTCAAACACCATCACATGGTGAAGTGAAGAAAGTTGAAGTTTGTGTCACTTGTGGTGGTCCTCATGCATACTACAACTGATCGCCACCGATGGTAGTCCGTTTGAAGCAAATGCTATAGCCGGTACTTCAAATCAAGGAGGTAATCAATACCGTCCTCGAATGAACCAAGCTACCGTGCTAGCACTTATCGAGCACCACCCGGTTTTAACCGAATCCTAACAGAATCGAATCAACCTAGAATGAACCAAGGTTATCAAAACCAAGGTAATTTCTATCCGGACCCAATCAAGGTTTCCAACAACAAGGAACCTTCATCAAAACAATTTCAATCGTGGGAATCAATTTCATGGGAATGTGAATCCTAATCAAGGGAATTTTCAACAACAAGGTCATAATCAAAACATCCGACCTCAAAATTTCCTCCTAATCCACCTCCCATCATTACTCCTCCGGGACCATCATCCGATGAGTTATCAAGCGGTTTATGAAATCCCAAGATGAGATGAGCAGTTGTTGGTCGGTCCGATCGGCGATCTCAAAAGTCTTTAAATGATCAACCCTCGGGCTCGGAAAACTTCCGAGCAACACGATCGCTAACCCGAGGGGCGATGCTAAGGCGATCACGACCGAAGTGGTGTTTCATACAATGGACCCGCTATTCCTACTACCTCTTCTTCTTCTCTTCCAAAGGTAGTGGAAAGTGAACCTCGACTCACAATGGACCCACGACTCCAATGCCCCTCCTCCCGTGGCAATGAGTCAAGTTACCAAGGAAACAACGGACAAGGTGCATTATTGATAATGGAAGTACCACACAAGTCCCACCTTCGGTAGTCCAACCTCAAGTTGTCCAGAAACCCAAGTCTAATCCAGGAGTTGTTTTTGAACCACCTGTAGCTCCCGTTGAAAATATCAAATCCAAATCTTCTATTCCATATCCATCACGTTTGAATGAGCAAAAGCTCCGTGAAAAAGCTAGTCATCAAATGGACAAATTTTTCCAAATTTTCCAAGAGTTACATTTTGACATAAGCTTTGCGGATGCTATCATGCTGATGCCCAAATTTGCATCAACTCTCAAACACATGTTAAGCAATAAGGAAAAGCTGTTTGAAATGGCTAAAACTCCTCTTAACGAGAACTCGCTCAGATTATCTTGAAAAAGCTTCCGAAAAGCTTGGAGATCCCGGAAATTTCTCTTACCTTGTGTATTCCTCAGAATGGTTGAATGCTTTGCCCTCGCAGATCTTGGTGCAAGCATTAATCTTATGCCATATTCGAGATGGAAGAAACTTTCTTCCGGAACTTACTCCTACATGCATGACTCTCGAGCTTGCAGATCGTACAATATCCCGTCCTCTTGGCATTGCCGAGGACGATTTGTGAAAGTAGGAAAGTTCCATTTCCACCGACTTCGTGGTTGTTGATTTTGATGCCGATCATCGGGTTCCTCTCATTGTTGGTCGAGGATTCACGAGAACGGGCCGTGCTCTCATAGATGTATTTGAGCAAGAAATCACATTGCGTGTTGGAAATGAAGTCATCACTTTTAACCTTGATCGACTTCGAGGTACTCCGCAAATTATGATTTCGAATCGGTTAACCGAATAGATATCATTGATGTTGCTTCAAGAGTACTGCAAGAAGTTCTTGGTTATGATCATAATTCTTCGAGTGATAATCTCACTCATTCATCTCAACCTATCATCGCCAATTCTACTCCTTCTATCACCCCATTTGAGGAAAGTGACTTCATCTTAGAAGAGATTGAAGCCTACTTATCCGATGATTCGTACCATGGAAATTGATCACGCCCAATTGACATTGAGGAGACATACTTCTCATTGAGAAGTTGCTTAATGATGATCCATCATTACCCTCACTCTAGTGATTCAATTCGATGAGATTAATCAAAATGAGATTAACTGAGGAGATTTTCTTCTTGAGAAGTTGTTAAATCATGACATTTCTTCTCCTCTCCTTCCATCAAACTTCATAACAAGGAAGTCAAGTCGGTTGAGAAAATCAAGAATTTCCGAGGTTGAGCTTAAGGACTTACCACCTCATCTCGAGTATGCATTTCTTGAAGGTGATGATAAATTACCGGTCATTATTGCTAGAGATTTGAGTAAAGATGAAAAAGTCGCTCTCATTAAAATCTTGAAGTCACACAAGCAAGCAATTGCTTGGAAACTCTCCGACATTAAGGGTATCAACCCCGAATTTTGTACTCACAAAATCTTGATGGAGGATGACTTTAAGCCAGATTCAACATCGAGAAGAGTAAATCCAAAAATCCATGATGTTATCAAACAAGAGGTTATCAAACTTCTTGATGCAGGATTGATTTACCCAATCTCGAGATAGTCCTTGGGTTAGCCCAATTCATTGTGTTCCTAAAAGGGTGGCATAATGTTATCACTAATGAAGATAACGAGTTAATTCCAACTCGATTGGTTACGGATGGCGTGTTTGCATTGACTATCGTAAGTTGAATGACGCCACCGTAAAGACCATTTTCCTCTACCCTTTATGGACCAAATGCTTGAGAGATTAGCAGGGAATGAATACTATTGTTTCCTTGATGGTTTCTCGGGGTACTTTCAGATTCCATTGATCCAAAGGATCAAGATAAACCACATTCACCGCCCATACGGAACTTTTGCCTATAGACGTATGCCTTTTGGTCTATGTAATGCTCCCGCACGTTCCAACGATGTATGATGGCCATTTTCCACGACATGATCGGGGAAACAATGGAGGTGTTTATGGATGACTTCTCGGTCATTGGGGATTCGTTTCAATCATGTCTCTCCCATTTAGATAAAATGCTTCAAAGGTGTGAAGACACCAATCTTTGTCTAAACTGGGAGAAAAGCCACTTTATGGTCAAAGAAGGCATAGTCCTTGGCCATAAGATTTCAAAGAACGGGATTGAGGTTGATAGAGCAAAAGTCGATGTTATTGCTAAATTACCTCATCCTACTACCGTCAAAGGTATTAGGAGTTTTTTAGGTCATGCCGGTTTCTATCGAGATTCATTCAAGATTTTTCCAAAATCGCCTGCCTATGACCCATCTTCTTGAAAAGGATGCTCCTTTTATCTTTTCACCCGAGTGCATCGTAGCTTTTGAAACATTGAAGAAAAAGCTTATCAAGCACCCATTCTCGTTGCTCCCGATGGGATTTACCTTTTGAGCTTATGTGCGATGCAAGTGATTTTGCTATCGGCGCAGTCTTAGGGCAACGAAGAAACAAGCATTTTCACCAATTCACTACGCAAGTAAGACTATGATCAAGCTCAACTCATTACACCACCACGAAAAAGAGCTATTAGCCGTGGTGTATGCATTTGAGAAGTTTTGGCCGTACTTAATCTTGACCAAATGTGTAGTGTATACGGATCACTCGGCTCTTAAATATCTCTTTGCAAAACAAGATGCAAAGCCGAGATTGCTCCGTTGGGTTCTCCTCCTTCAAGAATTTGATATTATCATACGTGATAAAAAGGAGCCGAGAACACGGTCACGATCATCTCGTCTGCATTAGAAAACCCTCACCAAGATGTTTTCGAGAAAAGGATATTAATGAAACATTTCCTCTCGAGACACTCAATGCGGTTTCTTTTCGTGGAAACTCTTCTACCCCATGGTTTCTCGACTTTGCAAATTACCATGCGGGTAACTTCATTGTGAAAGGGATGTCGACCCAGCAGAAGAATAAATTCTTCAAGGATGTTAAACACTATTTCGGGACGACCCTTTCTTGTTCAAAATCTGTGCGGATCAAGTCATCCGACGGTGTGTTTATGGACAAGAAGCTCTTGACATTCTCAAAGCTTGTCATCTTTGGACCCACCGGGGCCATCATAGTCCAAACTACACCGCCAAAAGGTGTTTGATTCCGGTTCTATTGGCCCACAATCTATAAAGATGCCCACGATTATGTCAAAAACTGTGACGCTTGTCGTCATCATGGAAATATATCTCAAAGGAATGAAATGCCACAAAATGCCATTCAAGTTTGTGAGATATTTGACATATGGGTATTGATTTTATGGGGCCATTTCCATCTTCTCGTGGTAACAAGTACATACTCGTGGTCGTTGACTATTTGTCGAAATGGGTTGAAGCAAAAGCTTTACCTACAAATGATGCCCGAGTAGTTGTGAAATTTTGAAAGCTCTTTGCCGGTTGGAACTCCTCGTGCAATAATCGTGATCGTGGTACACATTTTGTAATGACCAATTTGATCGTGTCATGCAAAAGTATGGTGTTACCCACCGTCTATCTATCGCATACCACCCCAAACAAGTGGGCGGTGGAAGTTTCAAATCGTGGTATTAAAAGAATACTTGAAAGGACGGTAGGTGAAAATCGTGCATCCCGGTCGGATAAACGGATGACGACTCTGGGCTTTTCGTGACGACTTACAAAACACCAATTGGGTGTACTCCATACAAGCTAGTGTACGGAAAAGCATGTCATCTTCCGATTGAACTAGAGCACAAGGCTTACGGGCCTTAAAGCATGCAAACTTCGATATCTGACGGTACCGGTGATCACGAAAAGTTCAAATGAATGAACTAAATGAACTTCGTGATCAAGCTTACGAGAACTCTTTGATCTATAAACAAAAGACAAAGAAGATTCATGACTCTAAAATCAAGAACCGCGTTTTCAACGTTGGTGATCGAGTCCTTCTTTTCAACTCTAGATTGAAGATTTTCTCGGAAAGCTTAAGTCCCGTTGGTCCGGTCCATTTACTATCACTAAGGTTTATCCTTATGGCACCATTGAGTTATCTCAACCGATGGTCCTAATTTTAAAGTGAATGGTCATCGATTAAAGCATTACTTTGGAGAGGACATTCCATCGTGGTTGTCCGGATCTACAAACATTCCCCATGAACCAATGAATGCGGGATCGAGTCAAGCTAGTGACTCGGGAATCAAAAACATTAGCACGCATCATATGGGTTTTCACCCATGTTTCATTTTCTTATCCCCTTTCTACCACCCTAGTGTGGGGAGTTTTTCCCACATCGTTGTTGTATATTCTCAATCTAAAAAAAAAAAAAAAAAAAAAAAAAAAAAAAAAAATGTGTATATATCAAAACAAAATAATGGCCGTAGTATTTCCCTTTTATGTTCTTTGTTTCGCATAATCGCGGTACTTTGAATATTGAGGGCAATATTCATTTCTAAGTGTGGGGAATTCTCACGAATTTCATGTAATTATTCCACCCAATTCCCGCTTTTGGCCAAAATTTTTTTTGGAGTAAGTGTTTTCACTTACTCAAAGAAATGGTAATCATCCACCATGTCTAACCCACATAAGGATTGGCTAATCCAGAGCAAACGGCTCTTGGTAAAGATATCTCAAATCCGCTTATGGCTTGCAATTTGCCTAAAATTGTATGGTGTTCAACTCACCATATCTTTAAACTAGTGAAAAGTTGGCTAGCCCGCAAGTTTATGGCTTGTGGTAAAGGCGATTGAAAATCCATAATTGGTAATCGGCTCACCAAAGATAATATTGATAATTTATCTAAGAGTTGGCTAGTCCGTATGGTACGGCTTCGGTAAAGACAAATCAAATCCGTTGAAAGTCGGTGGTTTGCTCAAAATCACATGGTTATCATTGTACCATGGTTCTTACTTGAACTGAAACATTTGGCTACTCCGTAAGTAATGGCTTTTGGTAAAGAGATTAAAATCCATTATGTTTTTCAAATCATTGCTAGGGACTAGCAATATCTTAGTGTGGGGATTGATGAGTGTCTAAATACTCATCATTTTTATATTGTTAGAATGCCAAAACATCCGAAAACACTCTTAAACACATCAAAATGATAAAAATATCACAAACAAGTGTTTTATATGTTTTAAATGCAAAACATCAAAATCGATGAAAACGTATCAAGTTTGCATAATTGGCGCTTTAGTCCCCAAGTTACAAAAATTGTCAAAATCGGTCCTGGTAATTCAAAAACTTGCAAAATATCATTTTAGGTCCTTGAGATTCAAAAGTTGTCAAAACAAACCCTTTAAAGTTTAAAATCACAAAATGACAACTTTAGTCCTTTAACTTTGAAAATTGTCAAAATAGTCCTTGGTTAAATTAAAAAGTGAAAATTATCAAAATTAACCTTGTTCTATTAATAAATGACAAAATGGTCCTTATGATAAACTTTTGAGAATTTACAATATTGGTCCCTCAAGTTTCAAAATTGGCAATTTTGGTCCCCGGATTTACAAAATGGAAATTTACAACAAAGGTCCTTGTACTAATCTTACTTGGCAGGTTTAGTCCTTATGAGAGCTTTGGAAAATGTTCAAGATCAACCCTCAACTTTGGCTAAATTGCACTAATGGTCCTTATTGTTAAAACAAACCAAACGGATCCCTTTTATCACTAAGCCCAATCCAAACCCAAATACTGACCCGCCCAAATTTAAAATCAATAGAAACCGCCATCATCTGTAGCATCCGTCTCCTTCAACCTGTTTCACCAATACCAAGTGGTTTTAACCACTTGTTTTCCACCATTTCCTCCACATCACCATCCCACTTTCTCCTTCCACCTCCACATCAATCCAAAGCCATTAATGGAAAAACTCGCTCGTTGGAATTTTGGCGCCAAAAGTGACAAATGGCAAATCAATGATCCGCTTATTTCAACGGTCGGATTTGGTGGGATAACTTCAGAGGTCGACAAGAAGATATTTCAAGTCAATAAATATCAAGAGGAAGCAATGTAATTAAAGTATCTAGTGTAATTTTTATTGTTAATGTCGTTTTAGTCAATTTTCATTTTCCAGGTATTTCTTAGCTCTCAAGCACTTAATTATGTATTCTCGGTGTATGTGGAAACTTTTTCTTTAATCAATTTCAGATTAAAGTTCTAATCTCGCTTGTTAATTTTCAAATTTCAAAGAAATCTCAAATGTTGAAATGTTGTTAGCAATGGTTAGTTTGGACTCACAAGTACATATAAGCTCCTTATAAAGCTTATTAAAGCTTTTAGATACTCTAAAAGCGTTTATTAGCAAAAACCAAAATTCACAAAATATCAAGAAAATAGCTTAAAAATAAAAAGTCCATGGTGAAGAAGGTTAAAGTTGATGCGGATGTTGATGTTGGATGATCTTGGGTTTAGAGCTCGTGGAGAGCATTTAGGATTGGTTCTCATCCTTGGTTCTAAATTTGTGATTGAAACTCATTTGTAAGCCTTTGATCATTTTTGCATTTCTTGTTTTAGTTGTTCATTAGTTGTAATATCTATTTCTTAGTGTTCACTAATCATAATTAAGTGTAATTAAGTTTTAAAATTAGTTGTTTGTTCTTTAAAATTAGTAGATAGTAAAATTCCATTTTAACAGTAAATTAGCTTAAGCTTAAATTGTTAATTGTATCATGTTATTATTGTTAGTTAATGCTTCTTTAATATTATTTAATGATATCATAAGGTTTATAATAAGTAACTTGGGTTTAATTTGTGATTCTCTTTGAAAAAAAACATCAAGACAGTCATTAAAAGGTGTGTTTGGTTTTACTGTCTTAACTGTCATAAGGGTGTATTCATTGATAGCTCTTTACTGGTTCATGTTTGTTAACCCTATTTGAGCTCATTCTAGTCTTAGTTCTGGTCTGCAATATCACCAAAGTCAAATTTGTACTTAAATCAATATCACTGCTCAACTGTTGTAATCTTGGCAAATCAAACTTTGGTTTTGTGTTCAAAAGTCATAAATAAAGCTTGCAGAGGTTCCATTTCAATCATTAACATCAATCTAAGTTCTTAAAATCAGTGGCAAAGTTCAACAAAGTCAACTTTTATTTTATGTTCAAAAGTCAAAATCTTGAAAAACCTGTTTTCAGGCCATTTAGAAAGATTTTTCTTGGGTTCATTCTTGGACCAAATCATATGAAACTCTGGGATTAAGAACTTCAACAGGTCAAATTACTTATTATAATTTTTGTTAAATTTTAGAGATTTTTCTAAAGCTTCAAATAAGCTCATCAAAAAGGGCTTAGTTGCCCTGCTCACTGAACACAGTTGATTCTGAGATTTTCTCAGATCTTGCAGCTTGTGCACAAAGCTTATAAGAGCTTTTCAGAGTCTTAGTTTTGGTTTATACACTCTCAACCAGGTCTAATACAAGTTCCAATCTCTACTTTTCACTTTTAGCTTATTTGGTGATCTGTGCAATAGCTTAAAGTAACCTACCAAAATCTTTTGCTTATCAAGCTCAAACCTCAAATCTGTGTTAACTTGTAATCCAGAGGTTCAAGTTTGTTGTTTTGGTTGAAATAGAGTCATTATAGCTTAATATAGCTTTCGTATCAAGTTTGGTAGTCTTTTGGTTATCATTTGGCTTTTTCAAGTGCTTATTAATAAGCGATTTGTAAGCAGATTGCTTATTTCTCCACACAAGCCTATGTTTTTCTATTTTTCCTAGATTCAGGATATTAAAATAGACTTTTCCTGAAATTTTCATAATTTTTCATAACTGTTTGCTATTTTTCTTAATTAAAAGCAGTTTTAGGTATTTTAAATAGCTTTTAATACAAATAAATTATAAAAGTCCAAAAAATGATTTTTCAATTTTCTTAGGTTAAGATAAATATAAAAGTAATAAAAGTATTTTTCCATAATTTTCTTAGTTTAAAAGTATTTTTAGCATTTTAATTAGTTTTAAATAGTTTTAAATTAATAATAAATACATAATAAGTCTAAAAATATATTTTTAGTTTTAAAATAAGTTTTATCATATTTTAGATTTTTCCAAGTTATAATTTCATTTTTCTAGGTTAATTTTGTATTTTCTTGTATTTTAGTACATTTTAAATACTTAATAAATAGTTTTTAATTAATAATAAATAAATAAATAGTTGTAAAAATAATTTTTTTTTTTCTAATAATTTTCTTTTATTATTAGGATTATAAAAATATCATTTTCATATTTATAGGTCTTTTATTTCTTTAAAACTCACTTTTTATTTTGTACGTAGACGTAATTTTATTTTAAACGTAAGTTTTAAGTTGTAGGTTTTAAACGTTCATCGCCTTTAAAAATAGTGATAGCGTTTATTTAATAGATTTTAACTTTTTAATCTTTTTAATTTGCATTTAAGTCGCTTTAATTTGTAGATTTTCTCTTTAGGTATAATTTTCCATCGAAACCTTATCGATTCTATCCTTAGTGATCATTCTACCATCGATTAAGTGTTTTAACACCAATTCATCCTCCGTGGGACTTAACGACACAGAATTCCTATATTCCTCGATCTTAATTGCATTTGTGTTTGTTGTTTTAAGTCTAGACTTTTGACTTGAAAATGGCTTCCTTCATCCTAAAACTACTCGGACTAAATTGGTTGATGGGTGGGTGGTGCCTCGCTTATCTAAGGATGGAAGTAAAGATAGAGGTTTCGGTTCATCAACACTAGGAAATTCCCTAGAACTAAGAGTAAGACCGAGACTACAAGTATTCAAACCTATATTCTCTAGTTGCGTTTGGTTCAAATGTTATACCTCCATTGGGATTCCTAAAGTCTCTTCTACTTCTTCCGGGTAAGTCACGTGCGGTGTGTATGCCTTAAATGATGGTGGGACTTGTGGGATACCTTGTGGGTCTAGACTTTTCACCTTATCCTCAATCACATCTACATCATCTATATGCTCATCATGTGCTATTTCCTTAGTTCGTGATGAAACCAAACTTAGTAATTGATCCAAATTATGGTTTAATGCTTGGTTGCTTACCATAATATTTTCACATATTTGGTCAGTTCTCCTAAGGGCCTCACTAACAATAGTTTCTAAACTTGGAGGTTGTTCACGAAAGTCTATCCTAGGTGAAGGCTCATACGAAGCATAGGTTTCACTAGATGAGGTATTTTGTAGGCTTGATGGAATGGTGAAACCCTCAAAAGGTTTATGGACTTGGTTACTTTCTTCCCACCATCTTGAATAATCCGCTTTAGTAATATCATAATTTCTTATGAAAAAACCTAATCGCGAATATAGTGGATTCGCGTTCTCCATAATGGTGAACGGAAGAGTCAATGGACAAGTTTTACGAACAAAGGCACAAAGAAGGGGGATAGACTACAAGGAAGCTAATAAAAAGAAAAAAAATAATCTCACTTGATAGGAATCTTGTGAGTAGAACTAAACGAGATAGAAATCAAGCCTAAACAATAACTATTCCCGCAGCAGCGCCTAAAAACTTGACACGCCACACGCTTTGGGTCAAAGGAACTTCCTTTCGTCAACAAGTTTTCAACACCCCAGGCAAATGAACCTAATCGTTGTAGTGTAGTATTAGGGTAAGCCACGGAATTGATATCGTTCTCTAGGGAATAGGAATGCTAGTGAGAAGTTACTACGCTAAGGTGGGGTTGAGGAAGATTATTTTTATCTTTTTATATTTTTTAGAAAAGGAAAATACGAATCTCGGGTTTGGATTTGGGGTTGGTATTTCTACCGATTACTCTACTATTATCTAATTATCTAAACTAAGGTGGTGGTAGTCTATGTCTAATTATTGTGTGCTCGTATGATAGTTTAAAGATGTTTTACTTAGGTTTTACTACTCCTTAATTATCTTCTATTGGTGGTTGAATTGTCACGTCCTTATTCCTAGTTGCGTTGTGTGTCTAAAGTTGTGGTATGCATTTCTCCCAACTCTTTGAAGTTACCAAAGGGTCTCGCCTACAAAACCCACTATGGATGATAAACTCTAACTCTAAGGCCTCTTTGGATAGTTTAGCTTACAACAACTCAAAGTTCTATAACCTAAGGTTCACAAAGATTAATCAAGCATTATACACAACGAATGACCTATCGCATTACTAGATCATTAATCAACTAAGATAAGAAACAACCAATCAATATTCAATAATTAAATTTCATATTCCTAAGCAAACACACAAGTAAATTAGTGGGACATGGAGAACATGCAAGCATACACACAAATAATTGAAGACATAATTAAATTAATGAAGTAAACAACTTATCTTGGTGTAATATAGGTTTAGAACCCTAAAATACGACCTTGGTTCGGTTTAGGTTTTATCAAAAGTTTACCCAAAAGACTACTCTCTAAAACCGAAAAATTGGATTCTATATATAAGATTACATGCGATGGCGTCACCTTATGATTTGTGACGCCGTCGTGTCGCCGCCATTAGGGTTTCATCTTGGCTGTTAATCTTGTGACGGCCACCTTATGCTTTGTAATGATCGTCTCTTTAGCTCGACGCCGTCTGGATTGAATCTAGGCCGCCCGAGTTGCGACGGCCTACTCTTTTAAAGCCCGACGCCGTCCTCCAAAACTAGCAATTTCTCTTACGAGAGTCACAAATTCCTCCGACGGCGTCGCAGACAACCGCCACGCCGTCCCTTGTAATTTAGCGACTTGAGTGTCTCGATTCTTGACTTTGGCCATTATCTTCATATATCCGCCTTTTCGTCCAAATAAGTGCCATTATAGCAGTTTGCCTTCAAGAGACCTAAAAAGTGAAAAGGAACGATATTAAGCAATAACGGATACAAAGGTGATCAAATAAGGGCTTAAACGACCCCACAAAAAGGTACATTTTAAAACTTTATCAAATATCTCTACACTTGGTATTTGCTTGTCCTCAAGCAAATGTGCTTTTGGCCAATTAATTTATAAGTTAATGGTCATGAAGCATTGGTTTAAAACAATCCACAACACATATAAGCCCCGCAAAAGTCATAACAAGCACGGAAATTACATATTAAACCTTATCCGTGAGTATCCAAACACCCCATGTTGCTAGTATGTAATTTACGTGCTTGTTATGACTTTTATGGGCTTATATGTGTTGTGGACTGTTTTAAACCAATGCTTCATGACCCTAACTTATAAATTAATTATTAAAGCACATTTTTGAGGACAAGCAAATACCAAGTAGCTTTAGTTGTTAGTGTAGGATAGGTAGCTTAAAATAAGGGCTTAAACGACCCCTCAAAAAGGTACATTTTAAAACCTTATCATTTTATTATGCTCAAACTAGCTTTAGTTGTTAGTGTAGGATAGGTAGCTTAAAATTAGCTTCAAAGTAGCCCACCTAGGCTGCTTTAGCATCTGCTCACCACAACAGCTATTGACCACCCTTTTTAGTGCTTATTAGGTGTTTTTCTAGCTTATGTTGGCTTATTTATATTCAGTAGATTAGATTAAACTAGGATAGATCATATTTAGCTTATTATGTGCTTATTTGTAGTCTTTTAGATTGCTCATTTCCTATTCTTTTAGTTTTAAGAATCCCCTAGATAGCTTATTGTCCAACTGTTTTTTCCCATTTCTGTTATTGGTTTTTGATTGTTAGTAGCTTATTTTAGTTGCATTAATTTTGCTTATTCAACTGCTTTTGATGTTCATATTTTGCTTAAAAAGCTGTAAAAGGTGTTTGGTTATGAATCTGTCCAAATCAGTGAACTAATAAGCTGTTAACAGCTTATTGGAAGGTTTTCAAAAGTTAAGTTTTCACAAAATTTTCTTAAATTTGTTCAATCTTTAAGTTCCAAAAGACAAAATAAAAATAATAATAATTGGAAATAGCGCACAGACCAGGAACCAGTTATAGTAGCTACAAACATGTTAGAAAGCATGATTGATTAGCCAACCCCTACAAGAGCTGAAGTTTCTGACATTGCAATAGCTGTAATACAAGGTTTTGATGCTATCATCCTATCATGCTATCATCTTTTCCTTATATAGTATTCATGTTGTCATTAGTTATCATCTTTTCCTTATATAGTATTCATGTTCCAGTTTGACCCGTTTGAAATGAAATCTACCACAAATGGACTAATTCATAAGGACTAATGCAAATGTAACATTGTTTCAGGTTCACCTACAAAAAGGTTCTCCAGCATAGTCTAGGTTTGGAGTTTATGAAATGTTCCCTTGCTAAATGAACTTGTCATTACATGTACAATGATTTTTGGAACGGACTTATTTAATTGCATCTGTTTGAGGTAATTTAGTGCATCCGTTTGAGGACCTTTAGTGCATCCGTTTAAGGACCTTTAGTGCATCCGTTTGACATGTACCAAATGTTACTCATTTTGACCAATTACCCAACACACTCATTTTGCCACGCTTTAACTTAAAAACTTGAAGGTAATCTATCTCACTGTGTTATTTCTGGTATTGCTTATTGACTATGATTAAATTTGATATAGCAAATAAAAGCATGTATTTGAGTGTTTGGATAGAAGCAAAGGCTTAGGATTATGTATTTATTTGAGGGTCGAATAAGAAGTCAGTTTTCATTAGCGAGTTTAGGAGTTGGTTACTAGATATGCGTATATACAAGTTAGAGTTTAGAGTTTGATGATGGAGTCACACAACCTATGCTTTATCCATGTTTTTTATTTTTTTTGGACCAGCTTAATTTAAAGGCATTTTGCTTGTAAAAAATAAGCCGATAAGTAATGCCAAACACTATCTCTTACATTGTGTGGCATAAGTTGGTTTTATAGATAAGCATCAGCTGCTAAAATATTATCCCAAACACACCTCAAACCTATGGTTTTTAATAATTACTTATCTAGTTAGTGCATTAAGGCATTCCGTTATGGGATAAGGGAATCCATACACTATCTTAAGCATTGTGTCTCTTATACATGATCTTATGCTAATTTTGAAAAGCTCAAGCAGTTCTAATAAAAAATCCAAAACAACCCCTAATTATGATACTATAGGAACTTCTTGAATTGCACCATTCCAGATTAACTATATAGATGTAGTTTATGGCTCTTTTATCCCTTTCTTTGATTGTGAACATATTGTCCTACCTGGTAACTAATTTAACCATGTGATGCTATTCCTATTATGCTAGCTACTTGATTACATTTTTTTAAAACAAAAATCTTTCATCTGACACACTTAGGATTGGTTTTATTTGAAATTGTATTTCTACAGGTGGGCTGTTCATTATGACTGGTGATGTGGTTCCATGTTTTGATGCATCTGCTATGGTACTCTTGATGATACTTCATGCATCATCATTGTACCTATCATCAGATAAGGATTTTTTCTTCTTGGTTTCCTTCTTTGTTAAAGAAGGTGGTTCGTCATTGGTTGCTAAAGCTGGAGGTGATGATGATACTTTGGAGGGATGTGATTTGATATTTTCCTGACAAGTATTGGAATTTATATCGTCAGACAATGGCTTTTTCATCTTAGTCTCCTTCAGTGGTTGATAAGCTGCTTCATTTAGATGAAGTTGTTGGTGTTGATGATCCTTTTAATGGTTGTGATCCAATATTGGCCAGAAACGTCTAAAAATGTATTTCATCAGGTAAGGATTTTTGATTCTTGGTTTCCTTCTTTGTTTGAGAATCTGCTTCGAGATTGATCGTTGAAGCTGTTGGTGCATTGGAGGATTGTGATATGTTGTCGGTCTGAAACGTCTTAAAATTTATATCACCAGAAAATGTTTTTATCTTCTCGTTTCCTTTTCAGGTTTTTATTAAAAGAGGGTGGCGTTGCTGAATTGTCGAAAGTAAAGCTTGTAGCTGATCTATCTCTTCCTCACGCATTGTGGGAGTCTGCTGCTGCTGTTCTTTCTAGTATTCCGTAGTTCAGTTGTGAGTTCTATTTGGAAGTGCGGAAACTTTTGTAGGCACTTTATTGAGTATACAATTTTGAATCAGTTAGGTTGTTATGAATTGGAAATTTTTTGTTTAGCATATTTCTTGTTTTAGTTTATTGTTTGATTTCAAGTATTAATATACATATGGTTTAAAATATGTTTTAGCTTAATATGGTAAGTTACAAAATAAAAGAAAAAAGTTTTTGAGAAAAAAGAACACAAACGCTTATCAAATTAGATAGATTAGAGCCCCTTGAAACATAAATCGTCCCTCCATCCGTTCAAAATATGAGAAAAGATGAAAGATACAAAACAGCCCGTTAAAAAATGAAGGATAGGAAAAACAGGCCCCTGTACTTGGAATGAAAAAATAAGAGGGGAAGAGGGGGTGATCTAACAGTTGAGATCACTTCTCTCACTTTTCACTGAGATCAACTTTTAAATGATCCAATCTCTCTCTCTCTCTATATATATATATATATATATATATATATATATATATATATATATATATATATATATATATATACACACACACACACACTAGTGGCGAAGCCGCCCAATGGGCGGGCATGTCTTATAATTATCGTTGACATAATTTGCTATAGCGAAAGAAAGAGGGTAATCGTAAAGAAGTTTTTCCATAAAAATTATATAACATGTCTAAAAAGTAAAATGTAAAATAGTGAATTATACTTATTGTTGGCATATTTTACTATAGCGAAAGTAGGTGGTAAAAAATGGTAGGAAAGTGTACATGTTGAAAGAAAGGGTCGTACATATGAATAGCAAGATAAAGAACGAAAAGAAATATACGTTTATCGAATATGAGAGAAAATATAAAGCTTGACAACCTTCGTGTTTACAAACTTATTTACATGAATGTTGCATTTGCTAAATCATAGATGGGCCAAGATGTCTGATTGACGGACTTGGACATAAAATTTTAATGAAGTTTTAATTTCGTAATTATTTTTTTAAATTAGATTATGTATCTTAAAAGTACATATCATATTTATATGTTTGATTTTTTTTTATAACTTTTGTGGTAGACAGTGATCCGAATTCAAAATGTCCCATTAAGATTTGTTTTTATATGTGTATGTGGAATGGTATTCAAATGCATAGATATCATAAGTTCAACCAACCACATAAGAATTGAGATTGACAAGTCAATCAAATTAGTATTGTAATATTTTTCTTACATGTATATAACATGTAAAAGCAAACATAGTGTACGATATGCTCATGCTCCTGGTTCAAGTTTGAAATTAACAAATGGCAATATTGCCACTCTCATCAAATATGCTATTAGGTGTTTCAAATAGAGAAATGTCTATGCTTCTAATTTAGTTATCGGATTTTAGCGACCGCCTTGTCATTCAAACCATTTTACAACAGAGGACTCACATTGGAAATACATTTCTACATGTGGCAGCAATTCATGGGAACGAAGATTTCACCGCTTTTATTGTTTTCTATTTTCGTAACTTGCTTAGAGTGAAAAACAAAAAAGGCAAGATTGCAATTCATGAGGCAGCCAGAACAGGGCATCTTGGAGTTCTTGATATTCTCATCAGATTCAATGAGTACCATCAACAACTTTACACCTCTAACGAATACGACATTAGTGGACCACCGATTGATGATATACCCGAATCATGGCCAAGCACTAAGATTATCCTAATAAGCACTATGGGAAACCTAATAAGCTAAATCCTAAAGTATCTAATCTAAAGTACCTAAAAACTTATAAATGTCCTAAATAAGCTAAAACTCCCACCGATAAGCGACTTGAGGTAATCGACCTGTATGCAATGACTGCATCCCAAAACGACCATCATGACCCTTTTTGAGCTTATTTTCAATCTCGAAATAAGCTTCCAAGCGGATAAAAGTGAAACAATAAAGTTAGCATAGTAGAGAACCTAAAAAGCTAATTGGGGTGCAATGGGCATTATAACGACTTAAAATAAGTCATTATCGACTTGTTTTGGGCCATTTTCAACCGATGCGATCAAGAAAAATATGGGAAGGACATTTTGAGATGTAAATTAATCTAAGCTAAAAGCATCCTATGTGTAAATAAATGAAAAACAGATGAAGACCACTGATTGAAGACTCACAAAAAGCAATTTTGGGACAGTTTGGGGTTCAATTAAGCTGTCCTGTGCAGTTGGAGAAAGACAGAAAGACAAAAAAATTTGATACTCAAACTTTTGCAACAACTGTTAAAACACTTTCAATCCCTTACACACTAACTAAAAATCTTAAAAGTACTTTGACCTTATGTCAGTATGTCAATATTCACTTCAACTGTCGATATATTTTCTGACTTATAAGTCTCTTCATTACTGGTGGCTTACTTGATTTAAATAATTAACTTGATCCTTTCCGCCGGGAGAACTGAATGTGATTCATGTCAAATGTCTTTCATAAATATACACAATAGATTTATATCTTTTCGAAGGTACCCACGAAGAGCATATCTCTGAAGGTACATAAATACAAACTGTAAGAGAGTTGAGTTAACCTCAAGTTATATATTCATCCCTATTTGAGAGCTAGTCGGGATCACAAACATTACAAATACAACGCAAAGTTAAGATACGGCAACGACCACCACTTGGAGCATCCTCAGCCTTGCAAATGATATCACAATTTTTGTTGAAGAAACATAAGCCTTTGTATGTGTTACTTGCATATTTGCATGATTGTTTCCCCTTTGCGGTGGTTTGACCCATCTCTGCAATGGTAAACACACATTTACATGATATCATATGAAAACTTATTTTTCACTTTCTGTTGTTAAATAAGAAAACCGAGCATGTGCAATGATGATTTAGAACTAAGCGAAGTAGAGGGAGATAGAGATCTACCTAAGACTATAAGCATTATAAGCTTTGTGAGCCACGGGCAGGGGGTTTAGATGTGCAACACTTAGTAAAAATGGATGTGCACATCATTTTTCCAATAAAAAATGTTATTTATAGTAGTGATTAGTGATTGGTAGAAAGGTGATGGACTTAAAAGAGTTCCTCTAACAGCTTTAAAATAAGCTGTTATCAGCTTATTTTGGGCCATTTTCAACTGATGCAGTCAAGAAAAAATATGGGAAGTTGTGCAAAAAGTAATCTGTGAGTTTAATACTGATGCTTATTGCTTTTCCTTGTAGAGTAATACAAAATCGTAAAAAACTGATATTTTCCACTTACAATGAAGTTACTTGAGGTGTAGCATCGTTGCTGCAGTTGAGCTAGTCCCATGATTAAGTTGCAAGAAGCCATGGGTCATCGTGTCATCCTCCTAACACTGCGAATGTGCTTATTAATAAAGCTAATGATTTAAATGTGTGTAAAATACTCTAAATCTTCAATATTTTCTGCTTCTTCAGCATTGCTAGACCCGTCTGAGATTTTCTGCTTCCCTTCCCCGTCTCCTACTGCTGCTGCTGCATAACTGCAAACTTTTATTAAAAATGCCTTTGGTCCACAATGATAGAACAAAACATCCAATTTTGTTCAATGTAAATAGAAAAACAGGACAATGTAGTAACTAATGTAGCACACCTTCAATTCCAAAACGTTAAACACATTCCCTGACTCATCGATCTCATGTGGTAAATCAGGACCATAAGACCACTGACCATTAACAACAAAATGATAATGGTAAACACCCACATTTATCCCCTTAGCTATTGAGTAATCAATGCTCGAACCCACTAATAGCTCCCTGGAAAAAACATTCAAAAAAAGTGATCAAGAAAAGCAAAAACACTAACACAAAAGTAGCAAAGTTATGCAAACCTTGTTCTCAATTGATTCTGGATAAACCTAAATCTCCAATCTCAGCAAATTTAGAGCATTTGAATTATGTCTATTTATTGGATATGGATAATTTTAAACAAAATGAAGAATGATAAATATGCCAATACGCTGTATACCTTGCACACTGGCCTCAAAGGATCCGTCATATTGACAAGCAAGTTGTGAGACTTCAAGTTGAAGTGTGTGAGATTGTTTTCATGTAGATATTCCATGCCACATGCAGGCATTCATTGCAATAATTATCTTTTTCCAATAATCAATTGTTATGCGAACGAACATAAAGAGTTTCATAAAAAACGTATCATTATCATTAAGTTTCCTTCGTGATACATCCACTGATTAAATCGAAAAGTGTATAAAGTACTTGAGAAATTAGAACTCATAAATGTAGTGGCACACAAATTTTATATATCAGACATATATTCTTACATAAACACTTGTTTAAGGGAGCCATTAACCATATATTCCGTCACAGCTGCATAATCACTCACGTGTCCGTCTCTAACTACACCAAAGAATGCTACTACATTTGGGTGATGAATGTGGCTTAAAATGTGAGCTTCCTTCCAAAAATCAGCAACCTGAAAATTAGAACTTAAGTTATAATATCAAAGAATCCGAAATAAATATAAATCATTCCAGGGAGTGATCGACTTGCAGGATTAACTCTTCTAAAGATCAGCAGATTACACATCATCATTCGTCATAGAAAAGACATATTTCGTAATACTTAAGTACATAAAGTAGAAGTTATGGAAACTTACCAAGAGAGTTTCATCTATCGTATCTTTAATATCTCTGGTAAGCCTTAACTTTTTAATAGCCACATCTAACCCTTGACATTTTCCATAGAAAACGGTGCTATAAGCTCCTGTGCCAAGTTCTTTGATGCACTTAAGGTCAGAGTTGTTTATAGTCTGCAAAGAACATAATTTATTACAATAAATGAAAACTTAATTAGCTTCACATATTATCTCAAGTTACACAATTACGTTAGGTCACCTGCAGATCCTTGGTTGCTAGATAAGTATTAAATTTTGCAAGATATACGGTAGTCCCCCATTTATCTTCACGTGCTTGTTTGTCTTTATGTCCCCCTGTACATGGTATTTACACAACAGTTGCAAAAATCTAAAATAATCCACTAACATCGTAATTAAATTACTCACCATTTAAATCAATACATGGTATAATTAAAGCAATACCTTTTCAGTCCTAGCATTATGTTCAGAAAAATCATCAGCAACAACATCAAATGGTGATATTGAAAGGCTATACATAGGAAGATCCACATATGTTTCTTCTGGAAACTCGCTTCTGAAACTGTTCTTGTGGATCATCTAACCTTCTGATGAGGTATAACTAATATCATCTAGAGATACACAAGACACATAACCAACACAGTTCCGATTATTTAGTCCAATCTTACTGGTTCCATGTCCTTCTCAATCCCGAAAGATGACGGCACCATCCAAGAATTAATTTTTTTAGGCCTAAAAGTTAATCCATGCTTCGAAACATCCAAACCCGTCCTTACCCCAACACGACCCGCCATAGACCTACTAAGTTTACAATTTGTTAAATAGATGAATCTCCTTTTATCAGTACACAGATCAAAACATGCATTTATGGAAAATTCATGGATGATAAACAGAAGAATATAAACCAAAGACAGAATGGTTACCTTATCACCATAAACACTAACATTTAATCCTGGTAATGATGTTTAGTCCAAAAGCAATTGGAAAAAGTAATACCAAATTAAGCTATAAATCAAAAGATACCATGGTTAGTCCAAACATTTATTAGATTACATGGTTATGGTTTTTTCGTTCAACTATGCCAATCTGCTTAATGCTTTTATGGAATACAACAAAAACTAATCCATTCACAGTGCCCATATATATTTCATGTTGTTTAACCCCATTTTACTATTTCAAGTAGCTGTTTGAGATAAAACTGAACCCAAAATAGACGAATTTATAAGTACCTTGATCAATTAAAGCTTTGAGTTACTTTTTACAATTTCATCCTTTGAGAAAGATAGGAAGGGAAAAAGTGAGGCAACAAATTACACGAATTAAAAGCTACTTACGTCTAACCTCAATTATTTCTTTCTTTGCAACTGACTCCCATTCTTTTGCTGCAATTCCCATTCTCCGGTTGATGTTTACACTTAAAGCCCTACTTTGATTAAGATAGTCTGCCCATAAACACACATGATACTGGTCTGACTCATTTGTAGTGAATGATGCGTTTTCACTATCTTAAAGGATGTTTCCATAAGGCGATGTGACCTGAAAATGTAGCACAAACCATTATTTACATAACTAAAGTAATGGATTGAAATAGGACTATGAATCTAATATATGTATTTACCATCATCACAATGTGCCCTTTTTCATGCCAAACAACTCTATAACTATTTCTTATTATTTTTTTGAATTATGGACGTCCTACTAAGACGAAAGTATTATGTGCATGCTTACTTTGGATTTTCACTTTGACCAAAAACTTTTTAATTGAAGTATAAACGAAGCTGCTAAAATTGAGTATCTTACCTGCTGGCATCTGGTGCATATCCTATAGTATATTATGTTACACTCACCCATATACCTAAAGACAATGGAATTTTTAGTACACAAATGAGTAGAGCAAAAGGCCACACAGGATATAATAGTGAATTGAACAACATCACTTTCTTAATTATCATTGTCAAAAGACTCTCGTTCTATTTCGACCACCTTCTACCATGTACCAAATATGAGTTTGGTTTGCACAAGGATCACAACATTTATATGAGTTTGGTTTTGAAAACATTAAAAAAATACATCAGTGAGACAGAGACCCATGTTTGTCAATTAGGGAGTGCTAGATTCTTAAGACATACCTTTGGTTTTAGAGTCATTGCTTCTATAATTTCAACTGTTTTAGCTTCTGACCTCTAAAACCATTCCAAAATGCACCTGCTTTTTCTACTTTCTTTCCTGGCAGCTGGAGTTCCAAAATCTAACAGTCATGAGATTAATTTAAGCTACAATCTTTAAATGACATTTTGAAATTTTTGAGAAAAGCTATATGAAAGACTATTTAAAAAGTATTGTGCATAACTGAGCACCTCCGGAGTTGTGCGCCCTCCACATGGCATGATCAATGACCCTTTCCTGAAGGTCACCTCATCATCATCACTACTCTGAACATCATTACCATGATAAACTCTCAAAGTGATAACTTTAGATCAAGTTCATTGCTATCAACTGCTCAAGACATCCAACTAACTGATGTCATCCAGCAATCGGCATAACACAACATAAATATAAAAACTTAGATTTAGTTTTATTTGTTAGAACTTAAATATAAAAAGAAATTGCACATTTAAATCAGGCTCCCTGCGGAATCTTCGCCTTCGAGCATCTCTCATTGGTGGGTGAGTTATAATATGATCCTTTTTAAGGTCTGATTCTGGAGGTCCATACATTGAAGGATCAAGTTTGCTCACCGGAGGAAATACGTTTAAATTAACAAATACAAAGTGTAAATATTTACTGTTAAAGGCACGCAACAAACATGCTAGAATATTTACATCTATGATTATAATAAATGCATTCAACAAAAAATATAGAGGAAACAAACAACCTTTTGGAATGAATGAATGTTCTTAGGGTTTTGATAAACATAAACCTTACCTTGGCATTAACGTATGAGGCATGATGCTTGTTATTCACAAGGGATGTTAACCCGTCAATGAATTCAAAGTAGTTGTATCCAACCATGATCTACAACAGTTTTAAAAAATTTAAAACAAAACAAAACAAAGTTTAACTTATTTAATTAATTCGACATAAATGTATTTAAACCAACCATGTCTATGCCAGCACCAACACTTTGTTCAATGGAGTAAGTGCAATTAGCATGAACCGGATCGGTAATCTTGTCAATACCCTAAAAATCTGAGATCACAAATCCCTGAAAAAGCATTGAACAAAGCATGTAAATATCCTATCTCTACAATGAAACGGGAATCTGAATAATAGTAATAGAAGAAGAAAGAGTAGTTTACACTGAATTTGAGTTTGTTCTTGAGAAATCCAGTTATAAGGTCTTTATTTTTATGCATTTTGACTCCATTCCAGCTAGAATACGAAACCATGATGGTTGAAACACCCTTTCGTATTGCATCATAATAAGGTCGCATATGAACACTTAATAAACCGTGAACAAATAAAACCCCTAATTTAGATACATTATCAAAGCTCCAAGAACAGCAAAACCTACACAAAAACACATTAAAAATCGTTAAAACCCTAGTGATGGAGTTTTCTTCTTGGAGAGATTTGATGATTAGGGTTTTTATTTGTGAAAAAAAAAATATACGTATGTTTTTTTTAATAATGGTTTTGGATTATTATTGGATTTTTGTGCTTCTAATTAATGCCTTTATCAATTTTATAGTTGGATTGCTCTATTGGTTGAGATGTTTGCTTATGGTTGGTGACCATCCAAATAACCAAGGTTCGATTCTTTCAAGGCTTATTTTTTATAATCAAATTTCGAAAATTAACACATAAATTTCGAAAATTAATAAAAAAAATCCGAAAATTTATTCATAGCTAATTAAATTATAGAAAATGCTTAGGTGGACAACTAATGATTACATGACATTAAAAACAATTACATGGCATTGAGGTGGATATTTGTGAAATAATCTACGTGTCATGCCTCTTGTTATATATAATATAGAGATATCATATGTATTCCTATTCATTCATTAAACTGAATGCAATCATACTATATTGGATCTCGAAACTTCAAAATTTGTTTGCTCGTCCAAACTAAACCAAACTTGTTAAACTAAAAGAAACGCTTTTGTGTAAGCCAAGTGTGTCAATACAATTTGTATAAAGATCAAATAAGAAAAAGAATGTGTACCAACAAAATCAATGATGAGGCGACCATTGAGCACCGACCGGCTTCATGGAAGAAGGTTTCACCGTAGGGTAAAAACAAGAGATGGGATGGATCACTCTTCGACCTATAGATGATTCTTTCGTGTTTCTAGTATCGCCTAATGAGTCACCAAATCTTATGATTGACGTATAGCACCGTTAGCATGCAATGTAAAAGTCATTAACATCACTAATAAGGATAACATGGGAACAAATGCTGATGATATCGCCATTGATTTGGAGTTTCACCTAAAACAGAATTTGATAGATTTTACATTAGCAGCTTGTTGATGTAGATCAATATTGTGGCGTGTGTATTCATATTTGGAAAGCAAAATATGATCTACCTTTTTTGCCCTCTTGTACCCTAGGTGACCCCAGGTAATTAAATTAGTTTTTTTTCTTCACGTGTTGGTATTGGTGTTGAATTATATAACATGACTAATCATAAATATAAACAATAAACATCAAGTACACATGCGGAAGCGTATAGGAAAGATTACACTTAATTACTTAACGTCTGTTATAGTTTAACATGACAAGAACATACCCAATATTATTTTGCAATCTAGTCATTTCCAATTACATTTAACGACCGTTAGTCCATTACACTTAATTACTTAACGTCTGTTATAGTTATTTCGTTTAATTAATAAATAAATATAACTATTACATTTAATTATTAACTTTAATTCTCATACGCAAATTGTGCAATCCCGTGATCTCGAGTTCGATCCTAACACACATCTATTAATTTATTGTCCATTAAACCAACAGCTCCCACTTTGACTTATCTTAATAGAGTGATCACATCGGTTAGCGTATAGCAACACTTCGATGCCTCTAGTACAACTCGAGCAAGGCTCCTGGAAAACCTTTTAATGATTTCTCATTATTATTATCTTTTTTTTCTAATACCATGTTAAATAAAGATACGGAATTAAGTTATTCTTTATTCAACTATTCTGTTTCTCGTTATAAGTGATTGAGCAAGATTACCAAATCTTTTGAACATACTCAGGGGAGATCTTGGGCGTGGCCACGCAAACATCTTGTCAACCCTACGAGGGGCCCAGCAGTATTAAACTCCAAAATAAATTTGAATGAACAAATTCTATCTTGTCTACAAGAATAACCCATGAACTTTGCAACACTTCGTGAAACAACCCTTATGATTACCGACACGTATAGCATTAAGTTGTTCCACGAAGTGCACTACATTCATGACACTTATCCGTATCTCAAGTCCGAGGATAACTATTCATGATTTACTTAATAACAATATCCATAAAGTAAAATCATGTACTTGGGATAGGTCTTATATTCAACTCATTGAATATCATCTGAATTTGGTATGCATTCTCATCAATATACTTTCAAGTATATTCTACCATATCTCTCAGATTTGTCTTAGTTTAATGATACTCCCATATCATTAATTGACAACAGACGATTTAGAATAAATAAATTTATTCGCGGACTAAACATGCAAATATAGGATACAATATATTATAAAATCAAACATACCAAGTATTTGATTTATTATAACAATTGTTTAACATCCCTTATCCAAATACTAAATAGATCAATACATGAAAATTCCAGTTGATGAATTATGCCTCAAGTGACAATCATACTTGTTGACAAGGCATAAATCAACCAACTTGATCTATCGTAATTTTGAGAATACTTATTTCAAGAATTCAATTAGTGAAGTCCTTGTATGTGTGCATTCACCAATCCACATAATAATTCATAAAGTGTGTGACATCCTCTATCACCAATTTATGACAATTTAAACTTTCAAACATTTTAAAGTTTAAAGTATTCTTATTCTTTTAATGTATAATGCAACTGCGCTCTTAGTAGCACAACTAGTTCTCATGGCCATTAACAAGGATGAAATCCTACCATGACTAGTATTGAGTGTCATCTCAATTAAACCATCATTATTGTATACAAACAACAATATGCTCATTAAAACTCCGTAAACTTTAATATCTTATTGTGTAATGTTTGATGTCTTCCAAACTTTAAAGTTTGAAGTTGATGACAATTTGCACAACAATTGACATATTGTTTATCCATAGAATCTAGAAGCAATTCCAGGCTGAGAATGTAATTCTATTAGAATAATCATTACACAAATTATCTAATAACTTTTAGTTAGATATCAATGTTGTCAAATCAATTCTTATTTTAGAATGATACAACAATTTTAATATACAAAACATGATGTACATGATGAATCTACATGTCAAACTTAGAGTTCATTCATGTTCTATCTTGTAAAAATATATTTATCCATTTCCCAAATGATATATCATGTTTTATTAGAATCATTTATTTTTACTGCACATGTTTATTAATAATAAACATATATTCCAAGGTTGTACGTTTTAATTCTTAAATCTTACAAGTGAAGTTTTATTCCAATCTAAGACTTAACATTTAGCTTACAAGGAATGTTACTTCATATATGTTAGGGCAAATGGCATAAAAAGGCATCAAAGTTAGGGTTCATTTCCAATCAAGGTATTCTACTTTTTTTCTTGCATAAAAAGGTTGCCAACAAAAATTTTTAGCGGATTTGGGTTTTTTCATTAACTTCCGTTAACAACTAACCAATAATACAATTCAAAACTTTTCTAAAATTACAAGGGCCAAAAATAAACTTTTATAAAACATAAACAAAAACGTTTTCTTCTTCCCCAGTATCAAGTATTCCCCAATTTTCCCCAATTCTTCACATAAACCCTAATTAACTGTTCACAAAATTGAACCTTATTTTGTGTTCGTTAAGGTAATTAATACTTACTGTTATGTTTAATTATCTTAATAATCTTTATTCATTGACCTTTGTGTTCATTAATTTTTTTTTTGCAGGATGGATTCTTCATCCAAAGGAGCTACATTAACATTGGATATTTATTATAATGGGTATTTCAGTCTGAAACCTTTAACCTATCATAATGTTGATATGCTCACAACTACTGTTGATGTGTCCCCTTTAACCTATAATGAGTTGAAAAATATTGTTCAAAACAACGTAGCTTCAGTAGTGTCTGTGTTGTATTACTTTAGTAATGGATTAAAAAGTATTAAGTCTGATGCTGACGTTAGGTTGTTTGTTGAAAAGTGGCAAAGTAGTGATGAAGGTATCATAGCCTTATATGTTACTCATAAGAATGAATGTTTAGTTGAATACACTTGGTGATTATGTTCTTGTCATGTTAAACCCTACTAGTTATTGCAAAGACTCGGACTCGATGTTGCATCGATTGACCATTTATCCGAGGTGAAGAAGAGTTAAGCGAGTTAGGATAAAAGAAAGGAAAAGTTTAGATGAAAAGAACAAAACAAATGAAATTTTTGAATTTGATGAAAGTAGGCTAGTGTTGGAAAATGATGGTGATTTAGGTGATGAATCTCAAAAGAAGTAGATCCTTTATTTTCGACTTAGGTGATGAATCTCAAAAGAGAAACCTCATGTTGAACCGAAATAACCTTAGATGAAGATATGCCCATCGATGATGAGGATGAGATTGTGTTTGACCCTAATAAAGAGATTACCCTATCCATGACCCAAACGGACATTGGAAGTTAAAAACCTTTATTAGGTGAATTGTATGCGAGACTTAGATCAAGTAAAGATTGTCTTACCTTTTATTCTGTTGCCAATGGATACCAACTTTGGTATGTAAAAAGTGATAGTGAAAATTTGTTGGTTAGGTGTGGCTTTGATGAAAAAGAGAGAAGAAAGAAAAAAGTTCCTAGAGATCCCAATAAGCCTTGTTGTCGTTTTAGGTTAAGAGTTGTGAAGATGCATGATGGCAATTCTTGGCATATAAGAACCCTAGTTAATGAGCATACTTGTAGTAGACAGTGTAATCTTGGTTATTTAGTGACTTCAAAATGGATTGCAAGACAATTTGTAGACAAAATCATAATGTATCATGATATGAAAGTGGTTGATCTGCAAGACATGGTAATGAAAAAATATAGGGTTAAGACATCACACAATCAGTGTAGTAGAGCTAGAAGGATTGCACTATATAATCTTAAGCAGAATGTTGGTGATCAATATGACAGGTTGGTTGATTACTCTACTGAACTTAGAAAGACCAACCCTGGTACCACAGTGCAGTTACGCATTGATCCTCTTGCAGATGGTACACACATGTTCAATAGTTTTTATATTTGTTTTCATAATTTGAAACAAGGTTGGAAAGCGTGTTGTAGAAAGGTTATAGGTTTGGATGGATGTTTTTGAAATGGGTGTGCCAAGGTGAATTGTTGGCGCTATTGGGAGGGATGGAAACAATCAAATATACCCAATTGCATGGGTGTTGTACAAGTTGAGAATTCGGACACTGGGAATGGTTTATTAAATTGTTAGCCTAAGACCTTGAGTTAGGAGATGGGAAAGGGGTCACATTTATATCTGATGGCCACAAAGGACTTTACCAAGCTGTTAGGAGAGTGGTCCCATTGGTAGAACATAGGTTATGTGCTAGGCATATTTATGCCAATTTTTCCAAGCTCTACCCTGGTGTTCTATTTAGAAACCTGTTTTGGCAAGCATCAAAGGCTTCTTATCATCAGAAATTCTTAAATACAATGGAAGAAATAAAAAATGCAAGTCAAGAAGCTTATCAGTATTTGAAGGATAAAGATCCATGGACATGGTCAAGATCATACTTCAAAGAAGGTATAGGTCTTAGTGAATCTTTCAATTCTCACATAAATAATTCTCACATAAAGCTAGCAATACTAATTATTCTATACTTGTATTATGTTGACAAGAATAGATTGTGATGCTGTTGAAAATGGTCTTAGTAAATCTTTCAATTCTCACATAAAGAATGCAAGGAGAAAACCAATAATTAGAATGCCTGAAGACATCAGATCTTATGTGATGACAAGGAATTACACTCTAATGAAGGAATGTCAAGATTGGAAAAGTGATATTTGCCCTAACATCATCAAGGTTTTGAATTTGCATAAAAAGATTCAAAGGTATATCTTAACACTACCGGTAGTATCAAATACGTAAGAGGAATGCGCTTGTAGAAACTCGCTAACTTGTAGTATACTAACAGAAGTGGAGTTTGAATCAAGTGGATGGCATCGGTTTGAAGTAAGGCAAGGGAATTTTGAAGCCTTTGGTGTGGACTTACAAAAGAGGGAATGGGTTGTAGGCAATGGCGGTTAATCGGCATACCATGCCCTCATGCAATCTCGACCATTTACTTTATTAGCAAGCAGCCAGAAGATTATGTGAGCAATTCATTCAAGGTAATCACATACAAAAGTATCTATGAGTTCAATATTTTGCCAGTTGGTGGTATAGATATGTGGGAAAAAAGGAAACATGTGCCAATGAAACCTCCATTAGAAAGAAGGATGCCAGGTAGGCCCACATTGAATAGGACAAAGGATAGGTCAGAATTGAAAAAAAAATAAACTTGTAGCAAGGCCTCTGAGAACAATGACATGTCAAAATTGTGGTGAACTTGGTAATAACAAAAAAGGGTGTACTAAACCTAAGGAAACAGGTGAACCATCAACACAAACACCTAATCAACAAGGTAATCCACCAAAAAAGAAGGGCAAACCTTTGGTTCAAGACCCAGTCAATGCTAGAACCCCAAGTTGTAGTAGAAAGAATAAATTTGTGACTGCTAGAGGTGGTATATGGATGGGAGGAACAAGTGCAGGTGGTAGCAGTGGAAGGGGTAGTTCTAGTGGATCAAATAGTGGGAGGGGCAGAGAAAGTAGTAGTGGATCAAGCAGGGGAAGAGGAAGGGGAAGTGATAGTGTATCAAACAGGGTAAGTTTCATTTAGATGTTTATTTTTTTGTTACTATGATTTAATTGATTTATGTTGTAACTAAGACAACCATTATACAGAATGCCCAATACAGACTCTTTGATGATGATGATTTGGTTGATGTACAACTTGAGGAAGCAATTGATACAAGGTCAAATAACCAGTCTAATGATGTACGTGCTTTTGATGATGATACTTTGTTGATGTACAACTTGATCAAGCAAATACAGAAGATATGGTTGCCAATATTGATCAAGAAAATGTTGATGTTGTTGATATTGCTGCAAAAGTGGATGCCAATATGGATGCCAATGTTGTTGATGCAGCTGCAAATGTTGTTGATGCAGCTGCAAATGTTGATGTTGTTGATGCTGCTGCAGATATGGATGCCAATGAGGATGAAACAGCAAAGCTTAAGAGAAGGTATGATGAATTTTGGAAAGGTCAATATAATGAAGGATATCAGCCCCCTAGAAGGACTTCTCAAAGATTATTAATGAAGAATTATAATAGGGAATAAACCAGGACTATGAAGGTCAAGGTCTCACACCAGATGAAGCATTTGAAGTAGACTAAGTATTATATTATTTGTAAGAACTTAATATCAGTCTCTTATGGTCTATAAGAACTTGTAATAGCAGTATCTTTTGTAAGTACTTAAGAACTTGTAAGAACTTATCAGTCTCTTTTGTCCAACTTGTAATATCAGTCTCTTTTGTAACAACTTGTAAGAAATTAATATCAGTCTCTTATGGTTCATATCAGTTGTTTTGCATCCACTTTCTTTTGTATCATGACTGCAAAGTTTTTAGCTTGGCATTCTTATCATTGTCTTTTATCAGTGTCTTTTATCAACAATGACTGCAATGGCATTTGTATCACTGACCTTTCAATACATACATTGATCAATGATCACTGACTTTTCAATACATTGATCAAGCTTTTCAACAATGGCATTTGTATCAAAGTGAAAAAGCTTTTTAATACATTCAAAAGTAAAGCTTTTCAATACTTACATTGATAAACTAAAAAGCTTTCATAATCATCAAGAAAAGCATTCCTAACAGTACAAAGATAACTATAGATTGCATGTTAACTATAGACTTCAACACTGCAACTTCTTCTTCCAATCTCTTTTTTTCAGCTCAAATTCCACAGCTTCCTTCTTCATTTGTTTTTCCACATCTGCCAATCTACCTTTGTAATTCTCAGTTGGAAAATCTGGATCCCACCAGTGAAAGAAATTACAATTCTTTCTTGCCTTATAGTTAAGGTATCCCAGAAACCT
Organism: Chrysanthemum lavandulifolium; assembly: GCA_022545495.1. Lineage (NCBI taxonomy): Eukaryota > Viridiplantae > Streptophyta > Magnoliopsida > Asterales > Asteraceae > Chrysanthemum > Chrysanthemum lavandulifolium. The sequence continues at coordinate 19,868,788 of CM040243.1, forward strand.
CGTGCCTGGATTCTATTCAGTCCAAGAAGTTAACTTACCACTAACATCACCACATTCGCACAATACACAAACACGATTGATCAAATTGTCTTTTTCCCAACCTGCATTTCTTCGATTCCAGTATACCCAATTTGATGAGTTTGATGAATTAGATGAGTTTGTCATGTTTTGATATTTGGAAACAAATTACTTTGCCCTAATTTAGTTTTTGGGAAGACACAGTTTGCCCTAATTTATTTTTTGGGAAAAATGTCTTTGACCTAATTTGGATTTTGGGGAAGAAACGATTTTGCCCTAATTTACTTTGGGGATAACAGTTATAAAAATAAAAGGTTCAAATTTGGCCCTTCAAAATTTTAAAATGTTTCAATGTATACACTTAACAGTATTATTGGTTCGTTGTTAACGGAAGTTAATGAAAAAACCCAAATCCGCTAAAAAATTTTGTTGGCAACCTTTTTATGCAAGAAAAAAAGTAGAATACCTTGATTGGAAATGGACCCTAACTTTGATGCCTTTTTGTGCCATTTTCCCTATATGTTATACAACATATAAGATTTAAAACCTTAACATAATACTCCCACTAGCTTTTAGGAATACTTAAAATTTATCTTATTTCAATTATAAATCAAAACTAGGATTTAATAATTAAACATAAGAATAATTTTATAGATTCAAGTATTTATCCATTCATGAATTATTTCACTTCGTACACTACCAAAAATTATATGAATTCAAAAAACCTTTCGATTACTTACCTTCCTCGCTCAAGTAATTTCTCAAGAAAGAGTTTTGATATTCCGTTGTCATATTTCATATTAATGAAAACAAATATGACAATTATCATCCTTATATATTTAATGGTATAGAATAGAATATTCAATCACAATTAATTGCTTAGTATGATTAATAATCTTGTCATAAAACATGCATTAAATATGTGTACAATTTTGTCCATATGATTTCTACACAGAGATTTAAACCACTAGAGTTTTTCATCTCTTTGAAGAAACTCATCTTCATTCTCTAGTCTAACTATTAAGATAAATCAAATTTCCAAAACTGATTATCTTTATGGACAACATCTTTAACATTCATAGTATGAGTAATTTACCCAATTAATATTTGGTAATCCATCATAATGATTATCAGTTTTACTATAATCCTGTAACTCATATTTCTCAGCATATAACTCAAATATCTGAGATATCCTTGCAGATCTATGAATGAAAATTCCATCATCATAAGGTCTATCATTTACATGTTTAACCTCATCATGATATTTACTAGTGTGTTTTAGAAGATTATGTATCTTGTAATTTTATCTTTCAAGATAAAAAAAATTCCCACTTGCCTTTTGTAATATATAGACTATCTATATATACTTAGCAATTAGAGCAAAACTATATTGTTCTCTTTTTTTTTGACATTACAAATACACATTGATAATTCCTTACTTTAGTTTGTTAATAACCTATTCATAAGTAGTTTAACAAATTCAGAATCTTTAATTTTAAAACTTAATGTGATTCATCACATTCCATAATAAAATAGTGTTTTATCAATCTTCTAGGTTGGAGTCATATTCAGTATATTCAATCTATACTCAAATTTCTAACCTTGTTACTTTTTATGAAAGAAGTTATGGTTATCTTGAATCAAACAAATCAAATAGAGTTTGATTCTCCTAACTAAACATACCATCAACTTGTGGTATTCATTAGAATTAATATTGTAATACAATCTAACAATATACAAGATAAACATATTCCTTTTGGCTTATCTATTTACCAACTAAGTCTACTTAATGGTATAATAGACTTTCCAAGCCAATTGCATGCTTTATAACATAAGTACTCTTTATCCAAGTCACTTCATATCCATGTCTCATCAAGAAAACATAAATTGTTATAATCCCATTTAACGTTATAAATCATTGATCAACTCAATGACTTCTTGTATATGTCTTAATTAAAAAACATAACAAGTTAACGTCTTACTTTATTATAAGTCTTAAAAGATTTTATATTTATGTCTCTACAATGAATCATAAACATGTTTAACTACAGTAATTATGAACACAACTCTTGGTTTCAATAGGACTACATTATTTTTCATTTATGTCATTCCAAAATACATAAATAAACAAATTGAAGTAGGATTAGATTACTTCATTTATTTTATGTCATTCTAATAATACATAAATATTTATTTTGAAGTAGTCTTATATATCATTTTGACACATGTTCTAAATACTTGTCTAATTTAGAAACTACAAATATGTCCATGCAAGGTCTGACTTCACATGGAGATTTACTTCACAATAATGTAGGACTTCATTATTTTTCATTTATGTCATTCCAAAATACATAAATAAACAAATTGAAGTAGGATTAGATTACTTCATTTATTTTATGTCATTCTAATAATACATAAATATTTAATTTGAGGTAGTCTTATATATCATTTTGACACATGTTCTAAATACTTGTCTAATTTAGAAACCGCAAATATGTCCATGCAAGGTCGACTTGATAACGCCACACGCTGCTCGGGTCAAAGGAACTTCCTTTCGTCGAGCAAGTTTTTCAACACCCCAGGCAATAAACCTAATCGTTGTAGTGTAGTATTAGGGTAAGCCACGGGTATTGATATCGCTCTCTAGGAAATAGGAATGCTAGTGAGAAGTTATACACTAAGGTTGGGGTTGAGGAAGATTATTTTTTATCTTTTATATTTTTAAGGAAAGGAAAGGTACGAATCTCGAGTTTGGATTCGTGGGGTTGGTATTGCTACGATTACTCTACTTATCTAATTATCTAATCTAATGTGTATGTAGTCTATGTCTAATTATTGTGTACTCATATGATAGTTTAAAGATGTGTTTACTTAGGTTTTACTACCCTTAATTATCTCCTATTGGTGGTTGAATTGTCACGCCCTTATTCTTAGTTGCGTTGTGTGTCTAAGGTTGTAGGGTATGCTTCTCTCAACTATTTGAACTTACCAAAGGGTCTCGCCTACAAAACCCACTAGGGATAATAAACTCTTACTCTAAGGCATTCTTTGGATGGTTTATCTTACAACTACTCAAGGAGTTATATTCTAAGGTTCACAAAGATTTAATCAAGCATTAAGTACACAACGAATGACCTATCACATTACTAGATCATTAATCAACTAATATAAGAGACAACCAATCAATATTCAATAATTAAGTTTCATATTCCCTAAGCAAACACACAAGTAAATTAGCCGGACATAGAGAACATGCAAGCATACACACAAATAATCAAAGACATAATTGTATTAATGAAGTAAAAACTTATCTTGATGTAAGATAGGTTTGGAACCCTAAAATACCGTACAAGACAGCCTTGGTTCGGTTTAGGTTTTACCCAAAAGACTACACACAAATACTAAAAATTCGGATTCTATATATAAGATTACATCTGCGACGCGCCACCTTATGTTTTGTGACGCCGTGTCACCATCATTAGGGTTTCGTCTTGGCCACGTTAAACTTGAGACGGCATCACCTTATTCTTGTGATGCCGTCTCTTCGCCTTTCCGACGCCGTCTGGATTGCATCTAGGCCGCCCGAGTTGCGACGGCCTACTCTTTTATAACTTGACATCGCCACTTGAAAATAGGAGTTTTGGCTTCGTCCGTCACAAAATCCTCCGACGGCGTCACAGATAAGCCGTGACACCGTCACCTTATGTTTTCAAGAGCTTTGGGTGTCTCGATTCGACTTTGGCCATTTTCTTCAGATATTCGCCTTTTCGTCCAAATAAGTGCCATTCCAAGATTTTGCCTTCAAGAGACCTAAAAGTGAAAAGGAATGATATTAAGCAATAACGGATATAAAAGTGATCAAATAAGGGCTTAAACAACCCCTCAAAAGGTACCTTTAAAACCTTATCAAATATCCCTACACTTGGTGTTTGCTTGTCCTCAAGCAAATGTGCTTTAGCCAATTAATTTATAAGTTAGGGTCATGAAGCATTGGTTTAAAACAGTCCACAACACATATAAGCCCATAAAAGTCATAACAAGTACGGAAATTACATACTAGCACCTCACATGGGGTGTTTGGATACTCACATCTCTCGGGTGTATATGAAATATAACAAATTGGAAATGGAAGTTAAACACTCATTAACCTCGTCCTAGTACATAGATTACCATAGGCTTGAGAATAGATCAAACCTCCATCGCTTTGACGTAAGCACCTAGGAAAGACTATCAAAGAGGTCTTTAAAGGGTCAGAACGTTAGGCTTACGGTAGGGAAACAAAGGGTTTGGTGGGATAGGCTATTTAGTGGTGGTGAGTCAAAATCTCTATGTTAAATGCATACGAAGAATGGCGTTGCTAAGCCAAGACTCGACACTCTAGACTCTAGCTAATGAAATAAACAAACATAAATTTAAAGGATAGATATAGGATGGTAGCCAGTATGTTTTTTTTTTTTTCACTGCTTTTTTTTCTTTTCTCTTTCTCTTTTTTTTGATTTTTTTCATACACTTTTACTCTACGGTAACATCAAAATGATAGGGATTTATAGGCACATCCCTACACTTGAGTTTTTATTACTCTAACACTAATTTGACCCGAATTGAAAAGATCAAAACACTTGGGGTACATTATTACGCAAACAAAGGGAATTTGAATTTAACGTTCCCTTCCCGTCATTTCATAAACTTTAACTTTTCCCATTAATCCCAATCGTCCCAAAACTGTATACAAAGTATATGACTTGACTTAGCAACTCATGCAAGCAACCAGATAATTGAACTAAGGGTTTAGGGTGATAACAAAAATGCACTAAAAGTGAGTGCATACATGGTAGGCTAAGGCGATTTGGGTGTATATTTGGGGGTGGGGTGTAAACAATGCTCTTTATTGATATTCCGGAAAAACCGAAACGTCACGAGAACTGCAAAAAGGATAGGCTCAGAGGGGTTAACTAGGGGTATACGCAAAGGGCGTGGGGGAATTACTCAACCGAGGTGGAAGAAGTAATTATATTACGGGTATCAAACAAGGGTTATCCTAATGCCTCTTATCATTTAGTTATTCCTAACTACACAAGTGTAGTCTTACTAGCGATCTCGGAATGCATCACAAAACAAGTTCTAGAATCTAATATACTACCGGTTCACACACTAAGCATTAAAGATGAATTTAGGTGGTAAAGGGTTTTTGTGCTAGTCATGCAACTTCCTATCCGTGAGACGCTTTTGTTAAAACTAATGGCCCACTCCTATATGTCATGAAAAATTTTAAATTTGGTGCCAAAATTACCCTAACCGACATATTCTCATGGTTTATTACACAAATACAATTTGACAAAGCAAATATTCAAGGATAAGCATAGTTTCAAAGTTCCCGCTTTATTTTCCTCCCTACACTTAAACTGAACATTGTCCCCAATGTTACCCGAAAGTATCAAAGTTATGATAATGGAAGGTAATTAAAACGAAAGAAACTAGTACTCCCCGATTAGCTCGGTAGGATCCGTGTGTGAAGTAGTGGTTAAATCTTTTCCAAGAAGAATTTATGCGTGAAAAGCTCCTTCCAATCTTATATAACTTCTTCTTGATAAATTAAACCGCACACTTGAAGAAAACAAACGAAACCTTCACGCATAATCGGCGGTAATAATATATATAAGACTCGATTTAAACTAGGATATAATGCTTGTGGAATGGATGTTTACAATTTCGGAAAATTAAGAGACCGGAAAATTCCAAAAATTTGTGAGTAGCTCGTAAAACGAGAAAAAGTAACTGTTATTTTACTCCTTCCCGACGCCGTCAGTTGCGATCGACACCGTCAGTTATCCCGACAAAAATTGGTCTGCGATTTTCCGAAAAAATTCGGAAAATTTACATCTTTAGAATCTGGAAAATTTACAAAACACCCATTATGACTCGATACAAGCATTTGACTCGAACAAACACACATGTATATCTTTTAGTTAATTGTTATTCTCATGTTTACGTTTCTTTTGAAAACATGTGTAATCCTCCCTACACTTATCCCTTATGTAAAATACCTTTATATGCAATTAAGACGAGGTTAAAAATAAAATAAAGCATTTTTACAAATTTAAACATGAGAATAAACAATCAATAAAAGACATATGATACTAACAAGCAAACAATAAAGCATGGGTTGCCTCCCATGAAGCGCTTTTCTTTATTTAAGAGTCTTGTAGCTAGACTCGTAGTCGTGCTCCTACGTGACTTCATTACCGCTACCTTGACGGTCTCTAATGGGGGTTTCCATGTTGTAGAAGTGCCCTATCATGCACCCCTTTAAGAGTTCATCCTCCCCCCACTCGGTCCTATATTTCGGTCCTAAGTTCAAGAAATCCTTATAGAATCTGAAAATCTTAGCCATAACATAATCTACTCCTTTTTCCCTATCCTCATCATTCCTATAATAGACCGATAGTTTAAGTTCCTTTTCATCATTAGAGAGTGATGAAAACTTCTCAATCTTAAATGGCATTTGGTAAGCTATGTCATCGGTCTCATCCTTGAATCGCACTACTCCTTACGAGGGATCATAGGTCATCCCGGTGCTTTCTATGAAAGGTTTTCCTAGAATAATGTGGGACAAGCTAGGGTCTATGGTCATGCTAATATCATCCACAATTATGAAGTCCGTAGGAAACGTGAAACTACCTACATAAACGGGCAATCCCTTAACTCTACCAAGAAAATTGCACTTAACCCTAGGATTATCGGGGTCATCCCTAGTTGGAATAGGCTTCTTCATTACCCAATTGTAGTAGGTGCTAGTTATTATGTTGATTGGGGATTTGCGATCAATGTAGGCCTTTGCCACAAAAAGGTGTCCTATGCAACATGGTATGTTAAGATTCCAAGGGTTCCCAAACTTGATTCTAGGGCTTTTCCTAACATACATGTGACAGAGGTCACGCACTAAGTGAGGGTGGCGAGATAGTTCTTCTTCCGTAGGAAACTTATTGAAATATTCATTGTCTACTTCATTTACTTCCTCGGTTGTTTCATTATTCTCAAGTGTATGGTCCTCGATCTTCGTCATTTGTTCCATTAGGTTTCACTAAGGCGATGGTATTGATGAATTGAACGTGCTTAGCTAGCTTACTTGGGTCCTTAATCTCTACACCGGAAGGCTTGGGAGTTGAGATAGCACTAACCTTCCTATCACTATTGGTTATGGCTTTCAAAAGGTTGTCTATCTTCCTATCCATTTCGGCTTGTTGTTGGTTAAAGCGGTCCGAGAGCTTAGCTATTTGGGCTTCTTGGGATGCAACTAGGCTCGCAACATCCCTTCGATGTTTTGTTGGTTAGGACCGTTAGGTGGGGCCATGAAAAATCATTGGAAGTGAATTCCTTGGTTTGTCCCGAGAAGTCGGGTTTGCCTTTCCATGCCTCTCGGGTTTCATTGAAATTCCTAGGTCCGGGTATTGTAGGGAATCTTCCTCCGCTCCATTAATACGCGAGGATGCATAGTCAACGAAAGCATGTTCGGGGATCGGGTGCTAGTCTTGGCGTGTTATGAGAATCACAAACGGCTCACACGAGGAAGAAACTTTGTTCACATGGTGAAGACTTAGGATTTTCGTAGGAACTCATTAGAATTTTACTTGATCTTCAAGTTCGATCATCCTACGGCCGGAAGGTTGTGAGTCAATGGGAGGCAAGGAGATTGCCTTAACGGTTTTGGGCAGCTCACGGGGGTCATCCCAACTTTCATTGTCATAGAGGGCAAGGTCCTCTATTATACCCCATGATTCTTCCGCGGTGAGATCACTAAGTTTTCCACCAGCCGCTTGGTCAATGGATCGCTTGGTGGGGAAGTTGACATGATCAAAAAAGATTTGGACTTAGAGCCAAAGATCAATGCCGTGATGAGGGACTTTATGAAGTAAGTCCTTGAATCGAGTCCATGCTTCAGAGAGATTCACCCCGACGTTGTTGGAACATCAAGATGTCTCGCCTAAGTTTAGTGGTTCTCCGGTGGGAAAAATTGAGCAAGCGAGAGGTAAGATCATCCCAACTTGAGATGGAGCCATGGAAGTCGTGAAGCCAATTACTAGCTTGGTCCCATAGAGAATTGGAAGAGACGCAGCGCGTGGTCTCCCGAGTAGTAACAGCAAGGTCGATGGAATCGACAATTTTAAGGAAATCCTTAAGATGCTGATTTGGATCTTCTGAACGAAGTCCATGGAATGCACATCTGTTTTGCACCAACCAGATGGTGTCGGATCGCAGGGCCGTAGTTTGGGCTTGGTTGGGAAGCTCAATGGTGTTCCTATAGCCTAATTGGCTTGGTCTCGAGTATTCACCAAGAGTACGGGCTCTTGGTGGGTCATTTGGTGGTTGGTTGATGAGTGGTGGTTGGTTATCACCTTCCATGATGAAAAGTGATGGGATTACGAATAAAGGTCACGAAGAAGGGGATAGACTAAGAGAAATCTAAAAATGAGAAAAATTTACTTGATATGAATCAAGCAAAGAAACCTAAACGAGGTGGACTACTAACTAGCTATTCTATTCACCGGCAGTGGCGCCAAAAACTTAATAACGCTACACGCGTCGTTCGGGGTCAAAGGAACTTCCTTTTTGTCGAGCAAGTTTTTCAACACTCTAGGCGGTGAACCTAATCGTTTAGTGTAGTATTAGGGTAAGCCACGGTATTGATATCGCTCTTTGGGGAATAGGAATGCTAGTGAGAAGTTACTACGCTAAGGTTGGGGTTGAGGAAGATTATTTTTTATCTTTTATCTTTTTAAGGAAAGGAAAGGTACGAATCTCGGGGTTTGGATTTGGGGTTGGTATTGCTACCGATTACTCTACTTATCTAATTATCTAATCTAAGGTGTATGTAGTCTATGTCTAATTATTGTGTGCTCGTATGATAGTTTAAAGATGTGCTTACTTAGGTTTTACTACCCTTAATTATCTCCTATTGGTGGTTGAATTGTCACGTCCTTATTCTTAGTTGCGTTGTGTGTCTAAGGTTGTAGGGTATGCGTTTCTCCCTAACTCTTTGAACTTACCAAAGGGTCTCGTCTACAAAACCCACTAGGGATAACAAACTCTTACTCTAAGGCACTCTTTGGATGGTTTAGCTTACAACTACTCAAGGAGTTATATTCTAAGGTTCACAAAGATTTAATCAAGCATTAAGTACACAACGAGTGACCTATCGCATCACTAGATCATTAATCAACTAAGATAAGAGACAACCAATCAATATTCAATAATTAAGTTTCATATTCCCTAAGCAAACACACAAGTAAATTAGCCGGAAATGGAGAACATGCAAACATACACACAAATAATCAAAGACATAATTGTATTAATGAAGTAAAAAACTTATCTTGATGTAAGATAGGGTTTGGAACCCTAAAATACTATACAAGACAGCCTTGGTTCGGTTTAGGTTTTTACTCCAAAAGACTACACACAATCTGAAAAATTCGGATTCTATATATAAGATTACATCCATGACGCGCCACCTTATGTTTTGTAACGCCGTCGTGTCGCCGTCATTAGGGTTTTGTCTTGGCCACGTTAGACTTGTGACGCCGTCCTCTTGACCGACGCCGTGCGGATTGCATGTAGGCCGCCCCGAGTTGCGACGGCCTACTCTTTTATAACTTGACGTCGTCACTTGAAAATAGGAGTTTTGGCTTCGTCCGTCACAAAATCCTCCGACGTCGCGTTTAAGCCGTGACGCCACCTTATGTTTTCAAAGACTTTGGGTGTCTCGATTTTGACTTTGGCCATTTTCTTCAGATATTCGCGCTTTTCGTCCAAATAAGTGCCATTCCAAAGATTTTGCCTTCAAGAGACCTAAAAGTGAAAAGGAACGATAATAAGCAATAACGGACACAAAAGTGATCAAATAAGGGCTTAAACGACCCCTCAAAAAGGTACCTTTTAAAACCTTATCAACTTCACATTGAGATTTACTTTGTTGTTGCAATCTCGCCAAGTTCTCACATGACGTAAATTGCAAGACCAAGTGTTTCTTGAATTAGATATGTATAAGTCATATTAGAACGTTAGTCTCTTACCTTGCAGTCAAGAGAATACTTTAAACCATATACCTATATGTTGTACCTTGCACACAATATTGATTTGTCCCACTTGTGCATGGAACAACATCATGTAGCAGATAAACAACACGACATATGTTTGTTTATGTGGCAAATATGATTGTGTCATTGATATTAGCATAACTAGTAGATGTAGAACCACTTTATTGTCTAACAAGGAAACGTACATGACGATCCTTGAAAACATAAGTGTCTACAAGTGAAAAGTAATTATCTTAAGACATTCTAGAGATAATCTGGGTTACTAACAAGATGACAAAGCTTGTAACTCCCACTGAATTAGAGATCATTGCATTAATTCCTTATTCAATAATAAGAACACAATACTCCCACTGGATTTGACAACATTGTAAGCGTTTCATTAACCAGTGAAAGAAAATAGTGTTCTATTTACTTCCCTACACTTTTGAGAAAGTCCATACATAACAATTTCTTATGTACTAAAAGAGTGCATTCTACTATGTAGATGATGAATTATCCATCAATGCTATTAACTTGAAAAATTGGGCATGCAATTTCTTTCTTAATATTTCTACTATTCCAACAATTGTAAGTAGTACTTTTAAATGGTCAAAACAAAACAACTAGATAAGATATGCTAGTTTGTCTTTTACCAATTATACAGTAAATTAGTCTAGCTTCTAATTTAATAACTCAGAAAATATGCAATTTTAACTATTAAAATTTGCTTACGAGTTATGTATTTAGAATTTAGACAATTCTAATTGTCCTATCATACCTTTCTTCATTCATTAAAAGGAATAGGATTGAATCTCACTCTTTCTTATGAAAAGAGGACTAGGTTTATTCTTTTAGTAAAGTTGACTCTACCAAAACCCTTACACGTGTAGATCAATTTACCAATATAGGAATAACCTTCGTTTACGGTTTAATGTTTCATTAATACATTTAAAGAATTTTCAAAATTCAATTTTAGTATTTTCGATACTTAAACTTTTCAAGAAAATAAAATACCCAAGGTAATATTCATATAACCATAGAATTTTCTCGAAAACTCGGATCTAAATTATCATAGTTCCATTACATCGCTTGATCCGCTAGTAATAAAGCATATAATAGGGTAATCGTCGAACAATAATTGGCAAACATTTTCCAATTCCTAGATCATTATGGGATTTATATTTTCCAACGCTATTGCAAATATAAACATGTTTTATCCCATCTTATGCCTTGAGTCCAGGTCTCACTTCCTACTCAACTTAAGTGTCTAACTTAAGGAACTGCAAATATGTTCATGTAAGGTCTGACTTTACATAAAGATTTACCTCTCTATCACAATCTCGCCAAGTACTGTCATGATGTAAATTGCAACTTCAAGTGTCCCTTTAATTAGATGGCATGTTACTTAATTTATAAAGTGTTAGATCGATGTACTCTAACCAACTAACTATATAGCTTGTTAAGGGTTTAATAACCTCGGATAAATCCTAAGTTAATAACAATGAAACACTGAGCAAACTCTATTAAGTATGCGGAATTTACTTAACAAAGCTAAGAAGAATATAACTTTATCTTTTAATGATTTTATTAATAACTCTAAATCTGCTTGTTATGCAAACTCTTAAACAACTCTAAAACACTAATATCAAACTCTCTAAAACTCTAATAATACTCGTATATCTAATGCCAATCTAGGGGTCCTTTTATAGGCTTAATGATAACCCTAGTCAGTTTATAATTTGTAACCTTGTACGACAAGTAATCTAAACATATAATATTCTAGAATAACAAAGCTTTCCATAAACGAATATAGCAGTTCTTTAGCTTTGCAGTACTTTGACTTCTTCTTTAGCAGTACTTTGACTTCTTCCAGTACTTTGTCATTCTTTAGCACTTTCATATCCCAACAATCCTCCCCTAACTTGAATTCTACTTGCTTGACTTCAAGTTCCTTTGTGAATTTATCTTTAACTCCTCTATCTTCAAGGAAAGATTGTGTCTTTGTCTTTAGATTATATCTTTGTAGTCTCTGTGCTTATACCAGCATTATCAAAGTGTCTTTTAGAAATAATTCTTTGACATTATCATTCAGCAAGCTCCATCTTTTTAGCAACATAGCAACATATGACAATTTGTACATTAATTCAGTTTAATTTGCAATCTATTCTCATCACTTCCAGGTGTGTAAACTCCTGTGAGAGGTGAATCATTGAAAATTTAATGGATTTTGATTTCTCTTTACCAAAGCCATTAACTCTAGAGTAGCCAAATGTTTTGGTGTGTAAGACCATGGTACATTGATAACCATATGATTTTTAGCAAATCATCAGCTATCAACAGATTTGATTGTCTTTACCAAAAGTTGTACCCTTTTGGACTAGTTAGTTCTTTCATCTATGGTGAACTAATTACCAAATAATGGTTTTTCCATAGCCTTTACCACAAGCCATTTTCTTTTGGGCTAGCCAACTCTTCACATTTATTGATATGGTGAGTTGATTACCATACAACTTATTAGCAAGTTGTCAACTAAAAAATGGATTTGAGATATCTTTACCAGAGCCGTTTGCTCATGGATTAGCCAATCCTTTTGTAACCATGGTGGATTGATAACCTATTGTTGTTACCATCTCAAAAACCATTTATTTCTTTTAACCTTTGTTTCAAAACATTTATCACTTAACAAAAGCTTTTCAAAATCATTAAGCGGTTTAATCGTCGCAGCGATACTTTGATGAAAGTCTTGTTGATCGCGATACTTTGAATAAAGTCTTGATTTTTCAAAAATAATTTATTCAATTAAGATTCATACCGGTTATTCATCATCATCAGCCATAGTAGTCCATCTGATAAACAATTTGATGACCATAAGAGCAGTTTCATTATCTTCTTCAACTTTCATACCATGCTCTAGCATTCTCCTCATAAGATCTTATGTAAGCGGATATCTTCTGTATGCTAACGTATGAATCATAGTCCCATCTTCTAACTCTAAAACATGTACTCCAGATTCTTCAAAGAATCTCCAGCTAATAATCTCCCAATCTTCTTGGTTTTTCTAAATCTCAGCAGTGCTTTGTTCTTCAGTTTCCCAAATAGTTGTGAGATCTCCAAGCAAGATTAAACCAACTCCTTCTGATGGACTGTGTTCAAAATATTCTCGCACCAAATGATATAAATGAAATAAATCCACTCTATCTATTATGTACAATTGATCTTTTTCTTTTTAAGCTTCCTTTTTTATGATCTGCTTTCTGAGCATCATCATCTTTAAAATCTTTGATACTCTCAACATTCTTCTGATAAGCCTCTCTAACAGCTTCATACAATTCTTTCATCTCAACATAATTTAACTTCTGCAATCCAACATACCCTTGACCTTTTAAATATGCCATCATTGCATTTCTTTCCTTAGCACGATTTGGTCTTCTTGGTAGAGCAGAAACATGAATAGGTGACTTTAATGGTACAATAGCTTCAGCATTCAATTCTTCTTGCAACTTCTGAGCTACTTCTTTATCTTTAGCTTCTTCAATAGTAGCTTCCTCATTCAATTCAGCTTGTACCTTTCTGGCTGCTTCCTCATTCCTAGCAACTTCAATTGCTCTTATATCAGCCAATGTAAGCTTCTTTTTCTTCTTTGTTTCAATCAATTTACCTTTTCCTTTATCTTTTGGATCTATAGAAGGTTGAGAAGCTCTTGGTTGTTCTTATGTTACTCCTGAAATGCTAACACCCCTTGGCTTTGATAAATCATGCAAGATCTCAGTAATGGTTTCATCATCACTTGCAGTGTGTATAGGTTTGGGTGTATCAGCTTCCTTTTCTGGTATAACTGTTGAAGGACCAGCTTCCTCTTCATATATAACAGTTGAAGGACCAGCTTCCTCTTCAAAATCTAACAACCTTGGTGTAATCAATTCTTTCCTATAGGTTCCTTGAAAAGCAGTACTTTGATCTTTAGTACCTTGATCTTCAGTACCTTGAACTTCAGTGCATTCTTCCTCAGTACTTTCAATATTAACTTTTTCTTCAGTACCTTGAGGTTGAACATTAGTACCTTGAGGTTCAGCTTCTTCATTCAAATTCTTATCTTCCAAATTCCTCCCCAATTGGAATGAAGATTGTTGTTGAACCTTTTTGCCTTTGGTTGTCTTTTTAAATTGCCTAACTGGCCTTCTTTGCTTTCTTTGAGATTTGACCCATAGACGATGATGTTGAACCAATGGCTAGACAAAATTTTTGAGTTTTCTAAACTTAAGCTTCAACTGCTTAATCTGTGTGGCCTGGTCTTCAAAAGATTTCTTCAATCTAGTCAACTCTCTTGATAAAGCATAATTGTTTAGAACAGTACCTGCATCTCCCTCATCTCCTACAGATGTTTGAAGCCCATCTTTTGAAATATAATCATTTGGAGAGGATGGTGGGTGTTCTTCTTGTTGAGAATCACGAGCAGAAACTTGTGGATATGGTGGAGGTGAAACTGCAATATCTTCTTGAATGTCAGTAGCTTGAGATGTAGTACCCTGTGATGCAGTACCTTGAGAAGTAGTACCTTGTGTAGAAGCAGTACCTTCTCTGTCATCACCCTCTGCAGCCTCATCTCTGATTGCTTGAACAACCTCCAGTATAGAAGTGGTTAATGGAGTGTGCCTTCCAGTGAATAGATCACTTTTCCTAGCCATAAAAGTGAAAATCTTGGCTGGTTGCACCACAACAGGTAAAAGACTGGTGGGCTTTGGTACATCAACAAGTTCTTTATTCAAGAACACTTGAATAAACCTTGGATACATCAACCATTTTGATCCATGTGAGATGTGTGAGAGCGTTCCATCTAAGATTAGCCTTGAAAAGTTGAAAATTCGATTTGTAGCCAACCCTACTATAGCAGATGCTATGTTAGACCCAAATTGTTCTCATGATGTACTTTTAGCACTAATACAGTGAAGCAAGACATGAACTAAATACTTCCAGTGGGGACAAAATAAGGGTTTCTTGAATGTTTGTTTAGTTAAGGACCCTTCATACCCAATGTCTCTGAATGTATCCCAAATCAGTTGCTTATCAAAACGAACAACCCCTTCTTCATCATCAAACAATAAATCCTCACGTATTGAGGCTTCAGTAACCTTCACAGTTCTCCCAGCAACTTTAGCTTGAATAAATGAGTCAGCATTCTCCATATGAAGCCTAGCAGTTGCCCAAAACTGTTGAATCCATGGCTCAATTATATCTGGTTCCACTAAAAGCGCATAACTAATCGGAGACCCAGTGAGAAAATCAATGATATCATGAAAGATCACATTAGCTTTAGTTTTCTCTAAATTCGCCACCATGTTATGTTTTGAAACTGTATTACGTTTCGCCATTGATGATTTGTGTACACAGAAAGTGATATGATAAATAATATGGGTGAAAGAGAGAGAAATATGGAAAAGATTATAAGGTATCAATATGAGAGGAAAATTCGGAGAGTAGTTATTTGTAGGTGAGATTTAAAAAATCACAGCCCTTAATAATGAGTTATCGTTAGTAGTAGTTACCCTCAATATTACCGTTGGAACAAGTGCTTTGATAACACAAACAGTTCTTTCCACGTGTGAGTACTTTCCAGCAAGATTTTCCAAGCAAGACTTTCATAAAACCAAAAAGCAAGACTTTCCCAATTTCCTCTGTACAATAGCAAACACTTCTAATAATCATGAATTGCCTCCCCACAAGCAATGCATAGGACTATACTTATACTAAATAGTCCTCCCCTCAAATGTAGCTCAGTAATTAATCATGCCAATGCTTACCACCAAGTGATTGAATCTTGAAACATCAAAGCCTTTTGTGAGTAAATCAGCTACATTATCATCCATGTGAACCTTGACCACATTAATGAGCCTGTGCTCATAACAATCTCTGATGAAGTGATGCCTAATCTGAATGTGCTTGGTCTTGGAGTGATAAACTGGATTCTTCACAATACAAATGGTACTCTCATTATCAATGTTGATAGGAGTATTCTTGAAATTGAACCCATAGTCCAAGAGTTGATTCTACATCCACAAAACTTGTCCACAGCGAGCTTGCGTGAATACATATTCGCTTTAGTAGAGGATGTTCTTGCAATTGTCTGTTCTTACATTGCCCCGAGACTAATCTTCTTCCAAGATATTGGCATCCTCAGGTGGTTGATCTTCCATCATAGTTATCACCGCATAATCACTATCCGAAAAAGCTTCCAAGTGAAAAAGGAATCCTTTGGATACCACAACCCCAACTTAGGTTGTTGTTTCAAATAACTAAAATCCGTTTCTTGCATTCATATGAGAGACTTTTGGTGAGACTTGATATCTTGCACATAGACAAACAACAAACATAATATCAGGCCTAGATGCAGTGAGATACATAAGAAATCCAATCATAGATCTGTACAATTTAACTTCAATAGGTTGTCCATCTTCATCCTTGCCCAATGAGTTGATAGATTTAATAGGTGTAGTGGCGGCTTCATAGCATCAAAATTGAACTTCTTAAGTATGTCGGATACATACTTGTCTTGACTTATGAAAATTCCTCCTATGACCGCTTAACTTGAAGTCCCAAAAGAAAGTTAACTCACCCATTGAACTCATTTGAAATTCATTACGCATCATTGCTCAAACTCTTAACCATGGACTGTTTAGTAGCTCCAAATATGATATCATCAACATATACTTGAACTAACATGATATCCTTCTTGTCTCTCTTGATAAACAAAGTTTTGTCAATGGCTCCCCTTCTGTAACCATGTTGCAATAAGAAAGTAGAAAGCCTCTCATACCAAGCTCTAGGTGCTTGATGAAGGCCATAAAGAGCCTTAACCACCTTATAGACTTTGTTTGGATGTGAAGGATCTTCAAAACTAGGAGGTTGTTTGACATAAAGCTCCTCTGTAATAGTGCCATAGAGAAAGGCACTCTTGACATCCATTTGATAAACCTGAAATCCCATATAGGATGCAAAAGCAAGGAAGATTAGAATTGCTTCAATCCTTACTACAGGAGCAAATACTTCATCATAATCTACTCCTTCTTGTTTGTAGCCTTGAGCTACTAACCTTGCCTTGTTCTTGATGACATTTCCTCGTTCATCTCTCTTGACTCTGAACACCCATCTTGTACCAATGACCTTCTTTCCATCAGGTAGATCACACAGTACCCAAACTTCTTGAAGTTTAAATTAAAGAAGTTCTTCTTACATAGCTTCAACCCAACTTTCCTTAGATAATTCCTGAGCTATATTCTTGGGTTCTTCTTGAGAGATAAAGCAAGTGAACAGGCATGTTTGATGATCCTTGTGATTCAACCTGTTTTGTTTATAAACAAAGCTAAGTAAAGCATTATGAGGTGTAGAAAAACCCTTAGCTTTGTTTCTTGTTAGCACCCCATGAGTAGAAGGTCCAATGATTTGACCAGTAGGATGATTCTTATGAACTCTTAAGATTGGTGTCTATGGAACTTCAATATTATCATCCAAATTTGTGAAATCAGCACCTTCATTGGAATTTGGTAAAATACCTTCAGCATCATACTCATCATCAGAATCTTCTAAACCAGGCATGGTAGGATCATCCAAATCATCCAAAGTGTTGTCATCAGTGCGGCGATGCTTTGATTGAAATCTTGTCGCCCAATCATCGTGATAGAACTCTGCGGTCTTGTTCTTTTTGTGCTTCTTCATAGGCTCTTCTTTGATCATCATTATAAGAATGTGCTACTACATCTTGAAAAGCATCGATTAAGTTCCTCTTGAATAGCTTGATCCTCAAATGAGATAGTGAGGATTTTGGTTCATCGATGCTTTGCTTTGGATCAGCGGTATGGGTTCTTCATCGAGAACGCATCGGGTCTAATATGGACTCCATGAACAACATCTTGTAAATCTTCTCCATTGTATACAGGGTTGATTTTCTTCTCTAATGGTACATAGTTCATAGAAGAGTCAAAACTTCAAGATCAAACATCCAATCGGGACCTTTACCCTCTCGATTTTCTTGATCTTCTAAAAATTCAACATGAAGACAATCTTGAACCTTCTTGGTGACTCTGTTGTACACTCTAAAGCCCTTGCTATTGGTACAATATCCCAATAAATATCCTTCTTTTGACTTGCCATCAAACTTCCCCAGATTGTCAATTGTATTTAGAATTGTTAGAGGGCATCCAAAAGGCTTCATAAAATGAATGTTGGGTTTGTTTCCCATCAAGAACTCATAAGGTGTATTCATCGAGGTTTGGTAATCGATACTGTTAAGTACATAACAAGCGGTGCTTACGACTTGACCCGAATTGAATAGGTAATTGTGAATCGCTAGCATTGTTTCATTGCTTCAATCAAAGTCCTATTCTTTCTCTCTGCAACACCATTCTGCTGTGGTGTTCTTGAAATGCTGAACTCCCTCTTGATTCCTTTGTTGGCACAAAATTCATCCATAAGCTTGTTCTTGAATTCAGTCCCATTATCACATCTAATACCTCTAACCTTGAGTCTCAATTGGTTTTCCAGTGCTATTATAAGTGTTAGATATTGGATTTCAAATACACATCAAACCATTAACATAAGTAGGCGTACAAGAGTGTTTTAGAGAGAGAAAGTTAGAGGTTTAGGGAACTTAGTGAGAGAAAGTGAAAGATCTTATTATGAGCTCCAACTCTACCTTGGGAGGTAGAGAGTATTTATAGTCTTACATAAGCGCCACACAACGGTGTGGATCGGGCATACAGGTGGGTAAAGACCCGTCCGTCCTCCACGGTGTAACTTAACTAAATACTACTTAGCTTAAAATAACTATGACTATGAGCTTTCTAACGATTACATATACTAGAGGTGACCGACTCTTTAATACCGGAATTTCTAATTCCTAACAATCTCCCCAAGGAGGTCACCTCAAACATATACTAAAATTACATTGAATACAAACAGATATTACAAGTAAAAAATTGTTCTTGCATTCTTGATGTAGCACTTAGTTCAAGCTCGTAGTCATTGATTCTTCTCATTGCATGTTTGGTTAATCCAAGTGGAGGTCTTTTCTCGATCCACGTGATAATAATTTTGAGCCGACTTTAGAAATCATCGACTAACAAAAAAATCTACGAGACATCCATTGTGGTGTTGTGACTTTCGGACCGACATGCTCACATTCGGATCATGATATCTTCTCATCCGAGTGGCGAAGCTTTCATTGATTCATGATATTGGCATCGCCAGTAGCGAAGCATGGAGTGAAAATATCGAGTCATTGATACACTTATCATGATTTCTTTTGAGATGAATGTGTAGTGTGAGCATGCGGCTATGGATTGACCTCTTCATTACGATCACCGCAAACGTAGGGTGTACCGCATAAAGCAGTTAGCAATAAAGCGCGAAAGTGTCTTTGATCACTTTCATTGAATCGAGGTACACGACCCACGGTTCCCGTTGATCAAGACAATCTTGCTCGTGATCGGTATAATTCGAAGAATTTCCTTGACGGGGTTTGGCACCGCTCTAGTTGTTCTCAAACCGGAACATCTCAAAGAAAACAAACAGAGTGAGTGAACCGTGAATAGAAATTCGCGATTGATGAAAAGAGATTAGAAAGACAATCGTGTATTGCTCAATAGAAATTGTTTTGCAATACAACGAAGGTTTTAATGAAAATCAATTATCAATCATAAAACACCTTTGATTTGAAATATTCGAACACGGTCGGTGTGCTAAAGAAAATAGTTTTAAGCACAATGACCGTTTTTTTCAAAGGTATCCGTCGATCCATAACTTCGAACCGTGATTGATTCAAAAGATTGAATTGCCCCATTGTTTCATTCGGTTGTCACATGGTTGATCTATTGAATAGATCTCACATGCCACCCACCAGGAGCTTGTTTGATGTTGGCTCCAGATGGCTTTCCATCTTTATTTTTAATATGTTTACATATCACTTAGATGTTCTGGAAATACCACAAGGATAATGCGTAGGACTCAAGATATAATCTCCCTTTCTACATTGTGTGAAACAAAGAGTCTTCATTGAAAGTGTCCTAATGAGATTTATTGATGATCTCATGGCTCTAGACTCAATTAGTGCATATTTGGATCCTGTATCAGAGACTAGGGAGAGGGTCTCTTTCTTCAATATCAACAATCTCTAATAGAAAGTCGATAGATAATGTAGGTTCCCGTGAGAATGAAACAAGGCCTTTTAAGAGGAACTTGAGTGGTTTGGGAAGATTGAAGTGCGATCGTCCTTTGGGTCCATGACGTCTTGTCTTTAATACCGGTGTTACCTTGGTAACCGCTTGATGTAAATGAATTGAACCCGGTTTCGCCTAAGGTTGAATCAATGGAGGGCTATTTGTTTTCACCCTTTTCTCATTCAATTCTTTTAATTCTTCAACCCTTCGGATGCTTACCAATACTTCATAGCTAGAACCTTGTTGGGTTTATTCGAAGACTAGCTCGGTCTCGATTCGCACTCTTCCCATATCTCATTTTCTCCTTTTATCATCATACCTAAGAACTCTACACTAACTAGTGGATAGTCCCCTGGTAGATCTCTAGTTACGGCGGATCATGGGAACAAATACCTAACCTTATCATCCTTATATCACCATACATAAAGTAAAGTTGGTCGGTCTATTTGGTATTGTTCTTCCGCCATGGGAAAAAATTGAAAACCATTTGAAAATCAATCCGAGATACTTGTGATATATTATCAAAGTATTTTGTACTGAATTGTTTTTGATATTTTTAGAACAAGAGCTCCCCTCAACATGTGCATCAAATGTTTGAAATCGTTTTGCACACGGAGGCAAGAGGAAGAATTAACTTCTTTGATTACCATTTTCTAAAGATATCAACATCACTTCCCTAATCAAGTCAAGTAGAAAAGCATTTTGGGAAGGATGAGGTTTTCATAAGTTTGCTCCCCTCAAGTATGTGCCTCGAGATTTGAAAAGAGTTTTGCACATACAAGAGGGAACCCGCACATGAGATAAGTGATCACGTTTCAAATCATAGGTTTAAGATAGATGCTCCCCTTCAACATGTGCATGGAAAATTTGAAATCGTTTGTCACATGTGGGAAGGATAGCATGTACATCCTTATAAAACCATTTACCGAATTATCGGTTTAAATCCAATTTAAATCACACATTCTCCCGATCATAATTATCAAATCATTTGAGATTTGTGATCTCTTATAGATTTAAATTGATTTTGAAAGCTTTGAGGAGAATTGTGACTTGATTATGAAAGCGTTTTAAGCGATAAGGATCGGATTTAAAACTTTAAACTCCATTGATAAAACATGCATGTATATCTTTTGAAAACAATTGAATACCAAATAACTTTTTAATTTAATTGAAATCATTCTCCCCTCAATCAATGACATAGGTTGTTGATTGAGATTGATATTTTGACAAATAAGTCCGGATGATTATCAAAATAGAGACTTAGTTATTTTCAAAGCGATTAGTTTTCGGAGATAAATGTTTATAGAATCGAGCATGGAATTTTGAAAAACATGATAAAGAATGGCTCGTTCTTTCTTTAAAAAGCGGGTTCTCACCTGAAATGACAATAAACCATTTTTTCCTCTTTCTCTCAAAAATAATTTTTGATTTTATTTTATTTTATTTTATTTTAATTTTTTTTAAGAATTCGAACAACATCTAAAGTCCCGTGTCATTCTTTGAATGACAGTACAAAGACCGTAGATATAGACGAACCGGGAAAGAAAAAGAAAAAAATAACAAATTGACAATATTTTTTGAAGATTTTTTGAGGGTTTTATAATTTTGTATTTTGTTTTTCGAATAGATATATACAAAAGATAGATGAAGATAGACCTTTACTCCTCGTCTTCCTCACGAAGGCGTTTGAGTGTTTCGGTTGAAGGCCTTTCAAGCCAAGACGTGGAAGAATAAACTCAAAATGTTCTCTTGGAAGAGCTTTGGTGAAGATGTACGCTAATAGATATTCGAGACCTCACAAAATAGAGTTCCACCACACCTTTTCCACTTGTTCCCGATGAAATGATGTCGAATGTAGATATTCTTTGCTCTTAAGTGTTGAGCGTTGTTGCATGACGAGCAATAGCACTTTTATTATCACGATGCGAGAGGATTTTGTTGAATTCAAAGCCATAGTCGATAATTGAGATCTCATCCATAAGATTTGAGCACAACAAGATGACATGGCTATGTATTCAACCTCGTAAAGGAAATAGAAGTACTCATTTGCTTCTTTGAAGACCATCTCACAAGCTTATCACTAAAAAGCGAGCACCTCAGGACGTGCTTGACGAGTATCTTGACATCCTCATGATCAAGCATCTGCATAGGTCGTTAGTGACATCTTGGTGTCCTTGGTACCAAAGTCCCATATTGATGGTTCCTTGGGGATACCGAAGACCCGTTTAACCGCTTCAAGGTGCTTTTTAGTAGGCTTAGCACGGTATCTAGCACACATGCAAACAATGAACAAGATGTGCGGTCTACTAGCGATAAGGTACATCGAGGATCCAATCATACTACGATATTTCGTTTGGTCAATCATGATCCCTAAGTGGTCCTCATCTAGTTTGGTTCGATCAATCATGGGAGTGTCAGCGGGGTTACTTGAATCAAATCCAAACTTCTTTAAGATCTCAGTTGCATATTTAGATTGATTTATGAAAATGCCTTCGGGACTTTGTGAAATTTGTAATCCCAAGAAAAATGCCTCCGGGACATTTGTCCCATCATTGACATTTGAAATTTTGAACTCATTTCATTTGAAAAATGGTCACACTCATTAGGGTCAGTCGAGGCAAAGATAATATCATCAACATAAATTTGAACATGGATTAAATGTTTGCCTGACTTCCTTGTGAACAATGTTAGATCAACTACTCCTTTGCTAAATCCGGTAGATTGAAGAAACTTTGATAGTGTATCATACCATGCCCTTGGAGCTTGCTTTAAACCGTAAAGAGCCTTCTTCAAACGATAAACGTGAGTAGGATGCTCTTGATTCACAAATCCTTCAGGTTGGTGGCGTGAGCGACTTCTTTAAGATCTCCGTTCGAAATGCCGTCTTTACATCCATCGATAGGCTACCATGTTCTTACTAGCGGCATTAGCCAAAAATATTACGATTGCCTCGATTCGAGCAAGGAGCAAAAGATTCTTCAAAGTCAATACCCTCCTCTTGATGGTATCCTTTAGCAACTAATCGAGCCTTGTTCTTCAACACATCACCATGCTTATCAAGTTTCACTTTGAAGATCCATTTTAGAGCAATAATCATAGCACAATTTGGAGCAGGTACTAACTCCCATACATCAAGTCGATTAAACTCATGAATTTCATGTTGCATGGCATTGAACCAGCTATCTTCATTCATAGCAGTTTTAACATCTTTAGGTTCGATCTTTGAGAGCACTAGGTTAAAGAAGCACCATAAGGCATCAGTAGCAAGTTGTTTACGAGTGGATACTGGACAAGAGGGATTTCCAATGATGTCGTCTAATGGATGATCGTGAGTCCATTTTCTGAGGTGTTCATGTGGTAGTTGTTGAGGGGCTGAAGTAGCAGCGTCGATGTCTCTGAAGAAGATGGTTCGATGAAGATTCAGAGCAAATATGTTTTCAAATGGAGCATCTTCAAGAGTAGCAAGGGATTAACTTCATCATTGATGCGAAGCAGTTCCATGATGTACATTTGAAGAATGATGATTTGTTGATGAGATCGAAGGATCGAGCAGCGCTTCTTGACTTAATGATATTGAGGCGAAGGATTGACTTCATTCACGTGAATATAAGCGACCTCTGCGAGGAGTCATCGTTCATTAGCACTTGGCTCATCTTGTTCATCAAACATAGGATCAAATAATTTCTTTAAATCATCTTCGGATGGAGGTACATATGGAGTTTCTTGAGAAGAGTTTGGAACAAGAGATGAACCAATGGGATTTGTTTTCAAGTGCGGGTCTGAATCTGGATTGTCCAGAGCCGTTTGACCGGTCGACTCATTAAATGTAACGTGAATTGTTTCCATGATATTCGGGTTCTTTTTGTAGATTCGGTATCCCTTTTGTTTGGTGCATACCTACAAAAACTCAATGTCTCGCTTTAGCTCTCGGTTTGCCTAAGTCTTGACCTCATTAGTTGGATAACACGGTGCACCAAACACACGGAGAAAAAGAGATTAGGTTTTTGTTGTGGACCGGTTCATATGGAGTTTTTCCATGAGCAAGTGTGAATCGGGAGCGATTTTGTGTGTAGCATGCGGTGGCAATAGCTTTAGCCCGGAGAAACATTGGAATCTTTGATTAAATCGGCATTGTTCTAGCGGCTTCCACAAGAGTTCGATTTAGTCTTTCAACTACACCGTTCATTGAGGAGTTCGTGGAACACTTCTTTGATGGTGATTCCAATGCTTTCGTAAAATTCACTAAGTTGTTTGTTAACAAACTCGTACCATTGTCCGTTCGGATAATTTCGATGGTTTTGTTAAGTCGAACTCTGCATTGTTTGATGAGTTTGATGATGATATCGGAGTTTCATCCTTTGTCCTTAAGAACTTGACCCGGTGAATCTAGAGTAATCATCAACCACAACTAACACATATTTCTTCCCAAAGATATTCTGCACTCTCATTGGTCCACATAAATCCATATGAAGGGTATGAAGAACTTCGTAATTGAGTTTGTAGGTTTGGGTTTATGGGCATACTTTTGCTTTTTCCCAATTGGCATCTTGAACAAAGATGATCCTTTTCATACTTTAGTCTAGGTAAACCTACAACTAAGTCCTTTCTGGAGAGATCATTGATGGTGCCGAAGTTCAAGTGATTGAGATGACGATGCCATAACCATGACTTTGTTTTCAAAGCCTTTGACAACAAGCAAATTGGAGAAGACTTCATCATATCATCGATAAAGATGGTGTAAAGATTTGAACCACGAGTTCCTCTTAACAATTCCTTACCATCAAGTTTTCTTACAAAACAAGTATGTTTTCTGAAGGCTACTTCTAGATCAGAATCACAGAATTGACCAACAGAGAATAGATTATGACCAAGACCTTCCATATAGTATACTCTAAAAATAACACTATCACCAACAACATAGTCACCATAACCCATAATTACACCAAAATGATCATTTTTGAATCTAACTGTCCTGATGAATTTGCTCACGAAGTTCATGAGCCGCGACCAGTTGCAGGTCATATGCTTGGAACAACTCGAGTCCGGTACCACGTAGCGATTTGAGCGATCTGCGGTTGAACCACGCACAAGAATGGATAAGCGGATAATTGGGATCCCATGCAAGAATGGGTTCCATTTGGTTAGTAACAATAGAAGCATTCATATCAGAAATTAAGGCAATGGAATCATTATGAATAGATGCAGTACTAGTGTCTGTATTAGCCCTATTCAAAGTGTGCTCACTTCTTAAGGGAATAGTTCTACCCAAGGTTGTCAAGATCGGGATCCTACCCAGGATCGTTTTCGTCTTTGCAAGATTGTGACCGTAAGATCGGATCGAGATCTTAAGATCCTACTCTAATATTATTTCTTAATACTTTATGTAATTTTATACAAATCTACAAATTCTAATACATTATAACCATAAAATACTATGAATGTTTCATATAAATGTTGTCTTAAATTATGATTATAAAATATCTAAAAAGATTAACATGTTGTTTTTTGAATTCTACAAACAAACAACCCATAAATTTGTAGTTTTTTAGTTTGTACTTCGAGAAAAGTAAGATCGGATCGGATTAGATCGTAAGATCGTATGGTAAAGATCGGGATCTTATAAGATCTTAAGCTTGCAAAGATCCTATGTACAATCCGGATCATTTTTGCTTTGCAGTATCGTAAAATCGTAAGATCCTACATCAGGATCGGGATCCTGACAACTATGGTTACCAGTAGGCATCCATTTTCTAGTGGGCATTGTCTGATTAGTCTTATGACCAACGGTATCCAATGATAGCCTATCTTACTAAATGTTCTTCTTGTGGGTTTCCTTGTTTTCTAACTTTCTTTCGTTTTGCCTTTTAGCCTTCTTAGCATGATTTTTAACATTAATGATTAAGCGGACAATTAACATCATTAGGCAAAACATTAACACCACATTCATGATTAGAAAGCGAATTGAGCGGACATCAATACAAGGTTTGCAAATAGTATCGTAATTCGAATTAATTACGAGACGCCTATGGCTAATACTAGAATCAACACGATTCCTTTTATTCGGCTCAAACTTAAAGTTCCTAGGTTGGTCTTCTACTCTTCCAATGCACATTCTTAGCTTGTAGGTCGTGTCCTTCCTTGTATTGTCTTGAGACTTTGACTGCTTGCTTTAATGTCACCGATTACTCTATAGAGGAATGGGAACATTAGTTGGTTTGATACTCTTTGCATCTCTGTTTAGATGTTCGGGATCTGAATTACATGCGAGCACACCAAGGTTCACTTTCTTAACACTAGAAGTGGGATTTGTACTCCTAGAAGGCACACTAGAGTTCTCTTTCTTAGCATTGACAGATCTGGAATCTGAACTACTTAAAGGCACACTAAGGTTCACATTCAAAACATTGGGCATTGAATGAATATCATACTTGGGACTAGGCATCAAACATGGAATCAAAGGATTATCTCTCTCACCTAAGGACTTTGGGCATATTGTGATTAAGCATTCTAGAATTTCTTGAGATCGTTTGGCATATAAGCATGCATGCCCAATTGCATTGTCAAGTGGTTTTTCTAATTTATCCTCTTCAAAAATCTCACGTAGACATTCTAGACAATCCTTAAGGGATGAGAAATATGTTTGAATAGCAAGTTTGTTATTCACGAGATGAGGGAACATATTTCACAGACAAAGCATATTTATTACAAGAGTGAACCTTTGACACACCATTCTCCCCATTGGTCATTGGCATTTTCCTTTACCCGACTCTTGATTCTCAATTTCCTTTTGCAATGAAGCTATTTGTTCGTTGTTTTTGTTCTGAGTGACCTTTAATGATTCAAATAACTCATTGAAATGACGTTTAACCTTTTCATTTTCTTCTAGAAAACTTTCGTTTTCCTTTTGTAATGCATTTACCAAGTTTTGAAGATGAAACGTTTGAGAATTATGAGAATCTAGAGGAGGAGGCATTTGGGAACTGTCATATTATTCGTTTGACCCTTTAATTGAGAGATTTGGGCTTTCAACTTTACGATCGTGTTGCAATGAGCTTGAATCATTCATCACGTTTGTTAATTTGAAAAGCGCATCAAACTACGGAGCATCTGAGGATGTCTTGATATTTGAAGTTTTGACATTTTCTTTAAGATGTTGATATTTTAGTTGTAAATTAAAATGCTCAACTTCTAGTTTAGAAAAATGTTTAACCAAATTCTCGTGATCATCCAGTTCAATTTTCTCATTTAGTTTAGAATTAGTTTTTTCAAGCTCAATGACACGATCATGGGAGACTTTCAGGGCAACAGATAATTCATGAAATTGGGAAGCATTAATAGAACAATTTGTAGCAGTGAAAAACACATCTTGAGCAACACATTCAGTAATGAGAGTCTCATTTAATGTATGCAAGTTCTTCCTCTCAATCTCATTATATTTTAGTGCTCGCTCATAGTCACTAACCTCAACTATCATTGCATCAAACTCCTTTTCCATTTCTTTAATGTCTAAGTTCATTCCCTTTTAAGACTTTCAAAATGATCTTTTAGCGGTTT
The DNA here is from genome assembly GCA_022545495.1 of Chrysanthemum lavandulifolium. Lineage (NCBI taxonomy): Eukaryota > Viridiplantae > Streptophyta > Magnoliopsida > Asterales > Asteraceae > Chrysanthemum > Chrysanthemum lavandulifolium. The sequence goes on from CM040243.1 coordinate 19,896,638, forward strand.
AAAGAAAGGCATGACTTGATTAAATAACATTCTTTCGTTTGCTCAAAACCCTTTCTCCTTGATTATACCAAGAGGTGTGATCCTTTTTAGTGCAAGTTTTCTCAAAATCAACAAATAGTTGAAAGATAACATATTGACTAATTAAGTTCTTGCTTTTAGTGGCAATTGTTCTAGGAACAAGATGCATTGGTGTATTAGGAGGATACACGATCGCTCTAGGCATTTTCTAAGGGAGGTTTGTTTCAACAATATTTTCCGCTTTCGCTTATCTAAGTCCATTTTCCGAAAACTTGTTCGGGAGTCAACAATGTCTCGAGGCTTAAACATGTTCAAAGAAATCTAGTTCTTCTTCTTGTAATCATGGGGTGTGATATTTATTTTCTTCTCTTTACATTTAGGATCATCTAATTTCTTGTTCATCTTTTCCTAGTGACTTCATCGATTTCTTATCTTCCTCGGTGCACTCAACGCAACTAGGTTTATGTCTAGGTTTAAGGATTTCATTGCCATCATAGAGAACCTTATGAGCATTTCTAGCCTTTTAATGACCTCTGGATTTGGTTCCTCAACAAGGGAATGCTATGCTTATCGCTTAAGACTCTATGCTTAGTGATTAAGCCGAGCGATCACGAATGGTATTTCCTTGTATGTACAACTTATTTTCAAGCTTGTTTTTCAAGGTTTTTGATTAGAATAATCATTCAAAAGTTTTGATTCCTTTGCACGAATTCATCAAAACATAGTCATTGTTGATGCGGAAGATGCATCACTTGGTACAACTTCACTTTCACTTTGTTTCACATATTGATCATATGGGACAACATTGATATTACCCATATTTTCAATATTTGATTCAATGGTTTGATTGATTGTACTTTGTCATGCATCTTTTGCACATCGACATCATCGTATAGTTTTAATACCTCGAGATGAGTTTGTCTTTGGATGGGCCGACTTGTGGTGAAGATGAGACCTTGGAGAAACCATTGGAGAAATGCTAGCCATAAAAATTGTGTGTGAGTGGGTCCATCATCCACATCGTAGTCGTATGCATCACGATCGCGACTTGAAAGGCATTCGATGATTGTGACCTATCTCTGAATTGGACGCTCATCCACATCTCGCATCATAGGTCTTGGCATTGCCCTCAAGAAACAACAACTCCTCTTCATCTAAAGCGGCACCATTATCCCGAGCTTGTACAAGTAGCATCTTATCTCGAAGTGTCGGCGATTACGTGGACGTTTTGGAGATGTGCGGTTCCTTGCTTTGTGTCCTCACCACCACGGTTATAGCATTTGATTGGCTTAGCTTGACCTTGATTTCCATTCCTTCCTCGATTACGATTACCAACATAACCTCTACCGGCTCCACCTCTTGCTTGTTCGATTGTCGTTCTTGAACTGGTTGCACCATAACCTTCCCATCTCGGCGGTGGCTTGATTATGGATTGGAAGCGTTACGAGATTATTGTTGGTGTGTGGAAGAGAGTTCATGTTTTGACTAATCGGAAGAGCTAGTTGATTAATGAAGTTTCAGCGTGTGCATCAGCATCGACTTGTTTGAACATGGGATCGGGAATGAGTTTGTGATTACCATTACCCATGGGTATGACTTGTGAGGCTTTGGTTGTGATTCGATGTTTGAGTAGAAAGTAGTTGAGTCATTTGTTGAAATTGCTTCTCCCCGAGCTTTGAACCGATCTAGAATCCTCTTTTCAAACATGGCATGCCTCTCATTTTGAAGAAGGAATGCATAGAGTTGCTCATAATTCGTATTCTTCAATCCTTTAGTGAGCTTCACGAGTAACAAATTTGTGCCATTCGGTTCATGTTGTTTACAAATTTTGAGTTCATGAGCGTTAGGCATAGTCATTCGATGTTCCTCATGTCATTCACGACTTATGAAATCTTACATAATACTCATAGACACTTTCATCGTGTTTCATCTTGAAGTGCTCAAATTCATCATCATTTGTGATTCTCGGTCTTCAACAGTTAGCTCAAAACCGAAAGAAGCATCTTGACATTATCCCATACTGACTTTTGCCTCGGTGTTGTGATTGATAAGCTTGTAGATGTCCTTTGGTAGACCTGCGTATAATGTTGAAGCTTCGGATATCGCATCGAATCTCTTTTTTCCTTATCGTCAAGCTCATCATACATCTTTAGTCTGTCCATTCCGTAAATCAAAGTACCATCTTGAGAGTATCAAGTACATCTCTAGTATTTTCAACTCGGTAAGGTCCTTCATCAATGGATTTGAGAATGTTAAACCCATTTTCTTTTCCAAGGCAAGACAATCGATTCGTTGAGCCCAAGAGTCATAGTCGGTTCATCAAGCATGGGTGGACGAGTATCTCGAACCACCGCTTGAACATCCTCGGCAACAATGGAGATGATTGTAGGAACGTTGGTAGACATGATGACAAGTTAAGCGGGATTTTATAACTCTATGATTAAAGCGGAAATAGATTCTTTCACGGGATTTTATTGAATCAATAGAAAACCATATTTAAAGGAAATCACTCAGTCGCTAGGAAAATTGTGAACCAAGTCGCTAAGTGCTAAGTCGCTAAAGTTCCAAGTGGTTATATAACAACTCGCTACAATCCAAGTCGCTAACAAAATTTTGGCGACAATTAGCTAAGCACCAAGTCGCTAAATATTCAAGTCGCTAAATAGCAACTCGCTTAGGTTCCAACTCGCTAACACCAAGTCGCTAACAATATAAAGTACAAGTCGCTAACTTAAACCAAGTCGCTACTCATAGGTGGGAGTCCACTAAGCTGTACTTTTTGCCGCTTGTCTCAATAGACAAGTCGCTAGCTCAACTCGCTAAGGTGTTAAACAACAACTCGCTACCAAATTGTAAAGCAAGTCGCTACCAAGAATACCTTTCCGTCCTTTCAAGTCGCTAGCATGAAAACACATAAACACCACTTTTCAATCCAAAACAACCCAACCACTATGATTCAAACCTTCTAAATCAAAACCTAAACACTTGAGATGATTCTAAACACAAAAGTACTACCAAAATCCAAACTTTAACACTAGAAATCAACCAAATAATGCAAAAACCACTAAACTTTTTCAAACTCAAAAACCACCTAAAAACCACAAGAAATTCAAAGATATGTAAGATATAATCTAACCATGGCTCTGATACCAATTGTTAGATATTGAATTTCACATACACATCAAACCATTAACACAAGTAGGCGTACAAGAGTGTTTTAGAGAGAGAAAGTTAGAGGTTTAGGGAACTTAGTGAGAGAAAGTGAAAGATCTTATTATGAGCTCCAACTCTCTACCTTGGAAGGTAGAGAGTATTTATAGTCTTACATAAAACGCCATACAACGGGCTGTGGATCAGGCATACAGTGGGTAAAGACTCGTCCGTCCTCCACGGTGTAACTTAACTAAATACTACTTAGCTTAAAATAACTATGACTACGAGCTTTCTAACGATTACATATACTAGAGGTGACCGACTCTTTAATACCTGGAATTTCTAATTCCTAACAATAAGATTATGAATAGCATCAAAAGTATCATCTTTAAATCCCAAGAAAAATACCAAACTGAATCTAGTGCAATCATCGGTCACAACTAAGCAATACTTTTCTTGTTTAGACTTGCAATGAGACAGGTCCAAACAAATCCATGTATATGACTCAAAGGTTCTCTAATAGTCCTCTCCTTAAGCTTCTTGCATGAAGCTTTGTGTTGTTACCCCTTCTTGCACGCCAAACATAAGTGATCATTCTTGTAAGTCTTTGAAGGTAAACCTCTAACTAAATTTCCTTTGACCAATTTGTTCTTATTCTTGAAATTTACATGGCCTAATCTTCTATGCCACTGATGTGCTTCTTCAGATGTTGCTTTTGCCACTAAACATGTGGCTCTCCCAGAAGAGTGAAGACTCTTCATATCCAGAATGTACACATCATTGGTTCTTGGTACTTTAAGGACTACCAAGTTATCATCAACGAGTTGAATTGGGGAAAGGATGAGACATTTTGTGTTAGTGAATAACACAAGATGCTTTTATCACGATTTGAGAGGCCGACAAAGGTTGAACTTGAGCTCCTTCACATATCTAACATTCTCAAAATCTATACATACGCTTTGATGGTTCCTTTTCGGTGATTCTTCCTCCATTAGGATCATTCCCAAATGCAACTCTTCCTCCACAAATAGATCTAAAATCGTGAGAATCTCCTTGTCTCTGTCATGCTTCCGGAGCAACCACTATCCACAATTAGATGATCTTTAAGCTCCTCTTACGGGTTGCCTGCACAAAGATAAAAGAGTTAGTGTCTTTTAGGAACCCAAACCATTCTTGACTTGTATTCCCTTTCAGAGTAACAAACTCAAATTCCTTGAGTATGTATCTCGTTGGAATCACTCTAAATAGTATTTCAAGTATTTATATTTCATATGTAATAGGTAGCTTTATTATGGCCTTTATGTTTGTTTAAGGTCTATCTTATGTAGAAGGCCCATAAGCTTAGGCCCAAGCCCATATAAGAAAGGATGGGAACTAGGAGTGTTGCCTAGCTTCCTCCTATAACTCTCTTGTAAACCCTCACTTGAGGTTGGTTGTTCAAGTTTTCTTTCTTTCATATGCCTACGCATAAGCGGTCTTATTATTATTTGTGTGTGTGTGTTAGATCTTGTTCAATCACCTCATCTCCTTTCTATATTACTTGTGTTTGTAAAACTAGTAACCTAACGATGGTATCAATAGCCTACTAGTTGGGTGAATCGTGTTTGTTTTTGAAGTGGGTTTCGGTCCTACGCCTAAAACGCACCTTGATACTGGTTCGCTTAAAACATTTTTTACACTTTTGAATCCAAGATTCTTGTCCTTTCAATATCTTAATTTGTTAAAATACGTGTTTTGGCAAAAGTTTCAAACTTTATGCGTGGATTGTTGTTTTGAAGCGTGTTTTGTTCTTGGGTGTCGTTCTCTGGCGTAACCCGTTTAGCCATTTGGTACATCAAGTTTCACACTTTTGTGCTCTTTTGGTACTATTGAAGCTATTCTATAACAAAATCGGTTTAGAAACACATTTGGGCAAAATCAAAATTACGAGTAATCCTACGTATTGAAACCCTAAAATTACGCGTAAGATTATCCTTGGGTTGATCTTCATTTTAGTGGTTTATTCCGTGTTTTCTTACTTGGATAAGTCCGAAAATACGTCGACTTTGGATATCTTTTTCAACGTGATAGTGTAAAAGATCATTTGAGCAAAACCCTAAACTTACGCATAAGCATAAGCTTACGGCGTGAAATCCCACGCATAAGATTCACTTTTACGTAAACTTGGGTCACGATAAGGTAATCCTACGCCTAACTTTCTACGCCTAACTTTTGTCTACGCATAACTTTAGTGCTTTTATCCTACTTACGCGTAAGCAAAATCCTACGCCGTAACTCCTTATTGTTCGGCGTAACTTTTGGTGTTTTTACGCATAAATGCTACTTGGTTTCTTGTCTTTTCTACGCCTAAGGACACTTCATCAACAAAGGTTCATTCGACTACAAAGATCCATTTTTACTACACAAGTTTATCAACATGTCTCAACCACCATACTCTAACTATTTCCCTCACACTTATAATCATCAACAACAACAACAACAACAACAATTAACTCCACAACATCAACAATGGAATCAACAACAAGCTATTTATCAACAACAATTTAATCAGCAACATACTCCACAAATTGGTGCAATTCCACCACCACAAATGGTTCAAACACCACCAAGCCTTCAAGTTCAATCCTACACAAATGATTTCAATCAACATCCATCAAGGAACACTATGAAGGAACCTACTTGGTTTGCAAAGATGTGTGAAGCTTTAGCGACCAACAATCAATTCATGAAGTGGATCACTTGATAGACCTCCAATACTCACTCCGGAAACTACGATCAATGGGTGATAAGGTTCTTTAGGTTTTGTGATCTGAAGAAGCCACATGGAAAGTTCTTAAAGAAGGTTATCTTGGAAGGTCCATTTGAGATGCCTCTTGTCATTGTACCCGGAGATCCAGCTTTGTTCCACCAAGAGATGAACAAACCAACATTGCTCTTTGCGGATCTAAATGCTACGAACTTCTACACTATGAAGTCGATGAACTTGCAATGGAATACATCCTCTTAGGATTACCAAACCCAATTCTTCGTAGTGTTGATGCTCAAAATCTTGCAAAAAAATGTGGGATCATATTAGTCTTCTTATGGAAGGATGCACTCAATTAGGAGGATTTGGAATCCAAAATTTACTTGGCTTATGAACACTTCATGATTGAACACGGAGAGACACTAGAGTCCTATCATCATCGATTTTCATACATCATCAATGATTTGGATAAACACAACATCATCATGCCAAGAATTGCGGTGAATACTAAGTTCTCGAGTAGTCTTGGTCCGAATGGGAAAAGTATGTCATTTTCTCCGTCAGCGAAGAATATGCATCATTCTACTTATGGATTGTTGTACGATTACTTGAAGCCTCATGAAAAGGAAGTTGATCGGGAAAGGATTCTCCGTGCTCAAATTGCTAAGCGATCGCATCAGGATAATCAACAACTTGCCTTGTATGCTCAACATAATTATCCTCTCGACCAAAGAACTCAACCAACTCGCTTCAAACACACCTTCACGGCAACAACCTCAACAAAATCAATTGGTTCCATACAACAACAATGCTTAAGCATATGTCGAAGCGGCGAGGAAATCGATCCGTTGAAGCATTCCAACAAGGTTTGTGATGATTGCTAATGCTTTTGGCGTTACACTAACAAATCTAACAATCGTATTCGTTCCTCATCTAACACACGGACTCGGTGTTGTGAACAATGGACGTGTTGAAGTTCGAATCGTGATTACGGTCGTCGGATGGGCGGTGGTCAAGGGTTTATCTTGTGGGTAGGAATAACAACAGAGCTCAAGTGGTGGAACAGGAAATGCTCGAGAATCGGTTAAATGGTCTTAGATGCTACAACCGCAATGAGAAGGGACACTGGCTAATGCATGCCCAAAGCCAAGGACTAGGGGCGGTGCTTATTTCAAAGAGACTTTACTTTTGGCTCTTAAGAATGAAGGCGGTGGATCTCTCATAGACAAAGAACGAGCTTTATGGCGTATGCGAGACTCGAGATGATGATATGGAGGACTTGCGAGGCCAATGCGGTTTATTATGTTGATGGCTAATATGCAAGAGTTACACATGAGTGAAACAGCCCGATGTATGACAACGATGGCTTATCTCAGTACCGAACAAACCATCATCATGTACGAACTAATATCTCCGTCAATATTTGAATCGAGCAGCGGCTCGAATGTTCAAAATGAGTCATCTACATCTCATTCTCGCCGATTTTCAAATAAACCCCGTAGTCATATTTGACGATCCGGATGACCTTATGGTTTCCTTTGATAATCAAATTGACTCCGTGGTTATACTTGAGGATCTAAATAATGATCATGTTGTGACTCACGTTGAACACGATGAACCTTTGCCTCATCCGATCTTGTTACGTTGCTTAAAGACCATCAATCCCAAATTTTGAATGTGTTGCATTAAATCAAACCTTAAAAAGTAAAAATGCACTGATTAACCAAGGATTTTGAATGCTTACAAATGCAACTCAAATTTTCAAAATTCAAGAAAACCATGAAAAAGGTTTTGAAGCCGCTTTTGCAAAATCTCATCGAAACGAAAAATATTTAGAAAGCAGTCGTGATCTAGCCGCCTCGAAGAATGCTTTGTTGTGCGAATTAGAACAACTGAAACATGAACATAAAAAGCAAATTAACGCCTCACCTTGGAAAATCAAAAGCTAAGGTGAGTTGTTAACTTGTCAAAAACAGTTCTCCGCATACAAAAGCATTCAACGAATCGGGTAGATGACCTTCTTGAAGAAATTATCGACTGCAAAACAAACTTAAAGAGTTTAAAAGCATTGTTTACAAACATGGTGAATCGAGAATGACTATTGAAAAGTTTACCTTAAAACCCAATCCAAAAGGATATGAAAAAATTTAGGCGATTACAAACCAAAGCTTTCACTAAAAACATTCAAACCAACTCACGAACTTTCCGGTGCATAATACAAAATTGATAATACTATTATGAGTGTTGTTGAATATCATCGTCAAGTGGAATTAGATGCGGAAGGCGAGAGTCGATCAAAATTAAAAATGTTGTTTACAACAAACCTTTTAATTATAAAGCGCGCAATACTTTCACACCAACGGATTCTTCTAACACACCAAGGGTTATCATCAAAACACAGAGTCTTCTAATGTTAATCCCAAAGCAGTTATGCACAAACTTATGGTCCTTTACCTTCAATTAGTGAAGTAAACTCAAAACACGAAAATCAAAATATTCTTAGATATTTTGACATTTTCATGGTCGACATCAAAATTTTACAACAAGAGATAGAATATCGTTACGAAATCAAAATTGAACACTTTCAATCGCCTCAGGCGCGAGAACAAAGAGACATTTTTAGGAAAAATCTTTTACCTAATGTTAAAAACTAGAAAAGTTGTGCATTAGCTTGGGAGCAGGATTTTCATAGGAACTTGGAACTATGAAGGTCGTTTTCGAGAAAGCGAAACATCTATTTCTAATACTAAGCGTAAAAAGAAACTTTTGAGAAAAGATGTTGATCGACTCTTGGAAGATGTTATCTGTGTTGATATCCATAATGTTGTGTTATTCTATTCTTTGCCATATGCATCGATTATATCTCTCACGATATTGTTGAAAATGTTGTGCTGTTGAGAACACCGATAATGTGCTTCGGATCGAGTCTTTAAAAGCTGAAAATAAGCGATTACTTAACGAACTTTACAATACAAATCGTCGTCTTAATTGGTGTGAAAAGATATTCACAATCATCAACTTAGTTTTCAAAAGAAACTATTGAGTTGCAAACAAAATCTTTTGATTCTAACATTGAGCAACCGGATGATCGAAACATGTCTTTGAAAAGTCAAATCTCAAAGTATGAACAAGAACTTGTAAAAGTTAAACACGAATATGGTGTCATATTTGATTTACTCAAAAGACTCGACTTGAAGCATCAAGCGAACTTGATCACTATCTTGCTCACACTAGAGATGTCATGAATTTTCTTTGGAAATATTAGCTACGAAAATCAAGATCGATTCACACTATCTCTAAGTTACGGAAATGTTAGGAAAGTATGAACAACTTCCGCCTACCGTGATTAAGAGATTAGCACCAGTCACACTTAGTAATCGTGAACCTAGAATCCCTACCGCCAAATCACAAGTTGCTAATGTGTTTCCTCTCTGAAGCGAGAATAGTTGCGTCTTTTCCAAGCGTCCGCACTTCACGACCTAGGAGCACTCAATCGGCGAATAGGAAGTTGCGACCCAAGAAAAGATCAATAAGGAATGCTAAAGTAGAAGAACACCCTAGAATCGAATAAGACTCATGTTGCTTCCACTATAGATGTTGCATCTAGCAAATGTAATAGAAATAGTGATGTGAATCCTAAACCGTTAAGTACTTTTGATATTCGGATCGATGCACCTTGTGTTATTTTTCGGAAGAGTATGAATTCGATTGTCATGACAAATGTGTTGCTAAAGCTATAATCTCTCGATTACGGAATCTAAGAATCGAATATCTCTAGGCCCACTAATCATTCTAAGTGCGTGCTTGGTAGACCGCCTTCTTTAGATTCTAAGGCAAACTTTCATTGCCATTGTAGCTCTTGTTTTACCTCCTAAGAATGTAGTACCACCTAGTGCATTCACTAAGACTAAAGCAAAGAGTAGTTATAGATGGCGAAATGGATATATAACACACTATGATTTAAATGGATGCCTAAAATTATCAATGTGTGTATGTCTAATATACCTTGAAACCTCTAACATTTCGGGTTCCACATCTACTTCTATTCCATACGTGTCAAATACGTATGTGTAATGTAGGTGATCAGATCATTCTTTAGATTGTTGATAGCGGATGTTCCCGACACATGACGAGCAACCTTAAAGCGTTATCAAACTTTATTGCAAATTTCATTAGCACTTTGTCGAGGTTCGGGAACGATCACTTGCGACTATCATGGGCTACGGAGATTATGTCAATGGGAACATCAAAATCAGCAGGGTTTACTATGTGGAAGGCATCGGTCACAACTGCTTTCGATGGGTCAATTTTGTGATGGAGATTTGGAGGTTGCTTTCGGGAGAAAACTTCTTTCATTCGTGATCTACAAGGAAATGACCTTATGTCCGCTCGCGTAATTCTAGTCTCTACACTATCTCTATGCAAGACATGGTTGCTTCCTCTCCCATATGCTTACTTTCAAAGGCAACATCTACAAAATCCTCGGCTATGGCACCGTCGCTCTCTCACATCTAAACTTTCAAACCATCACCAACCTTGCTCGACACAAACTAGTTGAAGGACTCCCACGATTCCCAGATTCAAAAGATCACCTTTGCTTAGCACATGAACAAGGGAAAAGCACTCGTGCTCATTTTCCTTCAAAGGTGGAACACAACTCAAACATGTGCTTCACCTTCACATGGATTTGTGTGGCCCAATGCGCGTGCAAACGATCAATGGCAAATGCTACATCTTAGTAATTATTGATGACTACTCACGATGGACTTGGGTCTACTTTCTTGAAGCAAAGACCAAGCTCCACAAATGATCATCACCTTTCACAAAAATACGAGTTCACTCCGCAACACCGTCGGGATAATCAAAGCAGCACAAAGGAACCGAATTTGTTAACAAAACCCTTCGTGAATTCTATGAGAAAGTGGAATTCAAACATCAAACATCTATTGCACGTACACACGAACAAAACGGAGTTGTTGAAAGGCGAAACCGAACGTTAGTGGGCTGCAAGAACAATGTTAATCAATGCTAAACTTCCGATTACTTATGGGCGGAAGTCGTATCTCTGCATGCTATACTCAAAACCGTTCTATGATCACAAACGCCACAACAAAACACCTTTCGAGCTTGTCCACAACTATAAACCGAACCTCAAACACTTTCATGTATTTGGATCCCTTTGCTATCCGAATAATGATCGTGATGATTTTGGAAAGCTCAAAGCCAAAGGCGATATTGGAGTCTTTATTGGATCTCGTGACAATTCTAAAGGTTTCAACTGGAATCGTCGAACTAAGGAGGTAATGGAAATGATTCATGCTCATTTTGATGAACTCATGAAATGGCTTCCGAGTATAACGACTTAGAACCCGGTCACAACCGCTTAAACTTCCTCAACCCCATCATCACCGAACAAAGCCCCCACTAACTCGTCAACAAATGGAAAGGTTATTTGCTCCTCCGTTCTATGACGATATTGATGAACGTGCTCCGGTGTATCCATTGTTTCACATTGACAACCCGATAATATTCCTATACCGATACACTGCTACAACAACCATCGTTGAAGATCCACCTACACCAGCTTGACTCCAACACAACAGATTGAACACACCGCTTCCAACAATGATGAACCGGTGATGATATTACGATCAAGTACCCCACCGCAGATTTTGATCCAAATGCATTCTTCAACCCGTTTGCTAATGAGGCTGTTGCACCAAATGTCGCAGTAATCTTTAACAAACCATTTGAATCCTCGAATCGCACAATGTATACCAACATCAACCCTACACACCGATGGACAAAAGACCATCCTCGGCTAACATTATTGGCAACCCGAATCAACCGATCGTTACGAGACAACGTCTTCACACAGACGGTGAACATTGCATTTATGCACTCACCGTCTCGCTAATCTGAGCCTAAAACATTAAAGACGCAATGACAAAAGACAACCGGATTGAATCCATGTAGGAATAACTCAACCAATTCAAACATCTTGAAGTATGGGAACTAGTTGAAAGACCAACAGGGTCTACGTCATTGGTCTAAAATGGATTTGGAAAAACAAATTGATGTGAAGGAACGTCATCCAAACAATTCACGCCTAGTTGCTAAGGGTTATCGTCGTGAAGAGGGAATAGACTTTGAAGAATCTTTTGCTCGGTTGCTCGCCTTGAGGTCGTTTCGGATATTTCTCGCGTCGCGACTCATATGAATATGACGGTTCATCGATGGATGTCAAAATGGCGTTTCTCAATAGACAACTTAAAGAAACGGTCTATGTCACCAACCGGATGGATTCGTTGATCCCGAGTTCCCGAACCATGTCTATAAACCGAACAAAGCTCTTTATGGTCTCAAACAAGCCCCTCGGGCATGGTACGATAAGCTATCATCTTTCCTCATTGCTAATAATTTCACCAAAGGCTCGGTTGACCCAACTCTTTTATACAATATCACGGGGCACATATCTTAATTGTTCAAATTTACGTGGATGACATCATTTTGGGTCGACACATAAAAGTTTTCAACCGCTTTTGCAAAACAAATGAAGAAAAATTTTGAAATGTCCATGATGGGTGAACTTACGTTCTTTCTAGGACCGCAAGTTCATCAATCACCCCGTAGTATTCTCTTGAGTCATCCAAATATGCCCTTGAACTGTTAAACAAATTTGGAATGACAACTGTGACACTTATGCCACACCAATGGCTCATACCAAGAAGTTAGATGTTGATATACATGGGAAATTAGTTGACCCTACCAAATACCAAGTATTATTGGGTCCTCATGTATCTAACGACTAGCGAGACTGATATTGTCTTTGCCGTTTATCTATGCTCCGTTATCGATCGTGACCAACTGAAACCCACCTCTCTCGAGGCTAAAAGAATCCTCCGATACATCAAGGGAACCATTAACTTGGGGATCCGGTATCCAGAAGGATTCGGTTTTGAACTAATAGCTTTTTAGGATGTCGATCACGCAGGATGCTTAGACTCAAGGAAAAGTACTTGAGCTCTACAATTTCGGTGATAAAGCGGTGTCTTGGCAATCAAAGAAGATTGTACATCTTTGTCATCAACTAAAGCGTAATATGTAGCCATGTCCGCGTGTTGTGCTCAAGTCATCTAGATGAGAACACAACTCAAAGACTATGGTTACATATTTGATAGAATCCGATGTATTGCGACAATCGAGTGCCATTGCGATCTCGTGCAACTCGGCTCAAGACTCAAATCAAAGCACATCGATCTTCGCTATCATTTCATCAAGGACCACATGGAATGTGGTACCGTTGAATTATACTTTGTGGGTATGAATACCAATTGGCGCATCTTCTCACCAAAGCCTTGCCTCCCGCTAGGTTTAATGAGTTGGTCCACGGATTGGTATGAGGTGTTTGACTCAAGAGGAATTGGATGACCTCTTAAAAACATCTTAAAACCTGTCAAACACCAAAACATCCTTTGTAAATAAATTTTCATAAACAAAATACAAAATATAAAATCGATAAAACAACAAAATATTCTCCTAATCTATTTCTCTTTCAACATGGCAAGTACATTTCTTCCGTCAACACTTTAATCTTTCAAAATTCAAGATTTTTCCGATCAAGTGTTGAGGGGAGAAAATAATCTCTTAACTGTTTCAAAACATCTGGGTACTTGCATGTTATCATACGTCGGTTGTTTCTTTTAACAAATGGTGGTGAATTTTCGGTACAATGACACTCCTCGGACTTAAATTAATAACCTTTCATTATTTTCTCAAGTCGAGGGGAGTGTCGTCATGTTTCTTTCCTAAAATCTTTGTTTGGTAACCAAAATGGAAGTTAAATGGCTTTGTTTGAAAAAGGAAAAGGTGGAGGGACTAAAGCATCAAAAGTTAAAGTTACTTTTAATAAAAACTCTTCCCACCTACTTCTTCACTTCTCATTTATTACACTCAACTTTTCATCTACGCCTAAGAATCAATCAAGAAATCCGTGTTTTTGATCTTCACTTTGTAAGTTGTTTTGTGATCTTAACATGTTTTTAAACTAAGGTTTTCAATATCATGCAAATCCTACGGTTAAAAATTATGTTACGCGTGATTATGTGTTCTACGATAAGCATATGAACACACAATCATTGTGTGGACGTTTGTGGTTAAAAAGAATGTGTCAAAACGTTTTAAATACATCAAGGATATCCTTTTAACCATCAAAACCCACCCAGAAACACTTATCAATGAGTTTTGAAAATTAGGGTTTATGTGTCGATTTGGGTTTTTCCAAATGTGAAGTGTTTTGGCATAAAAGATCGTTGGGATATAGTCTTATGATGACGAATTGATGATTTCCATGCTCTATAACCACCCAGAAACACTAATTGTGTCGAATTAGAAATTGGGTTTAAGGTTCTTGAGTTTGGGTATTTTGATTCACCGCAAACTAAGGTGGTGTTTGTTTTTAAGAGGGTCTCAATCAATCAATCGCACGCTCGAATCAATCGATGCGTAAATGTCTCGAATCAACGCATCCGAACGAAGAAAAAAGCATGTTTGAACAGGATTTTTTTTTTTTTTGGTTATTTTGTCTACAAGAAGCATTGACGCGTTAAGACACCCTACCGTGTCTTGACAGATTTCAGACATTTTTTCCGTTCGACGATGCGAGCGGAAAAAAAACAAGCGATGCGAACGGCAAAATGTCCGACCGATTCGCACATTTTGCCCATCTGACGCGTTAGAGGCAAAAAAAAACAAACACAGCCTAAGTGTTAAAACTTGGTTACTATACTCTCACAACATCTAAGACATACCGGAAAAACTTTGGTACATAATCTATGGCTAAAATTCATACAGCGAGATTTAGGGTTTTAAACTACGCGTAAGGTTTTCACGCTTAACTGCTTTATATGAGCAATTGTGTTTTGATTTGTCATAAAATGAATGTTATGTGTCAAAATTGATGATATAATGCTTTGTTTCGTGCTTGCTACACTTAAAATTCGAGAATCAAGGTTGTTGTAACTCACGATAAGGATCACCTTACGATAGCATGTTATGCGTAAGATTAGTCTTACGCGTAGCTTCTACGCATAAGGTTCTACATATGGGACTACGCGTATCACGTGAAGGATATGCGTGAACAATGACCTCTACGCATAAGGTCAACTCTTACGGTAGCCTTACGGCGTAAGGTTAATATATGCCTCACGCGTAACCTCTACGCATAAGGTCTACTTTTTCTTACTCGTAATATTTCTTACGCTGTAAGTTAGGATCTCACGCGTAAGTTTACGCCCACGATATATCATATCGCTCACGCATAACTTTACCAACCCTACGCATAAGCACGGATCATACCTTCGTTATGAATGGTTACGTGCACAAACTTGTAAATAAACTAATCATATCGTCACAAATCCAATAATGGCACTAATAAACTTAAATCGTTTGATATGTTGTGAATAATAAGTGATAAAATAAACTTTAAAACTTAAAGTTAACTAACTCACGAAACATTTCACGTCGGTGGACTATTGGACATACAAGTGACTTAGGACTCGAATAATCATTGACTTTGTACATTCAATAATTAGACAATAAAACCTTACGTTGACTAACATTATGTCTTCGATATGTTGGTTCTTTTGGATAATGTTATTTTAGATCACGACATGGTCGAACAAATGAATGTGGATGCATCAAAAGTTCTCTCCATTCTTGATATCTATCCTTATGGCTATCCAATGAAGATAGGAAAGAATAATCTCGTGTTGACTTGATACCCTCACTTGCTCGAGTCTTCGTGTTTAATTGCTATTGATATTACGAGGACTCATCCGTATCATAATATGCTCACTCGCTCTGCAATCGCATTGGGAGATCTATATCCAGCAGTTACGGAACACTATGGAAAGGGTCAAGGGCGGGATCACGTGACGGTGACTACGAATCACAAACAAGTCACCATTACACTCGCAGACTTAAGGTCGTTCTCCTAATTCCTAAAATCGAACCAACCAAACTATATGCCACACTTTCTTGAAGAGCTCACTCTCCAATTCTTAATCGATATCGGTTATGGCGAAGCTCTTGGAGTAATCACCAAGCATTCTCATGTAGGCGTAGAGTATTCCTCAACCATGGAGAACTCTCTACATGATCATCACCAAGTCTTTTACGGTCGTGGCGGTGGCTATGAGCATCCTAAGCTCATGGAGCGCAAATATTTTGGGCATTGGTCAACATGAAACACATCGCTATCGAAGCTCGATTTGGGATGACATGATGTCATTTCTCAACAAGCTTGGCTCAAAGATTCCCTACATCGGATATACTAAGCTGTTGATCCAGAGAGCACTTGGACTTCATCCCGATATTCCCAAGAGGCTCAATGACCCCGACAATCACGATATGTTGACGGACCTATTCTATCTCGTCGAATCAAGGAATCGTCTACAAAGAAACAAGGTCTTGTGTTGCGATTTCCTTGGCGAAGATGTCGAAAGCTCAAACGTATAAAAGGTATCTCGAAGCGGTTAGACAAGGCAAAGTTGGTCATCTCGACGAAAAATCTTACGGAACACTGTAAGGAGAACCGAAGAGGAAGTGCAGAAGCGCAACAAGTATTTGTGAGTCAAAGGAAGTTTCCTAAAGGAATCCTCCTTCTAAAAAGATTGTTCAGTAAAGGAAGCCGAACCTATTCCCACACTTGAACCGCAAAGAAAGCTTGTGGACGAGAGCTCAAGATCGACATGATGAAGAGGTTCATTACTCAGAATCGCAAGCAAGCACACGCCTCAAGTGCAAAACCTCAAGTCCTCCATTGTCCAAGGAAAAGGAAGACTCAAGAATTGTACCCTATGATGAGAGCTACGAAGATGAAGAAGAGCAACTAGATAAATCATACGGGAAGAAGTTTAAAATCGTGGACACCTTCAAAAGTCAAGAATTTGCTAAAGATCAAATGGGTGGCCCGGAGGATCAAGTGGTGCTTGCCACCTCTCTCGCAGATCGATGCGGTTAATCGACCCGATAAGGGATGCGTGCCACCACTCTTCCTGCAACAACAAAAGCTTGTGGAGGATACTATCGAATATGAGTTTGAGAACCACAAGGCGAGAAGTCCGAGAAAGTTAAAGATGATGATTATGACAAGTTGCTTCGAAGTCCCACATTCACGAAGGAAACTTACGAACCGCCTAAGGACCCCGAGCCTCCTCATGTCTCCTCATCATCGGACTCTTCATCTCATTCATCACCACCACCATCAAAGAAGTCAACCGATCATCATCCAAATTTGTGAAGAAACCACCTCGCTCATGGATTTCTCGAGACACATGAAAGAATTGTGAAAGCTATCAAACAAGTCGAATGAAAGACATGTTATCTGTAAAGCTTAACTTTCCCAATCAACAAATACAATATCTACATGACGAGAATGACAAGATGCAAGAAGAAAGGAAGTTTATTGAGAATTCATGAAAGGTCATCGTAGAGAAAGCGGATGAAATGATTGAAGGTTACACTCAAAAGTACTTTCAAGATATCGTTCCTAAAGTCCAAAAGGAACGGAGAAGACAAGAAGAGATCATACCTACAAATTTCTTCTCGACCTCGCCCCGGTGTGACTAGAGAAGTATTTTCAGACAACTCACCCCTAACATCGTCGCATTGGTTAAACATACAATGGCCAAAGACGCCGATCTCTCGAATCGAGTTAATCGCTAAACTAGTGATGCAAATATCAAAGCGATGCGGGCGTTTACTTCGGATGAAGCTAAATTTTTGAAGGTCTACTTGCTTTTCAACTCGGATCATCATGCAAGGAGTCACCGATCAACCCAAACGGCCAAGAGATGACGATGATAAGGACAAGGACTACGCATCTAAGCGTCGAAGCAATGCGGTGAATCTTCGTCTATGCAACCCCACCTCAACGGACTCTTCTCAACGAAGATCTCCTCCTTGCTCTTCAACCGATAAACCTCGGGACGATTCCGAGTTACCACCCGGACTCAAAAACCGGTGATCACTTTGAATATACGGTGGTGACGATGAAGAGGTCCTTAAGCCCCAACAACAACCCACCTCTCTAAACAAGGACGTAAACCAAAGATCATCATCTAAGCCTTGAAAAAGAAGAAGAAGACGCTTCATCGGCGTCATATCATGGCTAGATGACGATAAAGCGAAGAATTTGAATGGTTTGCTACACTTGTTAACAACACTCCTACGAAGAAGGTCAAGAATTGGTGAGCGGTAGTACCTTGGAGCATGCAAAATTTTGCAAGAAAGGTTCAGCGTGAAGAAGATGACGAAATCAATTGAAGCGCATCAAGAATGAAGCATTCCTACTTTTGAAAGACATTTCGGAAAGTGCAATCGAGGTTGAATATCACCTTGAAAACATTGCTCGAGCCATGTCTAATAACATAGATTGGCTCAACCAAAAGCAAACATCGACTTCACCAAACGGGACAATCCTCCATATTACACCGATCGGTCTCGACCTCTACCTACCATTGGCCAACTGATCGACCTAAGTTCCTTTCGGACATTTCTTCAACAAAGACTTAGATTTTCTTCAACACGGTGGCGATGGTTCAAGGAAATACGCTACATCTCGACACTTCCATTCCCCGCCGCCATATACTCGATTGTATAGCCATCGAGGAGCGTGCTACCACATGTTCTCCGACAAAGTGGTAGCGTATGACCAAGATGCAATGTATGGGATTCACCATTGGCGGGAACGCCAAAGAATCTACTACTGTTGCTTGGTCCGTAAGTCTCAACATGCGGTGTTCGGTACTAAAATATCGTGGCCATCTAACATGTTGGTCTATCGTCTAAATGGGACTACACTTTTCTCAAGAAGATTGTGGTCAAAAGACAAGGCGAAAGGACTATGCATTCTCTGAAGGCGACTTTGAGAATTTGAACATCAACGATATTGAAGACATGTACCTTGCCAAAGTTCAAGGTCGCATGAGACAATTTCAAGCAAGTACAACGTGAATTCATCAAATCACCGCTCATCTTCATCGACGCATAGTCATCAAAGAGCGTGTTGAAGATCTTGACTTGCCGTTGAATCATATCGAAGCGTGTCAACTTCACTCCACCACGACTTGATCTTCCGATATCAACCGCCTATCACAATTAACGCTCATCAAGAAACCGTTTGGTGTCGTTTATCGTGATGAACTTCATTGCAATTGTTTGATGGCGTGTAATGAGCTTCACAAATTTGGAGATCATACTCGAAGATGGTTAGGGACGGATTAGCTTATCGATTGAAGGATATACGTGAAAACATTGGGAACCCTAAGCGATGGAATTCTCGGGATCGGAGGAATGTGAGAAGGATCATCACAATGATTGATGAACGGTTGTTCGAAGGGATCGATTCGAACGTTGGAAAGTTTTGTTGGTGGTCGACCGGGATCAACATCACCGGCTATCAGCATACAATGCGTACTCACAGGAACATCACCGCACTTCACGGTACTCCTTGTTTTGGTTCTTTCATTAAAAAATTTGGATGTATGATGATGTATGTCAATGGCTTGTGCACATAACGATTGTACAACCCGTAATTGTCAAGAAAGGACCCGTAGTGCGCCTCGGTGCCACAATCTTTATAAAAGGAGCGCTTCTTATTTTTGAGTAAAACCTATCAAATCTTTCATTTTCAAGGTTTTGCTCAAAACACAAGTACTTCCGTATGATTTTCAAAACCTCAACCGTTTATATCACTTGTTGAGGGAGTATTTGATTTAAAACTTTGTTCACAAATTGTTCATAGTGGTCATCTTCCCACAACACTTAAATGGTCATATTTATTCTCAACCGTTCAAAATAACATTTTATATGCCATTTTTAGGGAGAAAATTTGTGTGATAAGAAATATGTTGTGCAAAATGCAAATGAATCTGTGGACTTGGACTTAACCAACGAATTGACGGTACTAAACTGTTAGTAACTCGAAAAGACTTGTCACGGACGGGTAATAATTTCAAGCTAGTTCGCTAGTAATGTAAACGTGTCTCGTAAAGGACTTGTCCAAGTAGAAAGTACCATCGAGAAACTCTTGATGGACATGAACTCTTACGGGTATAACAACCTTCGAGGTTTGTCTACACCTTCAAGGTAGTTATTAGAGCTAGTTGTCACCTAAAAGCGACAATGTAACTCTTTAACTATGCAACGTAACCGTGTCTCACGGGGATTGTCTATCTTGATGGATCAATTCAAAAGTGCGCTCTTTCCTCAATGTGCATTTAAACCATTAATACTCTTAAGCACATGTGGAGAGGAGTATTTATGCAAAACCTCATCTTTCACGAGGGCTCAAACATGTTTTCATTTACAAACCATTTGAGAGATGTTTTCACAAACCGTGGTTTTAATGGCAACATAGGTTAGTCATGGGTTATAAGGTGACTAAGGTTAGGAATAACCGTCCTATGATCCGCCTTGAGCCGGAGGATCTACCCAAGGACACTACCATTAGTTAGTGTTAGAAGTCCTAGGAATGATTGTAAAAGGAGAAAATGAGAATCGGGAGAAAGAAGGAGTTGAAGAATCAAAAGAAATGTAAAGTAAAGGGTGAAAAGCGACCCTCCAGTTATTCAACTTATGGCGGACACGGGTTCAATTCATATACTCTTGATTGTCACTTAGTGACACCGGTATTGAAGATTAAAAGTCGTCATGGACCCAGTGGCGCATGCACTAAACCTTCTTAGCCACTCAAGTTTCTCTCTACGGAAGCTTGTTTCATTCTCACGTGGAACCTACATAAACTATTGGCTTTCTCTTAGAGATCGTTGGTATTGAAGAAGGAGACCTTCTCCCTAGTCTCCGTCGGGAAAACCAAAACGCACTATTGAGTCTAGAGCCATGAGATTCATCAAAAGATCTCTTAGGAACACTTGACATTTCATCACTTGTTGATCAACAAATAGGATCTTGATGATTCGATGGTTCATATCGAGTCCTTCACGAGATCTTAGCAATCTGTCGAGAACATTTATGAGAGGTTCACTACGTGATTCTAAGTGATTGAATGGAAACTCCCGCCAGGTCAACATCAAACGGGCTGACGGTCACTTGGTAACTCCCGTGGATTACGCGGAGTGTGTCTCAAGCGGTCTGATCGTGAGGTGATGCTTGGTGTACCTCGGCGACTCATCTGAATCTGTAGATGTACTTGTACATCGCTTTATCTCACTGTGGGACTCAGTTCGAGCGGCCTTTGTAAGAATTAGAGTTGTGTTTCACACTATGTCATAACACTCGAGTTCAAACTTGTAAGTGCCGGAATCCGCTTATTGCTAACCGTTTGACATGTTTTCTTCTTATGGAAGCTCGGGAGCGTAATGATCGTCTTGATTCTTCTCATGCTCGCCAACATCATCACTAATGGAAGTCCTATTCAAAAGCAACACAACCGTCGGAATGATTCTTCGTCAAATCAAAGAATCTACAAAGTTAAAACTTAAAGAACTTCATCGGATTGAATTCCAACATCAAAAGGCGTGTGAGCATGTTGAAGAATGACGTGGAACTTTGGAGCGAAGAAAGCGGACACGGCGGATCGATGCGGAACAACAACATTCTATCACTTTCACCACAAAGAACAATGATCAAAGAACAAAGTTAAAGATGACGTCGAAGCATAGCTGTTCAAAGATAACTATCTCTACTGGGAAGATTGTTGAATCAAGGCAATTCCTCTCACAAGAAAGAAGAATGTCGAAGGCGTCGAGCTACTATTACATCAACGCCTTCACCGTTTACATTCATATATACTTGGGGAGATTGTTGGAATCACTCCTAAACATTATTTTAAGTATTTATATTTCATATGTAATAGGTAGCTTTATTATGGCCTTTATGTTTGTTTAAGGTCTAGCTTATGTAGAAGGCCCAGCTTAGGCCCAAGCCTATATAAGAAAGGATGGGAACTAGGGTGTTGCCCTAGCTTCCTCCTATAAATCTCTTGTAAACCCTCACTGAGGGTTGGTTGTTCAAGTTTTCTTTCTTTCGCATATGCCTCACGCATAACCGGTCTTATTATTGTTTGTTTGTGTGTTAGATCTTGTTCAATCACCTCATCTCCTTTCTATATTACTTGTGTTTGTAAAACTAGTGACCTAACAGTATCCTTTACAGTTTTTGTAGACAGAATCAAGTATTATCTTTTGTTTTAAAACTTGTGGTGGATTTTCAGCAAAACTTTCTTTTTCAACAAAAATCTCCTTTTCTTTATTATTTTCAACCAAAATCTACGTGTCACTTTCACTTCTTGAAAGTAATGCTTTGTTCCCATCGGTACTTTCATACGAACCCATTTGGTTTTAACCGGTGAAGAGTCCTTGATCTAGCTACTCTTTTGGGTTATAACGCCTTCTAGATTGATAATAATTTGATATCCTAGGCTTTCCATTCCAAAAGTGTTTACGAAGACCTTGAGAGTTTGAAAATCTACAAGACTTTGAGAAGGTCTCGCTTGAGTTCTTTGAAAATTATTTGAAGGTCTTGGTGGTTTGAAAAAGGTCTTCTCTGGTGAGGGTAGCTATAGTCTTGTGAAAAGTTGCTATGGTTAACCCTATTTGAATGATTCTAGAGTGGTTTATTCTCTCTAGAACTATGGTTGGCATTTCTGTTCTTTGGAAATTTGCTTAGGTACTCTGAGTGAAAGTCACAGTGCTTAATCAGATGATCAGGACTATAACAAACAAAACATAATTTTTGACCCATACTTCCAAAATTTCTTCCTTTATGTCTATGACTATAACTATTCTGTCTTCTAGGTGAATGATTAAAACTGTTTTGACCAAAGTTATCCCAAAAGGTTTAGCAGTACTATTTTGAAAAGATTTTCCTAAAGTGCTTCTTGAACATGTCTTGAGACTTTGAGTTGAAGGTCTTTGACTTTTAACATCATTATCCGTAGGGTTTCAATAGTTTCTTTTGGGTTTCCAGACCTAGATTGACCAATAAGTTTTTTCCTAAACTCTAGACTGTCTACACCAAAACGAGAAACATCATGCCTAGGGGGTTGATGAATTCCAGTGGGATGAGGGACTGCATGATAACCATTGTCTTTCTTAAACTCAGGAGGTGTTTCACTAACTGATTCCTCATTACTAGATGTGTCTACATAATTAATGAGTTCATCATCACTAGTGGTTATATCCTCTAAATATAGGTCATCCTTATCACTAGATGGGTTTTATTCTATGTTATCAAAGTCCGTACCAAAACCTAAGCCAGTTCTAATGTAAGCTCTTCTCTGTTTTTGAACATAAGTAACATGAGAAAGACCAGATTCTCTCCGAGCATCAAACTTTTCTAACAATTCATCTCTCTCCTTGATCGGTTTCTCAATTTGGCAATCTTACAATTTAATTTCCATTCACTTAGTTTTAAGCGATAATCATGTTGTTCATACTTTTACGCCTAAGCCATTTCATTATTTTTCATGTGTTGGGATTTTGATGAGTGCGTATTCACTCATCATTTTGGTCAATCTGAATATGCAAAACATTTTAAAACACTCGAAATGCATCAAAATCTTGAAAATATCTCAAAATTGTGTTTTATATGTTTCGGATGCAAAATTATCAAAACAAATGAAAAACGAACAAAGTTTGCATAATTGGCGGTTTAGGTCCCCGTCTTTCAAAAATTGGCGAAATAGTCCCTGAGCACGTATTTTAAATGAAAAGTCACCAAAGGTCCTTTTAAAATCATAAGTTGTCATAATTAGTCCTTTGGTGAAAAATTTCAAAAGTTTGAGAAATTACAATTTTGATCCCTGGATTTTTAAAATTGTCAAGTTTAGTCCTTGGAATTTCACAATTGGCAAATATGGTCCTCAACTTATTTGAGATTCACAAGTATGGACCTTGGATTACATTTTCAGAATTTCATGAATGGTCCCTGGATTTTCAGTTTTGGCAACATTGGTCCCTAGAATGTTTAAATGGACTCAATTCTAATCCTAAATCTAAACCCTTAGTCCATTTCTCTATTTTGGCCCAATATCCAAGTCTTTACCCGGTCCAACCCATTTTTAATACCCACGACCCATTTTACCCAACCCTACCCAGAACTAATACAACCCCCCTGTCTTCCTCATTTTCCCGCCCAAGAAACAGAAACCTAAACCTTTTCTCTGCTTCCCAGATAATCCCACCATCCCAAACACTCAACCCTCCCTTCTCCTTTTTACCCAGCTACACCACAACCCAAAACCACCCTTAATCCTCTTTACCCAGTTAAACCCAAATCCCAAACCCACTCACTGTTTTCCTTCTTTCCATAACCATCCAAGCTGGCAATCCAAGCTACAAAGGACTTCAATGGACGGCTGTGATGTAATCTCAAGTATACCTAACTTATTGGATGGCCAAGATTAATTCAAGAAAGCACATGAGTTTGGTTTTGGCTTGACTGCTCTCACAAAACAAGCACAACTGAAGACCCAAGAAGATTTGAAGACTTAGTAGTAGTATAAATAGTCATTGTAAGCCATTGTATAAGGCACCCTTTTAATTTAGTTTTCAAAATTAGTTTTATGTTTTAAAAGTCTATTGTACTAAGTTTTATTTCAATGAAAAAGGGCATCTCTTATTTTACCTGATATAGTTTGTTTTAAGTCATTGCTTATCAAGTTATTAATTAGTCTTAGTTAAGTATTATAATAAGCTTTTATCACAAAATGTTATGAGTTCCAGTTTTCAATTACATTTCAAGCATGGAAATCACCTATAAGGAGTGTTTGGTTTAAGCGATTTTGGTCTCAAAAAAACACATTTTACCGTTTGACTTTCTCGGTCAAAGTCCAATTAGGTTGTAGGAAGAGTTGTTTTAATATGTAGAAGTAGTTTAGCAAATATTGCAAAATCGAGTTGCCAAAATGAAACTCCTTATCTCACATCGCATCTGCGACCAAAAAAGAGAGAGTTGTTGTCATGAGCTTAATTGGTTGTTTAATTTAAGTCCCAAAGATGTCAAATTTGTTTTCTTGAATCCTTAGGTCCCCAACTCGGTTTGTATCAAATATAGTTTGCAAACTTAACAACTTTTAGCATAGTTGGATGAGTTTTTAAAACGCCTTTCAAATTTTTGCATCGGGACACAAAAAAAAAAGAATGTCAAAAGCCATGCTGATCTTGGCTTAATTTTAAGCTATAAACAGTTTTTGCTTGGATCCTAATTGTTGTTCTTGACATCTATGCTAGCTTAACTTTGTTTTTGCAGTTTTACCTTGCTTGGAATCTTACTTTTCAGCTTAAAAATAAGCTGCAAACAGACACCCCAAGGCTGTTGCAGCCTGCTGCACCAACAGGTCACCTCATCCTTCACTCTCTAGTTTCTAGTGATCAACTTCAGCTTATTTAGGTTATCTTTTGCTTATAAGTTTAGCTAGTATAGGATTAGTATAAACTTAGCTTAATTTAGCTTAATTACACTCCTTTATAGCTTAACCATTTTCCCTATAGCCTTAGGATATCACCTAGTTTAAATCCTTGAGCCAACTTCTTATCCTTGAGAGTCTAGCTTTAGTTAAGTCTTCTTAGCTTATTTTTAACTCCACTGCTTGTTCCCATAGCTTAGTTGATTTTAGACTATAAATCTCATCTCACCCCTACTGCTTATTGATCCAAAATTTGCTTAATTTGTGTTCAAAAGGGTAAAAAAAGGGTGTTTGTTTGTAACTGACCAAAACAGCATCAATAAGCTGTTCAATACAGCTTATTTGCTGAGTTTTATTGAAAAAGTTTTCACAAAATGTCTTTGTTTTTGTTTCATCTTTGAAACAAAAGGGTACCAAGGGGATTCGAACCAAGGGGACCAAGGGGATTCGAACCCTGGTCTCCTGGCTCAAGCACACAACACAACATCACACAACCAACGCGCCCTTGGGTCTTTATCAGTTACACTTTGCAACATTTAATACATAAGGGTTCTTAGGCAGTGTTTTCTTTAAGCTCTTTTGAGCTTATTTCCAGCTTGTTCCTCAAAGCACCACCACGTTTTCTTATTTTTCTTAGAACCTGTAATACTTGAAGCACTTTCTGTGAAATTTTCAGATTTTTCTTAATTAGTTTAATATTTTTAATCATTTAATTAGTGTTTAATAGATTTTAATTCGTAATAATTATTTTAAAAGTCGAAAAAATACCCGGTCTTTTTCTAAAATTATTTTTGGTCATTTAGAACGTAGGAAAATTGATTTCACACCCGTAGACCTTAAATTGCAAAAACTTTTACGTTTATGGCTCGGGGTGTTTGCCGGTTTTTACGTTTTTTAGTTTTTGAACCTTAGGAATTAGTGTAGCTTCATTCCTTAGGCTTAGTGTTAGTTTATTTTTAGTTTATTAGGGTTCCCTTGCCTTAATTACCTTCCCGTTCATTAATTTGTAGAATTCGTAATCAAACTAATCCAAATCATTAAAAACCAATTCAAGTTCTAATCACGAAACTCAACGAATCCTTCCATTCACACCTCGTTGGGACACGACCCGGGGAAATCACTTTTCTGGTATCACTTTTATCACACCCGTGAGGTTTGGCACGTTGACCTTTTTCCTAAAGGGTCGATTTGTCGAATTTTACGGTTATTTTGATATACGTTGATATTGTGTTTTCACCACTCACTTCACAACGAATCAAATTTTGGCGCCGCCGGGAGGTGTGTTGCGACAATATCGTGAAGTTTTGCGATTAGTGACTTGAAGAACCTTCCTCGTGAAGTTATTGTTTTATAAAAATACAAAATACAAAATATTTTCTTTTCTTTGTATACATATGTAAAAGATATAAAATACAAAAGATTTTCCTTGTTGTTTTAAATAAATAGAAGACACAATCAATATAACATTCTTAAGCGAGGTGTTATCATTATAAGTTCCCGAACTAAAGATTTAAAACTTGCCTTTGTGTCGCTCGTGTTTTGGTTTGTTTCTATCGGTTTAACAAACCGTGTGAGGGTATAAGGACGGCGACATTAAATTGCGGTGAAAAGAGCGGAGTTTTTAATAAGCCATACGACCTACAAAGTCTCTCCGCTCCTTTGTGCTTTTACTTATAGAAGTGATCATTTCACGTGGGATTATTGGTTTAAGTTCACCGTTGTTTTGCCTCGGTCTTGTTTTAATTGAAAGTGTTGTTTTGGAAGTGCATGCACTCGCTTCATAAGCTCGTGAGCGTAACAGTAACCAAGCAAAGCGTGCATTCGAGATACGCATCGTCGAACAAATCACAATGACACATAACCTAGGAACGGACCTCAAGTCCAACAACATGGGCCACAAAATCAAGCTCCCGATCTCCGAACGATGGAGGAGCTTTGCCAACCCACGATGGATGGACGGGCGGTCCAATTGCCCGGTCAACATCGAGGTTACGGATTTTGGACTTAAGCATCACATGATTCAACAAGTCCAAAGTTTTGCCAATTTCACGGATCACGGGTGACGATGCCAACAAGCATCTCGACAAATTTCTCACCGTCACCCAAAGTATGAAGCAAAATGGGGTCACCGATGGCGCCTTCGCTTATACCTCTTTCCATATTCCTTGACGCTTCATGCCACCGCATGGTTTGATCGTCTTCCCAAGAACTCAATCCATAGTTTCGATGAAATGGTCTCCAAATTCTTGGCGAAATATTTTCCACCGTCGATGGTGACGAAACTACGGAATGAAATTAGTAATTTTCGGCAGCATCCCGATGAGTCCTTATTTGAGGCATGGGAACGCTATAAGCTTTCGATTGATCGATGTCCGAACCACAACATGTTGCTTGTCACCCAAATAGATACGTTCTATAACGGGTTAACATTGAGACATCGTGACACGATAAATCTTGCACGGTGGTACCTTTATGAAAAGGCGACCGAAGAGTGCTATGATCTCATTGAAAACATGACCGCCCACCACAATTATTGGGATTCCTCACCGAGAGGAGTGAGTCAAGGAGATCTACCACCCTTCCATCTTCGGAATTCACGACTCTAACCAAAAAGATTGAAGAAATATCCATTGCCGCGCTTAAATTGAGTCAAAATAATAACAATCAACAAGTGAATGTCATAAACAAGAGTTGTGAAACTTGTGGTGGTCCACATCCTTATTTCGAGTGTCCGACCTCGGTTGGTTCACTCAAGAGAGCGTTATGCCGCTTCGGTTCCTACAATACGGAGGTAATTCCTACCAACCGCAAGGGGACGAAACCTTCTCGACTATCGTTCTAACAATTTCCTTGGACCACCGGGTTTAATCAAAATCGAACAATCAAAATGTGCAAAATAGAAATAATCGGTTCAATCAAAATCGTAGTCGAATCGAATTTTCAAAATCAAAATCAAGGTTTTCAAAATCAAGGAAATTTCAATCAAAACCGATTCCAAGCTCCTCGACAAAATGTGCATGCCCGACCTCCTCAAGCTTCCATTGACATTGCTAATTACATCAAAAGCAATGAAGCTAAGATGGTGTCCATGCAAAATCAAATTACCACTATGAAGAATGATTTCACTTCCGAGCTTAGAACTACTAGTAACAAAATTGATCAATCTCATAGCAAGATTGAAAGCATGATTGCTAGTCTCATGAGTCAAAGAATCAAGCTTCAACTGGTGCTCTTCCGAGTAATACCATTCCCAACCCAAAAGGTGAATTGAATGCTATTGCCACCCGAAGTGGTAAGTCTTATGAGGGACCCTCAATGCCTAATCCTTCTCCAGTGAGGGATGTGGAACGAGATACCGAGATCTCAAAGGACAAGGTGCATAACTCAAGCCCACGAAGTACCGCACAAGTCCAATCTCCAGAGGTCTTACCTCAAATTCCGGAACCCGTTGTTCCGATGACCATTCCTAAGCCTTCACTTCCTTATCCTTCAAGGCTTAATGACCAAAAGCTCCGTGATAAAACTAGTCAACAAATGGAGAAGCTTGTCCAAATCTTTCAAGATTTGCACTTGAGATTAGTTTCATGACGCTCTTCTTCTAATGCCAAAGTTCGTCCAACAATCAAAAATTTGTTGAATAACAAAGAAAAGATTTCGAAATGGCTAAAACTTCTTTGAACGAAAATTGTTCGACGGTTATCCTTAAAAACTTCCGAAAAGTTAGGAGACCCCGGAAAATTTCTCATCCCATGTGATTTTCAAGGCATAGTTCAATGCTCGCTTTGGCGATCTTGGCGCTAGCATTAACTTGATGCCACACTCCATGTGGAAAAAGCTTTCATTACCTCCGCTTACACCTACATGTATGATCCTCGAGCTTGGACCGTACAAGTTCTCGTCCGCTAGGTATAGCAGAGGATGTATTTGTGAAAGTAGGCAAGTTTCATTTCCCACCGACTTTGTTGTTGTCGAATTTGATGCCGATCCCGAGTACCCCTCATCCTTGGGAGGTGCTTCTTAAAAGCGGGTCGGGCATTGATCGATGTTGATGAAGGGAAATCACTGGGTAAACAAGGAAGCCGTTACCTTCAATCTCAATCAAGTTACGAAATACTCCCCAATTATGAAGACAATTCATCAACAAAATTGATGTCCTTGACATTGTGTCGAGGAGTATTCTCAAGAAATTCTTGGATTCTCGGTGGCAATCCCACTTTGGTTGATCCTATTGTTGCTCTCTCTCCCTCCCTCACTCCGTTTGAGGAAAGTGACTTTATTTTGGAAGAGATTGAAGCATACTTGGCTAGTGATTACATTCCATGGGAAATTGATCACGCTCCCATCGACATTGAGGAGATATACTTCTCATCGAGAAGATGCTCAATGAAGATCCTTCATCACTCCCTCCTCAAGAACTTCATAAAGAGGAAATCAAAGCGATTGAAAATCTAATGATCCTCCCGAGGTCGAACTTAAGGACTTACCACCTCATCTCGAGTATGCATTTTTGAGGGTGACAATAAATCACCCATCATCATTGCTAAAACTTGAGTGAGGATGAAAAGCCGCCTCATAAAGGTTTGAAGTCACACAAGCGAGCCATCGCTTGGAACCTTTCCGACATCAAGGGTATTGACCCGAGATTTTGTACTCACAAAATTCTCATGGAAGATGACTTCAAACCGCGGTTCAACACCAAAGAAGGGTGAATCCTAAAATTCATGAGGTTATCAAAGCGGAAGTCATAAAACTTCTCGATGCGGATTGATTTACCCTATCTCGGATAGTCCTTAGGTTAGCCCGTTCATTGTGTGCCCAAAAAGGTGGCATCACCGTTGTTGAAAATGATGAAAACGAGTTGATTCCTACCGATTGGTTACGGATGGCGTGTTTGCATTGACTATCGAAAGTTAAATGAAGCCACCCGTAAAGACCACTTTCCATTACCCTTCATGGACCAAATGCTTGAGAGATTAGCGAAATGAATACTATTGTTTTCTCGATGGTTTCTCGGGTTACTTCCAAATACCCATTGACCCACAAGATCAAGAAAACACCACATTCACATGTCCTTATGGAACATTTGCTTACCGACGCATGCCTTTTGGCTTGTGTAATGCTCCCGGTACGTTTCAAAGGTGTATGATGGCCATTTTCCATGACATGATCGAAAAGACTATGGAAGTCTTTATGGATGATTTTTCGGTCTTTGGGGATTCCTTCCAAACATGTCTCTCCCATTTGGACAAGATGCTTGAACGTTGTGAAAACACGAATCTTAGTCTAAATTGGGAGAAATGTCACTTTATGGTTAAAGAGGGCATTGTCCTTGGCCATAAGATTTCTAAGAGCGGGATTGAGGTTGACAAAGCTAAAGTCGATGTCATTTCGAAACTACCTCCTCCCACAACCGTCAAAGGAGTTAGAAGTTTCCTTGGTCATGCGGTTTCTATCGTCGTTTCATTCAAGACTTTTCAAGATATCCCGCCTATGACCCGACTTCTTGAAAAGACACTCCTTTCATCTTCTCTAAGTTGTGGGTTGAAGCTTTTCAAACTCTTAAGAAGAAGCTCACGGAAGCACCAATTCTAGTTGCCCCGATTGGGAATTACCATTTGAGCTTATATGCGATGCAAGTGATTTCGCCATAGGTGCCGTTTTGGGCAACTAAAATCGAAACATTTCCAGCCTATACACTATGCTAGCAAAACTTTGACGAAGCTCAAGCACATTACACTACGACGGAGAAAGAATTACTAGCCGTGGTGTATGCCGAGAAGTTTCCGCCATACTTGATCTTGTCCAAAAGCATAGTGTATACGGATCACTCGGCTCTCAAATATCTCTTTGCTAAGCAAGATGCAAAGCGAGATTGCTCGATGGGTTCTCCTCCTACAAGAATTTGATATCATTATCCGTGATAAAAAGGAGCGGAGAACCCAGCGGTGATCATCTCTCTCGTCTTGAAAATCCACATCAAGGTGTGCTCGAGAAAAGGAAATAAATGAAACGTTTCCTCTCGAGACGCTTAATGTGGTATCTCATCATGAAAATTCGAGTACCCATGGTTTCCGACTTTGCAAACTATCATGTGGGTAACTTTATTGTGAAAGGGATGTCGTCCCAACAAAAGAACAAATTTTTCAAAGATGTTAAGCATTATTTACGGGACGACCCTACTTGTTTAAGGTTTGTGCGGATCAAGTCATCCGACGGTGTGTTCACGCCAAGAAGCCAATGAAATTCTCAAGGCTTGTCATAATGGACCCACGGGGACATCATGGCCCGAACTACACCGCCAAAAAGGTGTTTGATTCCGGTTTCTATTGGCCCACGATTTACAAAGATGCCCATGACCTCGTCAAATCTTGCGACTCTTGCCAACGTCATAGCAACATCTCTAAAAGAGATGAAATGCCTCAAAATGCCATTCAAGTGTGCGAGATCTTTGACGTATGGGGCATCGATTTTATGGGTCCGTTCCGTCTTCTCGAGGAACAAGTATATACTCGTGGCGGTTGATTACTTGTCTAAATGGGTGGAAGCGAAGCGCCCCTACCAACGACGCCCGAGTAGTTGTGAAATTCTTGAAGTCTCTCTTTACCCGTTTGAACTCCCGTGCCATCATTAGTGATCGCTGATGCGCACTTTGCAACGACCAATTCGCAAAAGTCATGCTTAAGCACGGTGTCACTCACCGTCTTTCTACCGCATATCACCCCAAACTAGTGGGCAAGTGGAAGTTTCGAATCGTGGTTTGAAAAGAATCTTGGAGAGGACCGAGGTGAAAATCGTGCCTCTTGGTCGGACAAACTTGAAGATGCACTTTGGGCCTTCCGCACCGCTTACAAAACACCCATCGGGTGTACTCTTACAAGCTTGTGTATGGAAAGGCGTGTCATCTCCCGATCGAGCTTGAGCACAAAGCCTATTGGGCCTTGAAGCATGCCAATTTTGACCTTAAGTCGCGGGTGATCACCGGAAAGTTCAACTCAATGAATTAAATGAACTCCGTGATCAAGCCTCACGAGAACTCGTTGATTTACAAGGAAAAGACAAAGAAGATCCATGACTCAAAGATTAAGAACGCGTTTTCAACGTTGGTGATCGAGTCCTTCTTTTCAATTCTAGATTGAAAATTTTCTGGGAAACTTAAGACCCGTTGGACGGTCCATTCACCATTGCCAAAGTTTTTCCATATGGCACCGTCGAGTTATCTCAAACCGACGGACCAAACTTCAAGGTGAATGGACATAGATTGAAACATTATTTTGGAGGGACATACCATCCTTGGTTGTCCCGGATCTACAAACTTTCCCATGAACCAATGAATGCGGGATCGAGTCAAGCTAGCGACTCGGAAACAAAAACAAGAGCACACTATATGGGTTTTCACCGTATTTGACTTCTTTCTACTTTCTACCACCTAGTGTGGGGAGTTGCCCCATTTGTTGTATAAAGGTTTTCCGAAAAAAAAAAAAAAAAAAAAATCTTCAAATAATGGCGTAGTATTTCCTTTTACGTTCTATGTTTCGCATAACCGCGGTATTTTGAATATTGAGGGCAATATTCATTTCTAGTGTGGGGGAATTCTCACGAATTTTATCATATGTTTTACCATCTTATTCCCCATTTTTGGCCAAAATTTTTTTATGGTTATCGATCCGCCATGTCTAATAAACAAAGGATTGGCTAATCCAGAGCAAACGACTCTTGGTAAAGATATCTCAAATCCGTTGACGGCTTGCAATTTGCCCAAAATTGTATAGTGTTCATTTCACCATATCTTTAATTAGTGAAGAGTTGGCTAGCCCATAAGTTTATGGCTTGTGGTAAAGGCGGTTGAAATCCATAATTGGTAATCGACTCACCAAAGATAATATTGATAATTTATCTAAGAGTTGGCTAGTCCGTATAAAGCGGCTTACGGTAAAGACAAATCAAAACAGTTGAAAGTCGGTGATTTGCTCAAAATCACATGGTTATCGATGTACCATAGTTCTTACTTGAACTAAAACATTTGGCTACTCGAGTAATGGCTTTTGGTAAAGAGATTCAAATCCATTAAGTTTTCTCAAAAGATTGCTAGGGACTAGCAATGTTTTAGTGTGGGGATTTGATGAGTGCGTATTCACTCATCATTTTTGGTCAATCTGAGCGCAAAACATTTAAAACACTGAAATGCATCAAAATCGAAAATATCTCAAAATTGTGTTTTATATGTTTCGGATGCAAAATTATCAAAAACAAATGAAAACGAACAAAGTTTGCATAATTGGCGTTTAGGTCCCTGTCTTTCAAAAATTGGCGAAATAGTCCCGAGCACGTATTTTTAAAGAAAAGTCACCAAAGGTCCTTTTAAAATCATAAGTTGTCATAATTAGTCCTTTGGTGAAAAATTTCAAAGTTTGAGAAATTACAATTTTGATCCTCGGATTTTAAAATTGTCAAGTTTAGTCCTTGGAATTTCACAATTGGCAAATATGGTCCTCAACTTATTTGAGATTCACAAGTATGGACCTTGGATTACATTTTCAGAATTTCATGAATGGTCCCTGGATTTTCAGTTTTGGCAACATTGGTCCCTAGAATGTTTAAATGGACTCAATTCTAATCCTAAATCTAAACCCTTAGTCCATTTCTCTATTTTGGCCCAATATCCAAGTCTTTACCCGGTCCAACCCATTTTTAATACCCACGACCCATTTTACCCAACCTACCGAACTAATACAACCCCCTGTCTTCCCATTTTCCCGCCAAAAATGAAACCTAAACCTTTCTCTCGCTTCTAGATAATCCCACCATCCCGGACACTCAACCTCCCTTCTCCTTTTACCCACAGCTACACCACAACCCAAAACCACCCTTAATCCTCTTTACCCGGTTAAACCTAAATCCCAAACCCACTCATTGTTTTCCTTTTCCATAACCATCCAGTGGCAATCCAAGCTACAAAGGACTTTAATGGATGGTGTGATGTAATCTCAAGTATACCTAACTTATTGGATGGCCAAGATTAATTCAAGAAAGCACATGAGTTTGGTTTTGGCTTGACTGCTCTCACAAAACAAGCACAACTGAAGACCCAAGAAGATTTGAAGACTTAGTAGTAGTATAAATAGTCATTGTAAGCCATTGTATAAGGCACCCTTTTAATTTAGTTTTCAAAATTAGTTTTATGTTTTAAAAGTCTATTTTACTAAGTTTTATTTCAATGAAAAAGGGCATCTCTTATTTTACCTGATATAGTTTGTTTTAAGTCATTGCTTATCAAGTTATTAATTAGTCTTAGTTAAGTATTATAATAAGCTTTTATCACAAAATGTTATGAGTTCCAGTTTTCAATTCTGTTTCAAGCATGGAAATCACCTATAAGGGAGTGTTTGGTTTAAGCAGATTTTGGTCTAAAAAAAACACATTTTAGCCTGTTTGACTTTCTCAGTCAAAGTCCAATTAGGTTGTAGGAAGAGTTGTTTTAATATGTAGAAGTAGTTTAGCAAATATTGCAAAAATCAGTTGCCAAAATGAAACTCCTTATCTGTTACTGTACTGCAGCCAAAAACAGTAGAGAGTTGTTGTTCATGAGCTTAATTGGTTGTTTAATTTAAGTCCCAAAGATGTCAAATTTGTTTTTCTTGAATCCTTAGGTCCCCAACTCAGTTTGTATCAAATATAGTTTGCAGCTTAACAACTTTTAGCATAGTTGGATGAGTTTTTAAAACCTGCCTTTCAAATTTTTTGCATCAGTACACAAAAAAAAAAGAATGTCAAAAGCCATGCTGATCTTGGCTTAATTTTAAGCTATAAACAGTTTTTTCTTGGATCCTAATTGTTGTTCTTGACATCTATGCTAGCTTAACTTTGTTTTTGCAGTTTTACCTTGCTTGGAATCTTACTTTTCAGCTTAAAAATAAAGTGTAACAGACACCAAAGGTCATTGTGCACTGCTTGCACCAATGGTCACCTCATCCTTCACTCTCTAGTTTCTAGTGATCAACTTGACTTATTTAGGTTATCTTTGCTTATTAGTTTAGCTAGTATAGGATTAGTATAAACTTAGCTTAATTTAGCTTAATTACACTCCTTTATAGCTTAACCATTTTCCCTATAGCCTTAGGATATCACCTAGTTTAAATCCTTGAGCCAACTGCTTATCCTTGAGAATCTAGCTTTAGTTAAGTCTTCTTAGCTTATTTTTAACTCCACTGCTTGTTCCCATAGCTTAGTTGATTTTAGACTATAAATCTCATCTCACCCCTACTGCTTATTGATCCAAAATTTGCTTAATTTGTGTTCAAAAGGGTAAAAAAAGGGTGTTTATTTGTAACTGACCAAAACAGCATCAATAAGCTGTTCAATACAGCTTATTTGCTGAGTTTTATTGAAAAAGTTGTCACAAAATGTCTTTGCTTTTGTTTCATCTTTGAGTTCCAAAAAGAAAAGTTGAAAAAAAAAATTGGTTTTCAAAAAGGGTACCAAGGGGATTCGAACCCTGGTCTCCTGGCTCAAGCACACAACACAACATCACACAACCAACGCGCCCTTGGGTCTTTATCAGTTACACTTTGCAACATTTAATACATAAGGGTTCTTAGGCAGTGTGTTCTTTAAGCTCTTTTGAGCTTATTTCCAGCTTATTCCTCAAAGCACCACCACGTTTTCTTATTTTTCTTAGAACCTGTAATACTTGAAGCACTTTCTGTGAAATTTTCAGATTTTTCTTAATTAGTTTAATATTTTTAATCATTTAATTAGTGTTTAATAGATTTTAATTCGTAATAATTATTTTAAAAGTCGAAAAAATACCGGTCTTTTCTAAAATTATTTTTGGTCATTTAGAACGTAGGAAAATTGATTTCACACCGTAGCCTTAAATTGCAAAAACTTTTACGTTTATGGCTCGGGGTGTTCTTGGGCTTTTTACGTTTTTAGTTTTGAACCTTAGGACTTAGTGTAGCTTCATTCCTTAGGCTTAGTGTTAGTTTATTTTTAGTTTATTAGGGTTCCTTGCCTTAATTACCTTCCGTTCATTAATTTGTAGAATTAGTAATCAAACTAATCCAAATCATTAAAACCAATTCAAGTTCTAATCACGAAACTCAACGAATCCTTCCATTCACACCTCGTTGGGACACGACCGTGGAAATCACTTTTCGGTATCACTTTATCACACCCGTGAGGTTTGGCACGTTGACCTTTTTCCTAAAGGGTCGATTTGTCGAATTTTACGGTTATTTTGATATACGTTGATATTGTGTTTTTCACCACTCACTTCACAACGAATCAGTTATTTGATAACCTGTTACCTCAGACCTAGCCCTTATACAATTATCTCTTTCAGCCACATAACTATTAAGTACTTTTTGATAAAAGTCATGACAATTGGAACATACCTCAGAGATAGGGGAGAACTTGGTGAAGTAGCCACCATTGCAAGTAGAACAACATCATCTTCACTCTCCATGCTCCAATCAAAGCTTCCTAGACCATCTTTGGATTCCAAAGCAGCATGTTCAGGTTCCTCATCAAAGGTTGTGCTCCAATCAAACTCTTCCACTGACTCCTCCACAACTACCATACAATAGGTTCTTGGTTCATCATTAAACTCGAACTCTAGTCAACCTCTAATAAGTTCTTTTGAGCAACCAAAGCTTTTGTTTGATAATGGAATTTCTTTAGCTCTAGCTTTGGTTTCTCGATCATCTGTTTGCTTGATATTTAGCAAACTCGCACTCCATTGCAAAGTGTCCGATCTTTTGAAAATTGAAGCATTCAATTTGGATTTGTCAAAAGTAATTCCTGTTTTGGTTTGAAGTCGATGCCTCTTCTGTCTTAATAAGCGTTTTGATCCTTGCGATGATCATAGCAACTTGCCACCGATATCAATTTCTTCAAGAGAATCCTCTTTAATCTGTGAGAGATATTCTTCATAAGTGGCGAGTAAAGTAGCTTGCCGTGCAAAGAAAGAGCATACGACTTCATCCGAGTGGATGGTATTTGTTGGTGGGACTTGATGAGCAAAGGTGGGGTAGAGTGAGCAAGATGCTTTGAGCACCGATGCTTTGAGTAGGAGAAGCGATTACTTTTAGTGGAAATCACGCCTCTCTTTCGGATGACAAAAAGGCTATCTTGTGAGACTTTGAACTAGTTTGGCCATTCATCTCATGCTCATATACCTTGGATGATTGTAAAGATCATCAAAGTCCATGACATCCAAACCAGGTTGTCCTCGATCATTGTAGCAATCACATGCCATGTCGATGGCAAGCGGCTTAAGAACTTTAGATTAGCATCTTCAACGAAACCTCGCTTTGTATAACTCCGACATCTTGAGAAGATTTTGGAATCATCATAAGCGACATCAAGGCCTTCTCTTTCTCCAACGGTGAATGTTTCAAATTCTTTGCTTCAATGGTTATGTGCATCTTTTGGAAGCATCATTACCTCCAAACCTTGTCTTGAGAGCGCCCGAGTTGCTTTGCATCTTTAGCATCATGGAACTTGAGTAGATGACCATCCGGGATAGCGGACAACGATATATTGAGAGCTTCTCTTGATTTCTTATTGTTCTTCTTTGGTAAGACCGCCTTAGGTGCTTTGGGTTGTCCGGGGAATATCAATAGGTTGGAGCGACTTCATTACCATCGACAATTACATTCTATAGTGCATGGTGCGTAATTGCAATGTCTTGCCTCATCTTCATGCTCCATAGGTCGTACTCTCCTTCTTGATGATAGGTATCTGAGTGAAGTGATGGATGGTGGTGGAACAACTTCAGTCGACATCTTTAGGTTTTTCTAACTAGGTTTTAGGGTTTCTTCTTATTCAGAGTTTCCACACAAGCTCTAATACCACTTGTTAGATCGATGTACTCTAACCAAACTAACTATATAGCTTGTTAAGGGTTTAATAATCTCGGATAAATCCTAAGTTATTAACAATGAAACACTGAGCAAACTCTATTAAGTATGCGGAACTTACTTAACAAAGCTAAGAAGAATATAACTTTAACTTTTAATGATTTTATTAATAACTCTAAATCTGCTTGTTATGCAGACTCTTAAACAACTCTAAAACACTAATATCGAACTCTCTAAAACTCTAATAATACTCGTATATCTAATGCCAATCTAGGGGTCCTTTTATAGGCTTAAGGATAACCCTAGTCAGTTTACAATTTGTAACCTTGTACGACAAGTAATCTAAACAAAGAATATTCTAGAATAACAAAGCTTTCCATAAATGAATATAGCAGTTCTTTAGCTTTGCGATGATTTTGACTTGATGTGATGCTTTGACTTCTTCTTTAGCGATGCTTTGACTTCTTCCGATGCTTTGTCATTCTTGACTTTCATATCCCAACATAAAGGGTACTATTTTTGATTTTATGTGGTCAAATCAAATATGTATAAAGATGTCATGCATTCATCTTGTAGCATAAATTTAATAAAAAACTTTTTATTACCAATTTATAAAGATCAAATTATCAAAGTTTTGATTGAGGTATTGGGTTCACCAATCAAGAAATTTAGCGTTAATTATCGTCCATTATACCGTACTTTTGCATAAGTGTAAACACTTAGTGTTTCGGGTAATTACCACCAAAGTGGCGCATGGAATTAAAACTAATTAGCCTTAAGATGATTTTGTACGCATAGCCTACTTGGTAACTCTAATTTGACTGCAAGCAAGCGAGAGTTTGGTCGTATTGAGTAATAACCTCCCTCTTTAGGTTCACAATTTAATGCGCTCTCCTCCTAGTACTTCCCACACAGTCCGTCAAATTGGGTGAGCCGCTCTCACTTTTTGTAGCAAAATCATCAATCTATTAAACTATTGAAAACTTAACTCTTCAAAAACAAATTAAATTTCACCATTGTTTAGTTCGTATTATTTTTCTATTCAAAATTACTCTTTGCTTAAAACCGTCGCACATAATAAACAAACAAGTACACAAAATAAAAAATAAACAACTAAAACAATGCACACATAATAAACAATTTAATACGTGTAAACAAGTAGCCATATGCAACTTATTTGATAAAACCCTATTAATAATCAATGTCTAGGTAATTAATGTATATATTAATTAGGGCTTTCACTCTCTCAATTGAAAGTGAGCCACATACATCGACGAATCGATTGCGTAAACCCCAATTAAAAATATACCAAATTGCACATAATTGATTCATTAATGTATATAATTGGAGTCTTCCCCAATTCAAGATTTATCATAAATAAACATGTGATAAAATATCTTAACAATTAAACAATTCAAGCAACTATCCATGACAAACATGCATGTATTATCATCGATATATCATAACAATTATTCAAATAGCCACAAGATCGCATATAATAATTCCATGTCACATAACATATTATTCATGAATTAATCACGTAACATATATATTAATTCTAGGTTTCGATAAGGTTAACAAACAATTTTAAAACCATAAAAAATTTAAATATGTCGACTAAAAAATTTAAAGGGGTACGCCCCATATTAAAAAAATAAATCGACACATACAAAAAATTAAACCAAAACCCTAGATTAACCATATCAAACAACATACAATTATTCATTTTTTAGGCGTTTATTAATTAATTAATCATTAAAATCAATGACTCGTGATGCCACTGTTGGAATTATATAACATGACTAATCATAAATATAAACAATAAACATCAAGTACACATGCGGAAGCGTATAGGAAAGCTTAACGAATAATTAATTAACATAAAAAAGAATATGCGTACCTTTCTTGATTCTAGCCGAACAAGAATTAAATCCACAAAACTAGCAATTGGATGAACCCTAATTATAGTTTATAGGATTATGTGAATTACCCCTTACCTTTTTGTAATTCAATCCAAGAATAATAACAATAATGTGTTAGTACCACTTTCTTGTACACACGTACTATACCGAATTAAATGAATGCTAGTTTTAATCAAACAAAATAACTTTGATTTGGAAAAGCTTTGGATCGACTCCCAATGGTGTTAGTCGACCAGTTTTAGCAAGAAAAACACACAAACAATTTTAGGTTTAGCTTATTAGTACAAGAGATATCAAAACCAAGACCCCTAGCCTTGTATATATACTCAACTAAACTTGGAGAACAAGTTGAGTTTGGGTTGGGTTGGGAAACCCTTGTGGCCGATCGGTTTGCTATCCCCAAAGGGATTCCGAAACCTTCCCAACATTATTTTGCAATCTAGTCCTTTCCAATTACATTTAACGACCGTTAGTCCATTACACTTAATTACTTAACGTCCCTTATAGTTATTTCGTTTAATTAATAAATAAATATAACTATTACATTTAATTATTAACTTTAATTCTCATACGCAAAGTGTGCAATCCCGTGGTCTTGAGTTCGATCATAACGCACATCTATTAATTTATTGTCCATTAAACGAACAATTGGTACTTGCATACCAATGAGAAAAAAATTGTGATTTATTAGTTTTATATAACTTTTGTTTTTATAGAGCACCCGATGTCCGGCTTGCCATGGCTTGCCATGCCACACTGGCAGGCTTGTCGTGACTCGCCGTAACACCTGCGTCACTCGCCGTGGCTCGCCGTTGAGTGCTTCGCCATCTGCGAAACAAAAGAGATAGACTGACAACCAAACGTTTACATTTCATTTTCAAAATGTAGCGTTTAAAACGGATATATATATATATATATATATATATATATATATATATATATATATATATATATATATATATATATATATATATATATATATATATATATATATATATATATATATATATATAGATATACGAATCTAGATCAAATAAGATCAAACTTAAAGTTGTTAAAATGAGATCGAACTAAAATTTGATAATGACACTCTCCTTACAACAAAAATAAAATTTTATTAACTACAATTAAAATTGTTAAAATTTTGATAGATTTCTTTTAAAATTCTGAAAACTAGGTGATACACTTTGATTAGAAGTGTAATGTGTATCGAGTTTTGTAGGTGTATCATGTTTGGAATATTTATTAGTGTAATATGTATCGGTGTATCATCACTAATCCAAGCTCATATATCGTTTGGTTATTAGTTCTTAAAATGTTAATTTGTATTAAAATATTATTTTATGTGTATTTTGCTAAAATTGTTATTTATAAATGTTTTAATGATTTTTATCTTGATCTTATTTTTCTGTTTTAAGTTTGGTCTCGCGTTAATACCTCCCTAGATATACGTATGTATATCATATATATATATATATATATATATATATATATATATGTATATATATATATATATATATATATATAGATATGCGTTAAATATGATGTAACCGGCTTAACATAAAAGCGATAGGCAAATTAGATTTTGCCAAGTGTCATTAATCATTTAACAAAATGAAAACAAAATTAAATCTCTAATTAAATCAAAAGGGCCTTTAAGTAATTTTACTCCTTTATTATCCCTGATCCTATCAAAACCTCTCTCATACTTCACAAAACTAACCACCACAGATCTGGTTTTCTCTCTAGGCCGACAGGTCCATCGCCGGAATTTAACATGTCCTTTGCCGGGTTTATTTTCCATTTATTTATTGATCAGTCTTCCGCTTCTTGCTTACAACAAACCAGCCCACAACGACCTATCTTTTTCCGCCGATGTTGTTCGAGGTTATTTCGAGCGTTTATGGTTCTTAAACCATTAATAAACGCTGAATATCGGTGTATCTATTTACTAATCGGTTTGGTACCACCATGACTTGTCGGAATTTTTCGCCGTTCGAAGGCTGTCAAAATTTGTCATCAGTCGATGGTTATGGGAGTTTGTTTATAAAGTGTGTATCAATATGGTTTCTTATTCTTATTTACTAAATAACATTGTTTTATATTTACTTTTCCTAAGTACTTTGGTTTTAACCATTTTGAGAGATGATGTATGTGATGTCAGATGTGAATTTTTTATTCTTAATGTCTTATTCTTATTTTTACATATAAGCAGGTTGTGTATAAATTAGTGACTCTTATGTTAATGATCAAACCATGTGTTTTAAAGTTTTAGTTGACATGTTTCAAACATTATGTAAATTGATATCAAAGTTACGATTAACACAAAAAATTTGTGTAACGATATCGAGAGTATCAATCTCAATATCAGTATGTGTAACAACCTTAAATATAATGTGGTGTGTATAACTTTGTAACAATTGGTATGAGTATGTGTATGAGTTGTTTAACGCTAAAATATGAATTTTTGAATATCGATGTGGTTGTCATTACAAAAGGCTGATAAATGTAGCATGTCGTACTCGTAGATGTCGATGCATCAATGTTGTTATAAAGGTTGGTATATGTATATGGTCGTAGTTGTTGTCGATGATGATGTATATTGTCTTTTTAGTTGGTTGTTTATTTTTTCGGATACGTATCACTCGAGTCTTTTTTAATTGATCGTGTATTTTTTCTAATACGCATCACTTGGGTCTTTTTTGGTTGATCGTGTATTTTTTCGGATACGTATCACTTGGGTCTTTTTTATTTGGTTGTGTATTTTTTTAAGATATGCATCACTTGGGTCTTTTTTAGTTGGTGTGTATTTTTACGGACACGTATCACTTGAGTTTGTTTTAGTTGGTTGTTTATTTTTTCGGATCGTATCACTTGGTCTTTTAGTTGGTTGTGTATTTTTAAGATATGCATCACCGAATTTTTTAGTTGGTTGTATATTTTTCAAATACGTATCACTGTGTCTTTTTAGTTGGTTGTGTTGTTTTCGGATACGTATCATTTGGGTCTTCTTTAGTTTGTTGTGTATTTTTAGGATATATATCACTTGGTCTTTTTAGTTGGTTGTTTATCTTTTCGAATACGTATCACACTTGGGTCTTTTTTAGTTTCTACTATATTTTTTCAGATAATATGTATCATTTGAGTCCTTTTTAGTTGATCGTGAATTTTTTAGAATATGTATCACTAAAGAATAGTATACTGTCAAAAAACATAGTGTGTCACTAACTCACTATACACATATCATGAAATTAAGTGTGTCAAAAGATTCAATTTGTCACTAGAAACGTGTTATAAAATTAGTGTGTCACTACAAACGTACCAAAAAAATTTGTGTGATAAATATAATGTGTCACTACAGATATACTAAAATTTGATAGTGTGTTACTAAAAATATCTTAAAATTTTAATGTATCACTATAAATGTATCGAAATTTAGTGTCATTCTGAATATACTAAAATTTTAATGTATCGCAATATATACATCAAGAAATTTATGTATCATATGTTTTTGTATAGATCTATATACCATAACGGATTCAAGTAATAATGTAATAGAGGAATAAATAGTGAACTTATACGATGTCTTCTTGTTTGAATCCAATTTATAAGTGAGAAATTAAAATAATAATAAAATTGTGTTAAAATCATGTGAAACAACCAGAACAAGGTGGCTTGATTTTCGTTTATATCATGCTTGAACATTTAAAAATATATTAATGGCATTTATAAAGAGAGAGAATAATTAGTGTAGAGTGAGTCACGTATGACCGTATAATTGGGTTTATAAAACAGGTCATCTATTATAAATTAATT
Organism: Chrysanthemum lavandulifolium; assembly: GCA_022545495.1. Classification (NCBI taxonomy): domain Eukaryota; kingdom Viridiplantae; phylum Streptophyta; class Magnoliopsida; order Asterales; family Asteraceae; genus Chrysanthemum; species Chrysanthemum lavandulifolium. The sequence continues at coordinate 19,940,585 of CM040243.1, forward strand.
ACGAAGATGCCATTTATCTCATTTTGATCATATGACATCATCATTGATCGTTTAACTTTCAGTTAGTTCACATTGTTTGTATTTTAAGGTTTCAGCGCATGTTAACGCTACTTATATATATATATATATATATATATATATATATATATATATATATATATATATATATATATATATATATATATATATATATATATATATATATATATATATATATAAAAGGAGGCGTTGGCGTTAACGCTTGCTCAATCTTAAATAATCAAATTTAAATTGCATAAGCGTTTGTTGTCCATTAAGTAATTTTTATTTAGATTTTATATAAATTTCGGATTTTTAATAAATATTTTTGAAAATTATTTATAAAAATGGGCCTGCGAGATTGAACATTGGTCGTTTGGATAAATAACTTGTGTGTTTACCACTTGGCAACAAGTTATTTTGATAATTATGTTGCATATTATAATCTATAAATGCCTATAATTATATTGGAATCCTATACTAAATACAATTTATCTACAAAAATTATATTAAGCAATTATCTTTTTAAAAACTTATTAAACATATCTTTTCCTTAACTTAGGAAACCTAAAAGAATATACGTAAAAAAATCTGCACTTCATTCATAATATACTTTTTCTCAAAAACCCTAATATCCCTTTTTTCCTCACAATCTCTTCTAATGTTCGTTTACTATTTTTGTGTTTTCTTAATCACATGTTTGCAACCATGAATTGGCACTGCAAGATTCAAGTTTGCTTGCACAGGTAATGTGAGTTTGGATTTTCTTATTTTGTATTTGTGCATGTAAGATATGTGTCTGTAACAGCGTCATTGCAGGAATTCTTGGATAAGTTTATGCCAATGCGAAAAGGAGGAGTCAGTTATGCATCAACGATAACACTGATATTCTTCTAATTTGGTATGCATTGAAAGCTGCAGTAGAGATATGTTTTCCATGTTTAACTTTTTTTTCTTAATTTGAATATGAAAAAATTACACGTTTGGTCCTTATGGTTTGCCCAAAATAACAACTTTATTCCCTAAGTCACTTTTATTACACGCGTGATGATCTAATTTTGAAACTATGCACGCTTTTGGTCCCTATTTTGGATGGGCGTTAGTTAAGTCCGTTAAATATTTTCTTGTTGCTAGTCCTTCGTTAATAATTTTGCACCGTTAGTCCTTATTTTTAAAATATAGTTTTCCCAGGTTAGTCCTCAGTTAATAATACTTATCGCCCGCGTTTTTAAGTTTTGTCGTTTTATCCGTTTTAGTTCGTTTTATCCGTTTCCCCGTTTTTTCGTTTTCGTTCGTTTTTTACGTTTCGCCCATTTTTACGTTTTGTTTGTTTTATCCGTTTTCCTTCGTTGCTTATTCGTTTCGCTTGGTTTTTACGTTTTGTCCGTTTTTCCGTTTTCGTGTTGTTTTACGTTTTGTCTTTTTTTCCTTTTGCGTTCGTTTTTTATCCGTTTCCGTTTTTAATCTTTTCGCCGTTCTTTTCGTTTTGTTCGTTTTCCGTTTTCCCCGTTGTTTTACGTTTTCGTATGTTTTATATGTTTTCGTCGTTTTTTACATTTTGTCCGTTTGAAAAATAATTTTAAAAAAAAAAAAAAAAAAAATTCAAATTTCAAAAAATTTGATCAAAAGTTTCAAAAAAATTTTGAAAAAAAATTTCAAATATTTTTTAAAAATATGTCCGTTTTTTTCAATATTTTTTATTCAATTTTTTTAATTTTTATTCAAAGTTTTTATTTTTTTGAAAATATTTTTGGAATTTTTTTCAAATTTGTGAAAAATTCCAATTTTCTTTGGAAATTTTTGTGAAAAAGCGAGCAGCAGATAAAAAGCAGAACAAGCGTAAAAAAGCGGAAAACGGATAAAAACGAGCTAAAAGGAAAAAAATACAAAAGCGTAAAACAACCGCTAAAACGGACAAAACGTAAAAAGCGGCGGCGAATAAAACGAAAGCGGATAAAAGCGATGAAACGTAAAAAGGGTCGAAACGGATAAAACGAACGAAATGAAAAAACATCGAAACGTAAAACAACGGCGAAACGAAAAAATGTAAAAAAGCGGCGGCGAATAAACAACGAGCGGCGGATAAAAAGCAGATAAAACCGTAAAAATGGTAAAATGTAAAAGCGGACTAAAAGCGATTAAAGCGTAAAAAAGCGATGAAGCGGATAAAAGCGGCAAAGCGTAAAAGCGGATGAAAACATATAAAAGCAGGGCGAAGGGATAAGCGTAAAAGCGAATGAAAAAAAAAAGCGGGAAAGCGGATAAAACAAGCGAAACGGATAAAAGCGGAAAAAGCATTAAAAAGCGGGCGATAACTATTATTAAGCGGAGGGACTAGCGGGAAAACTATATTTTAAAAATAATGACTAACGGTGCAAAAATTATTAACGAAGGACTAACGGTACGCAAAATACTTAACGGACTTAAGCGACGCCCATCCAAAATAGGGACCAAAAGCGTGCATAGTTTCAAAATTAGATCTTCTTTGGTGTAATAAAAGTGACTTAGGGACTAAAGTTGTTATTTTAGGCAAACCATAGGGACCAACGTGTAATTTTTTCTTTGAATATTAATATGACAGATGAATTTTTGAAAACCGTGACTGAAGTTTTGAAACTAAAAACAGATTATGTATTTGAAGTTTGTTCCCTTTATGCAGTTACGATGATGACGGTATGGGTGCAAAGAAGAAGAGTAACAAATTTATTGTTCCAGTAATAGCAATAGTTGTTTCCTTCTTCATGATATTGACTGCGCTCACCGCCATATGGATTATGAAAAATACAAAATCAGCAATACGTCAAAGAGAGGTACATATAATTCAAATTGGTATTAAATATGAATTTGCGTTAGATTGTTTCTTTGTGAATACTTCTTCTGCAAAAAATTTTGTCTCAGGGATGCTCTAAAAGCTTCACAACAGACTAAAGATGGAAGAGATGTAGAAGTTTGTAACATTCGTGCAGAACTTGTAGTATATGTCATGTTTGCTGACTTCATTACTTGCTCGCTACAATGCAAAAGATAAAACCATCTCCGTACCTTCTATGCCTTCTTTTTTGCTAACAAGCCATTTGTCATTATGGGAATGTGGGTATGTCTTTATTTATTGTACATGATTCATTGGTAATTACTTATTTTAGGTCATAAGCTCAAGCTGATATTGCTCTTACAATGCCAAAGATAAAACCATCTTCGTATCTTCTATGCCTTCTTTTTTGCCAACTAAACTGTTTCACATGTTTTAAAGCCTTTCTGTTGTATACTTATATTATTAATGGATAATAGCTGGTGCAATGTGGAGCATAAAGTCAACTTACAGAGTAACAAGACACTGGCGGAGATCCATGTGCTCCACGGGAATTTGCGTGGGATGGTGTCAGATGCAGCTACAATAATACCGAGTCTTCTAGGATATTATTCTTGTAATGATACAACTTTGCAAATTTTCAAGTTAAAATTCTCAGTTCTGATTGCAATAACTTATTCACGGTTTACAAAATAATCTGAAATCAGGAACCTATCTGCCAGTGGATTGAATGGAGAAATTCATCATGGATTAGCTAATCTCATAATGATAAATACTTTGTAAGTGAATATATAATGGAAGGGAGATAAATAAAGGTAAAATTTAAAAAGTGTCCACAAATTTATCTCCTATTTTCTCAATTCCTTTTCCAGGTATTTGTCCAACAACAACTTAACAGGAAAAGTTCCTAAGTTTCTTGTTGAAGCGAGATACCTCAAGGTCCTGTAAGTTACCTTCCCCGAGCTAGCATCAAAGTTTTAGTTATCGGCACAAAGTTACTTACCTCTTGTTTGTTATAGCAATTTAAAAGGAAATCATTTCATTGGTCCACTTCGGTAGAGCTCCTAGAAAAGTCACGCAAGGAATCATTGTCATTGAGGTTTCTTGCCAATTTTGAAAACCGTGGTGAACTTTTGAAACTAAAAGCAGTTATGTATTTGACGTTTGTTCCTTTATGCAGTTACAATGATGACGGTATGGGTGCAAAGAAGAAGAGTAACAAATATATTGTTACAGTAATAGCAACAGTTGTTTCCTTCTTCATGATAATGACTGCGCTCACCGCCATATGGATTATGAAAAATACAAAATCACGTGGTATGAGAAAATTGCTTTTTAATTCGATAATCTTGTGAGAAAAATCATTTTTGATAAAACTGTAAATTCAAAAGAAACAAAATAGACACCTTGGTAATGAAAGATTGCATGCAGGCAAAATTAAAGTAGGCACGGAGCTGGAAAGACTAGCCTTGGGTATGTCTTTATTTATTGTACATGCTTCATTGCTAATTACTTATTTTAGGTCATAAGCTCAAGTTGATATGCTCATAAGCCATTGCCATGTTTGAGCGAGTTAGTGGCCTTAGTGAACCTGTTGTGACAAAGAGCTAGGAGGTACAGTTTGTTGAAAATGTCAGTTGTCATCTACTCTTTTTCTATCAGTATCTGATGGCGATTTAGTAATACTTTTATGATATCTTTGTCTAATGAAATTTCCAGATTGCGGAAGATATGCGTGAAATATGGAAGGAGCTCAAATTCAGGGGAAGTGATCATCCAGTAAAATCACCATCCCAAATCTGTAACAAAATCATCACTTCCCATGCACGTCGACGGCAGTGGTTACAAACGGTGGTGTCTCCGCCTCTGATGACACAGGTTATTTGTGTTAATTTGAAGCTCAAATGTGTTACCATATTATTTATCTAAGCCTGGCAGTTCAAAGTGAAATGCTTTTTTTATTTTAGCTTACCATGCTCATGTTACCATCTGAGTCAATATGGATGTTCCTTCAAGCATCAATTAATATGTTGAGTAGTTTTTCTTCATTTTTTTGAACTTGACAACATAGAAATGTGATTTTTTCAGACTTGACACTGCTTCTCACAGGCCATTTGGTACATATCTAAAAGTCACGTTTATTGGGTTTAATTCAAAATTTTAGATTTTCAGTTCTCTGTAAATTACGCCATCTCAAGAAGATGTATTGTAAATTTAATAGTCCCATAAATCAAAATTTTTTGAAAGTTGTGAAGGGGTTATGCTCTTATCTCGGTATTTGATTTAAAAGCTTGCATTATATTCTATATCAACATGTTGATTTATATTTGTAGTTGAATATTTTTTACTTGTCTACTGCGAATTACTGATTGATAGACTGATAATATTGTTTGATTTTGCTGTTATAATGCAGTCGTTGAAGTAAGAGGATTCATTTTTGGTCCTCCAATAGCATTGGCCATTGGTGCTAAATTCGTTCCTATGAGAAAACCCAACAAGTTACCTGGTACGTTGTTTCTACCCAACTTTGCCACCTATAATCTCTAAATAGATTTTTTCTTATGTATAAGCTATGGTGTTACCAACAATGTTACTCTGGTTAAGATTAACGTACATTATACTTACGTTACTATGAATGTTCATGATTTATGTATGTTTAGGCATTCTTTCGTACTGTAATTTTTTTTGAAAGTGTAGGTGATCCACTGTTGTTTGAAAATGTTCTCATTTATTTGATCCGAGTTGATAGACGGACCGACCATGATGTCGCTATTAGTATTGGCCAATGTGGTTAGCCTTCTTTTCTCTTCTTTCTTTTTCTTATGACGATAAATCTTTTCAGCTATTGCGTAATGTTGTATTACATGGTTATATTCTTATGGATCTAAATGACTGTTGCAGGAAAGAAACATGTGCCTAAGACACTTGATTTTGATGCTGGTACTGTTCGTGTATTTGTCGCTCTATTTTTCAGTATTGGTATGTACCACACGTATGCATCTGTATTATTAGTAAATAGAAGGAAAGGTTAGCGAAATACTACATTGGCTTTTTATAGCGCGTCTGACGCAACAAGTGGGTGGAGGCATTGGATTTTCTCTCAAGATCGTTCAACGAGGGCGTATGCGGAAATAGTAAAATAATCTTTCTATGAAATTTAGAACACCCCTTATTTACGCTATAGTTGTTGTCAACCGGTTTTTGTTCTTTTAAATCAAACCTATATTTTGAAGGGTCCTTGATGGTTCTTACGAAAGGAAGAGAAAGGCATAGACGTGACCAAATATTTTGACACAATGATGAGGAGCAAGAGTTTGAAAGTTTGCGTGGTATGCTGCTAAAACTTTTAACTGCAATTCTGCATATTTTCCATAAACGCACCAAGTACGTTTACCACTGCCGATATAGACAATTAAACCAACCATCATGTTGAACACGTCGACAATGAAATGGGTTGAGGTGACATAGGTCGGCGTGGTGTTGAAATAGGACATAGATGTAATTTTTTAGTCAAGTTGAGGTGAAAGGGGCCAAGTTAGGGTGAACTCGGTGTGGAATTTGAGCACGAAATAGGGGCTGCGACTCTGCATTTGGGCTGAAATGATTGTCGAACCGAATGGGCGCTCGAACAAATGTGGTATCATCACCCTACGGTGTGAAGGAAATTGAGCCATCGAGTGCTATGCTTCCGATCATGGACTTCGTGTGCACTCTATAAGTGTATTATGGGTTTTAAAAAAGTGAAAAAACTAACTGACCTTAGACCTGCAAGATACAACAAAATAACTCTATCCATAAGCATTGGGTGTATTGTTTTTATAAAGTGATCAGATCATATTGGTTTAAGTTTTTGGGTGTGATGTATTAGGAAACGCCTTTCCAACAAATAATATTTATAAATTACGACTTGATATAGATCGTTTGGTGTGGATGTTGTAACGATACAAAGACATACCATATAGTACATCATTAGCAGTTAAGGATATTGGAGATGGGATTTTCAGTTATGAAATGGATGATGGTGATGACATTTATATGCGACCATCGACACGAACCACCATTGGCCCTCACAATGTAACTTTTTTCTCTTTCTTTCTTTCGTCTTCTTAATCTGAGGTTTAATGGTTTTACTGGGATTGACATCTTGAGCATTTCTTTTGCGGTTTGGTTGTGTTACTATCAAAGTGTAAAATTACGACTACCTAATTTACCTCTTTCGATCTAATTTGAAAGACTTTTTTTGTTTTTCTCTCATTTAACTTGAGGTTTCTCAATTTGTATTCTACAACAATGTCATGTTTGGTCACCTTATTTATCGGTTTTCTTAGCCTAATACATACAAACATCGATGATGTGATAACTAAACTCACGCGTCTAATAACTTTGTTTTGTAGGTCTTGATGCATGACACGAAGGGCTATCTACCGATTGAAGCCATTTTGTGACAAAGATTATCCGGAGAAGCCTTCTCTGTTCGTTTCCATTCTCATGTCAACATGACTGTGTCAACCATGAAACCAAGTGGTACTATTTCACATTTAAAAGCAGATGTAGTTAAAAGGTATTAATATTAATTACTTATAAGCTTTTATTGAGTTTCATTTGTGTTTCACTAAGCGCATCTATCGTGAAATATACAAGGATGTTGAATTATTCATAATCGGAAGGTGAATGTATCTATGGTTCTTAGCCCTCAAACAATTCAATTAGTCATAGATTCATGATATACTTTATAGTTTTGTAATGGGAACCTCTATGTGGTAATATGTTGTTTACCTTGATCTAAAATGTGTGTGGTTTGCTTAACCTATTTGAACCGCACTTAAAAGTATCCCATTTGACCATTTACTCAACCCACCTGACCCATTTTGATACCATTTGACCACTTGAGTCTTAAGTAAACTACCTTCCTCTTGAGTTTTTTTTTTTTTTTTTTTTTTTTTTATTTGAAATGATTTTGATGTACAAATAATCTTTATTACGGGTAAAGAACAAAAAAACAAGAAAAGTTATAATGATGTTATCATATCAGAGTGTGGTTATAAACTAATAGTTGTTTATACTAATAGATACATGTGATGTTGTATGAAAACGGAATTCATTGCCATTTTGAAATGTGGCATTAACACTAATTTTTTAGTTCACTGGAATAATGTTATGCAAATCTTATTAGCAGGTAGCAATGACATATATTAAAATCATTTATTCACTTTTAGGAATGGTGACCAACTTATTGGTTATCTGATTAGTTTTCTTCATCACATCCGAATATGAGTTGTGAGGCAATAGCTATTAAGAGTGTTTAGATGAACTAGAATTTATTATCTAAATGTAAGTGGTAAGAGCCACTATCCCCATTTTTTTATTCAAATTTTTCTATTTCATGGCCAAGTATCGGTTAATAAACTTATTGGGTTATATCATTATTAAAATTTAGGGATAATTTCATAATTGAGTTACTCTTTGGCATGTTTAGTATTTAAGTGTTTTACAACACTTGGATATGCTGATGCTTACAACGATTGAGAATTTAGCATTTTACAAGATTGAATAAAAAATTTGGTATGTGTATATCTTATTTTCCGTTAACTTATTTTTCAAATCGATAATTTCGCTATAGCGAATTATGCCAACGATAATTATAAGACATGCCCGCCCATTGGGCGAGCTTGAAAACTATATATATATATATATATATATATATATATATATATATATATATATATATATATATATATATATATATATAATAAACTTCACACCCCTATAAATACCAAACCATAAATCCACCATTTTCTCACTACAATTCAACCAATTTTCATAAACTCACTATATTTCTACTTCAAAAAAAAAAAACAATGTCTCAAAACTCGAATGAATGAGGGTATTTCACGAACCTCCTCAATTCAAACCCACCACAATACGGGGGTTCGTCAAACCCGTCTACCCTCTCCTCGCAAAATTCTAACCCGTCTCCCCATGAAATTTATCATAACCAACAATATGCGTTTCAACAAGGATTCGCAAATTTCCCGGGACGATATTCGGCACCACAGTTTTTTAACCCGTCACAACCTCCAACGTTTCATCAATCCTCAACATTTTCCCAAATTGAATCACAACCATCCGGTTCACAATTCAAAGTACCAAAATCACGTGAACCGTTCAAAGGTAGAGGGAAAAAGACGAAGGCAAAAAAATCAAAACAAGCTGTGGATTTAGACGATGACGATGATGTGGAAGTAGTAGGCCAGGTAGACAGGAGGAAATGGAACAAGGTCGAAGAAAAGTTGCTTGTGCAAATTTGGATAGAAATTTCGCAAGACAGAGATATGGGAAATGACCGTTCCGGAGATTTCTTTTGGAACGACATTATGGATATGTTCAACGGTCAGACTGTCGAGGACCCTCTTACCAAAAATATGATCACAGGTAAATGGTCGAGGATTTACGGTGATTGTCAAAAATTCAACGCTATCTATAAACATTTGCAGCGTAGAAATGGTGAAAATGACCACGATCATCTCGAGAATGCGAAATTGAACTTTGAACAACGCTTTGGTGGGAAGGAGTTCGGGTATGTTCGCTCTTGGGATATCTTGAAAAAATACCCGAAGTGGGATGCCGAGGATCCGATAGACATTACATGTCTCGAGGATATATTCGGCCCGGACAAACGACCTCGTCCCGAAAGAGATGGCGGCAGAAAGAGTCGAGCTGCAAAGAAGCAAAAGTCGACTTCAACGTCGAACTCTGCGAGCTCTGTGGGAGTCAATCAAGCACTTTTTCGAGAAAATTATCCGAAAAGTATTCGCAAAATGCAGACGTTCAAATGGCTTGTTACGAGGAGAGGTGGGAGAAGAAAATTGTCGCGTTAGTGATGAAGGAGATGAAGTTTCTCATGATAGATCCCAATTTGGCTAGTGACCCGACAAAAGTAGAGATCATCCGAAAGAGACAAGAAAAATAATGAAGAAATATGCCGAAAGAGATGACTAGTAAAATGTTTAAGTTTCTTATTATTAGTATGTGTTGTATTTTTTTTCCCCGTATCGTTTTTTTCGTATCGTATTATTTTCGTAGCGTTATTTAAGTTCCGTGTAATATTATTATGTTCTTAATGTGTTTTATTTTTTAATGAAATAAATTTAGTTTATATGGAAATTTTAAAAAAAGTTAAAGTTGTAAGTAGTGGCCCCAAATTAGTAAGTTGTGGTTTGTTGTGAGTGAGGGAGAGTTAGTTGTGGAGGTTTGTTATAGTGATGAGGATGTGATCTGGCACCCGTGGACCCCGAATGAAGAGGTAAGGATAGTTACGACACCTTGTAGGGGTGAGCAAACTACTCGAACGGACCGACCGAGACCGGACCGGACTGACCACATTCGGTCCGGTCCTCGGTCTAGGCTTTTGGGCTAATTCGGTCCTTGGTCCGGTCTGGTCCGGTCCGAACCACAAACCGACTATTTTGGCCTTGTTGGACCGGGCCGACCGACCGAGACCGGATCGGACCGACCACATTCGGTCCAGTCCTCGGTCTAGGCTTTTAGCTAATTCGGTCCTCAGTCTTGGTGCCGGTCCAGAACCGATGCTCTTATAAGTGACTTTTGTTTTCTGGCTTTGCATGATTTTTTTTTATTATTTATTTTTCTTTTTTGTCATTCAAGTAATTAGAAATGGATTGATTACACCTACGCATTTCTGGAACTATGTACCTTAAGTTGTCTTTTTACATATTTATAATTTATTTTGATTTGAAAAAACACACTTTACTTATAAATGAATAGGGATTCTTTCATGTTCATTTGAACATGAGAGGTAATGTTATGTTTTTTGTGATTGTACGTTATCATTATTGTAACACATTTATTTTATTTTAATTTAACAGTACAAGCACAAAAAACATAACATTACTTCTAATGTTCAAATGAATATGAAAGGATTCCTATCATAAAATATGTTCAATAATTCAAACATATATAAAATTAGAACTCTTTCATTCAGTGATAAAGAAATAAAATGACAATGTAATTATTTATTGGCAATCATGTTTTATATCTTGTTAGAAAAATGACAATGTGACTAGATTATTTGATAAAAAAAAAATGTTTCGTATCTTGTTACACGCAATTTGCGTGTAACAAGATATTGTATAAAATATTTATTTTTAATGCCAGTTTGAACCATTAACTTTAGTGCCAATTTTCAATTTATGATGTTGATCTTCAATTTATCATGGCCATTGATTCATGTCACGTACATATGCCGAGGCCATGTTGCATTGTTGAAGGGCATCGATCATTTGGCGATTTCTAGTTGATGAAAGATGCTTCGCAATACACTCTTTCTTCATTCGATTACTTTATAAATACACTCTTGAGTATTCATGCTCATATATAAAAAATACGAATGCTAGCCTTCCTCTCTTTATATTAAGCATTGCATACTTAAAACTGATAAGATTTTTCTAAAAAATTTATAACTATAGTCTCAACGATGTTACGCGATATGAAAAAGATATGTTTGGAACATTGTTGATATCAGTAAGATACCAATCGATACATTGCGATAGATACTGCGACATCTTGCAATGTATATACTTCAAATGTCATGTCATTTCGATACCATTCACGATAGCAAATTTTGTTATAAATACACTCTCTGCGTTTGGATTTTTTTCTTCCATACAAACATTATCTCTATACATTGGCCAAATTATATCACTTATACCAATTTTCCTACAAATATTTATAAACATCCCTTTAGATCTTAATAAAAAATTGTTTTGATAGTTATGATCTCAAACAAGGTCTTCATCACTTTATGCCGTGAGGCATCGTGATGTTTACCCAAATCACTTTTCACGGGGTCAAGTGGGAACGAACATTTTCTAACATGATCGTAACCACTGTCACTAACTGAACACCCACACACGCTCTCATGTTCCTTGATGTGGTTTGGGAGTTAAAGGTTTTGTTCCCCATCTGCATTTCTTTGAACGACAGGGATTACGAAAAAAAAAGGTTTCAAAGGATCCCCACCCTTACACTTATGTGTATCGTGGTTTTGGTAGTTTCAATCTACATTATGTAACGTGTTTTGAGGAAGGATGTTGATCCATGGTTCCTTTCAAATACTGAAACACTCGACCCAGAGCTTGCCAATGTAGAGCACTAGGATTGCTAGTGTACTTACTAAGCTTTCCTGCAGCAAAAGCTATATCTGGTCTAGTGCTAATCATGGCATACATAAAACATCCAATAGCTTTAGAGTATTCTAGCTGAGACACTGAAGTTCCTTTATTAGGTCGAAACTTCACAGTAGGATCTACAGGAGTATAAACAGGAGACCAATTAGCAAAGTTAAACTTTGTCAGTATCTTCTCAATATAATGTGATTGGGAAATAGAGATACCATTGTTTCCTCGTTTGATTCTAATACCAAGAATCACCTCAGCCTCCCCTAGATCTTTCATGTCAAAATTAGATGACAAAATTCTTTTGTCTTATTAACTTGATCTTGGTCAGTATCAAAGATCAACATGTCATCCACATATAAGCAAATGATTACTCCTTTACAGAAGCATCAAATTTGCTATACACACACTTGTCAGCTTGCTTTAAAGAAAAACCATTAGACAAGACCACATCATCAAACTTTTGATGCCATTGTTTTGGTGCTTGTTTGAGACCATACAATGATTTCTTTAATTTATATACCTTGTTTTCATGTCCGAGCATCACAAACCCTTGAGTTGTTTCATGTAAATTTCCTCATCAAATCACCATTTAAGAATCGGTTTTCACATCCATTTGGTGAATAACTAGATCATGTATACTGCAAGTGAAAACAATCTAATAGTGGAAATTCTAGCAGGATCATAAGTATCAAAGTCAATTCCCTCCTTTTGTCTAAAGCCTTGGATAACCAATCTAGCTTTATATTTATCCATGCTTCCATCCACTTTCATCTTCCTTTTAAGGATCCATTTACTTCCTTATGCTTTGCATCCAGGAGGCAACTCAGTTACTTCCCAAGTATCATTCTGCATGATGGAATCAATCTCACTTTGAATTGCTTCTTTCCAGAAAGCTACATCCCTAGAAGCCATTGCTTCACTCAAGGTCCTTTCATCCTCCTCAATAATGAAGCAATATTCACGTTGAGATAAAGTCTTATCTCTTGTTCCTTCAACTAAATAAAGTTGAAAATCAGACCCAAAAGACTTAACTTTTCTTGTTCTAGTGCTTTTCCTATGAACATATGGACCAGGTACACCATTAGTACCTTTAACACCATCTTCAGTTATCTTACTCGAAGATGGCTGAATCATACCTCTTGGTCAGGTATAGACGTAAACCGTTCTTCATCAAATATGACATCTCTTGACTCTATTATAGAGTTCACTGACACATAATCATTAGGTTCTATAACATAAAACCTATAACACTTGGAATGCTCAGCATACCCAATGAAGATACAATCTATACCTTTCTCACCCAAATTTTTCATTTTCTCACCCAAATTTTTCATTTTGGGTTCAGTTAGTCATACAACCGCTCTACAGCCCCAAACCCTCAAATAAGTCAAATTTGATACCTGCTTGGTCCAAATTTCATAAGGTGTTTGTTTACTATTTTTGTTTGGAGTTCTAATCAGAATATAACAGGCTGTCAACATAGCCTCACCCCAAAACCCTTCACTTAGTCAAGAATAGGATAACATGGAATTCACCATTTCCTTTAAAGTCCTATTCTTCCTTTCATCCACACCATTCTGTTGTGGCGTGTAAGGAGCCGTGGTTTGATGTATTATTCCAGTCGATTGAAAATAAATTGGATCATAATACTCACCACCTCTATCAGTACACAATACTTTTATCAAATCGTGTCTTTGAAGTTCTACTTCTTGTTTATAAATTTTAAATTTATCCAGAGCTTCATGTTTAGCATGCAGTAGATAGACATAACAATATCTAGATGCATCATCAATAAAAGTAATGGCATACTTATTATGTCCTAGTGAAGGATTGGCATGAAATCACATAAATCACTATGTATGAGATCTAATACTTTGCTTTCCCGGTTAACACTCTTAAACGGATGTCTAGTGATCTTTGTTAACATACAAGTCTTGCAACTTTCTGGTGTCATGTCAAAAGCAGGTATTAAACTCATTTTAGACATATCTTTCATTCTCTTGGAGATGTCCTAGTCTAGCATGCCATAATTTAGATTTGCTTAAACTATTGCTATGACTAGAAGTAATCATACAAGCAAAAGCATTAAACAAAATATAATTCAAATTTAATCTAATCATTCCATTACATACATAACAAAATCTAACAAATGAACCATGTCTTGACAAGATATACTTGTCACTTTCTCAACACTTGTTTATAGCCACACTTATTCAACATAATTTCAGAAACAAGATTCTTTCGAATCCCAGGTACATACAATACATTATCTAAATATAAAGTTTTTCCATAAGCGAAAGATAATAAAACACACCCTATTCCTTTAATTTGTTCAGTTTCAACGTTTCCCATCTTTACAAATGATCCATCTTCAATTGATTTACATACTTGAAACCAACGAAGATCCTTGCAAACATGACTTGTTGCACCCGAATCAACCCACCAAGCAACTTCATCATCCCGAATATAAAATGCATCAGAAATTACAGAAACATAACGTAAAATGTTATCAAAATTTTGTGCAAAATCAGAATTATTACCTTGTTGCTTTTCAGGATCCTTAGACCCACTTGGACCAGCGACATTATTGCCCTTTTTAGAGAGAAAATCCTTCTTTATATGACCAGGCTTGTTACATTTCCAACAAGTCAATGCACCCTTCTTGTTGGAAAATTTTTCATCACCACTTTTGAACTTTCTTTTGTTCTTATTCTTTTTAGAATTTTTAGCTCCATCTCCTTCAACCATGTTAATAGAAGAAGATCCAATTTGGTTCTTTCCTTTAGGATTATTATCAAGTTCCTGATTTCTCAATCCTCCCTCAATTCGTAGATGACTACCGAGTTGAACCAAATTTAACTCTTCTTTTTTATGTTTCAAACCATGTTTAAGTTCTCTCCAGGAAGGGGGCAGTTTATCAATGATAACTGCAACTGAGATGGCTTCATCCATCATCAAGTTGTGTTGGGTATACTGTCCTAGAATCCTTAACATTTCATGATATTGTTCCATGACAGGCTTGGTATCAACTATCTTGTAATTCATAAAATTACTCACAAGAAACTTCTTTGCAGGATCATCTTCTGCCATGTATTTGGATTCTAGGGACTCCTATAGTGCTTTTGCAGATTCAGTGTTTTGATATATATCAAATAGGGAATCAGACATACCGTTCAGAATTTGACCACGGCATATGTAGTCGTCGTTCTCCGACTTCATCCTCTTCCTGGTCGTATCCAAAGTTTCATTCTCGTCCCATTCGGGACTGGGTGTACTCAGAACATACAAAACTTTCAGGGTGGCAAGAAGAAAGTGCATCTTCTTTTGCCAGCGACGAAAGTCTTTCCCTTCAAACTTTGCCAGCTTATCAAACTTGCTCGTCATATCCTTCACAGATTCTCAGTTCGTCATGATCACAGAATACTTCAATCTTTGTTAGAAAATCGGGTCACAGTAATCTGAGAGTCGTGTAAACACTTTTAGATTGAAGTATTTCGATGGTTCTATCGAAATCTTAAATCGGATAAAACTCAGATTTTAGAAACGAGAATATGTTTTGTAAGTTATGAAACAGAACCAGATGGACAATGCCTACTTGGTTATAACTGCTTTGGCAATTATAATAACCACCGAATCAGTTAAAATTAAGGGGTAAATAACTAGAAATTTTATTTTCTAGTGCGTTTTTAACATAGCACTTTCCCTTGGACCCTACCAGGGGTTGTCGCCCCTTAGACCTTGCTACCAGGGTCGCTGCCCCCGGACCCCCGTCATTCGGGGCTTCGCCACCGAATGATAATCATAATAACGTCATACAAGTATGCACTCCGCACAACCCCGACTTGTTGAACATTTATCACAATTACACATTGGCCAACTAAGGCAATCGATTACATTTAAATCATATTGGTGATGCAAAATCACCAACATTGTCGCGCTAAATTCAAAGTATTTTTTCACTTCTTTTTCTTAATTTACTTGATTATCTGCCTGCGTATTACAAAGGAAGCATAATTGATTGAAATATATCTTAATGAAATATTGGAAGATTTTGAAAGATCCCACCAAAACTTGATTGCATAAAGTCATGTATGATAAGTTGATTAGGGTTTCTTATAAACTGGAAAATAGGTTGTGAAAGAATGAATCATGACGGGGTGTGATTGTGCATCACATAAGAAAAAAAGATGATCAACATTCAGTTGCTTGAAATAACGTTGTAACTTCGTATCGGTACTTTTAGATTGTAGGTTTTCATTTTCCATCTCTGATAACAATTTGTTTATGAAGACAAGTTTTTCTTTTATAAATATAGAATGAAAAGATACAACTGTTGCAATCATGCAATGTTTATGCATACAAACCGCTTCAATTTTAGATATGTATAACATATGATTAGTTTTTTAATACTGTGGTTCTTGGACGCGTACTTGATTTATTAACAAGTAGTATTATTTATTTATTGGGTTTACAGTCTAATTCGTAGAATATTGTGGGCTTATCGACAATGAGTGAGAATTAATTTGTTAGTACTTTGCTTGCTCCTACTCATCTTGCGGATATCCTGTTTAGGGTGCAAGGTTAGCAAACTTTATTCGTGATTATTAATTGTGACGTTCTCTTTCTATGATATGAAATTAATTCTATGTTTGTTTGTTACTCAGGTCACAAGTGCACGCCTAGGCGGTTGCTTGGACTTTATTAACGGGGTCGGGCATACTCAGCATGGTGTTGACCGTCGCCCCAGCGGCATGCGAAAAAGGATGCTTTTCTTTGCTCGAGAGTATGTATTTTCAAGCATATATGTTGTTGGAAAAATTGGTCAAATTGTGGTTTGAATGACAATTGATAGTCATCAAATGTACTAATGAGAAGTTAATGTATGGTCAAATATAACGGCTGAATTAACTACTTATTCATGACTCATTAGTAGGATTAATTGTGTTATTAATTCGACCGTTTTTCCTTTGCATCTTCTCCTTATAAATCGAGTCTTATTCTCTTATTTCAAATACACCAAGAAAACTATTCATAGTCTCTCCTTTCGTTTAACTTGCTTCATTGTGTGTATTCATTTGTAATAGACGGAAGGCACATTTTGGTTCTCCTTGATAACTCGTTTGTGCTAACAAGTAATCTGTTGTTGTTGTATCCTGGGGATAGACGTTCACGATTCTCAAGCACCGTGGAGAGAACGAATCTGTCTTAAGGAAACTATGAGCATCACAGGCCTCAACATTTTTCTTATTTGTGTTCATTGAGTCTATACACGCAAAAGATTTACGGTAGCATTCTCTACACTTTTATGTTTCCATGTTACTTTTTATTTGTCTCATATAGCAATACACTTAATATATATTCAACATATATTGATTGCAGCTTTTAATATACTGTATATATGTGCTTGTGCTTATTGTGTGTTTCTTGTCTTTCAGATCTTTAAATTCTGGTAAGGCTAATTTGGAGCGTTTGGAAGTTTTTCAAAAGAGAGGGATATAGCTATTGATGTTGTTAGGTTTGCTAACCAGAACCCTACACATGACAGAGAGAAGAAGGAAATCCTTGAGGCATTTGTTGCTGCTGCAAATATGAATAACAACAGCCACATTGCTTATCTTGAGCCTGGATCTTCTGTTCGTGAAGTCCTATTCAGGTTTCTAGTATATATTTCGATGGAAGAAGAGAGTGCAAGGCAGAAAAATAGGCAATGAAATTGTTGAACCACATGGAATGAAGAAGAATGAGCAGCTGTTGATTAATTTAGAGCCAAAAAGGACCCTAAGTGATAAACTTCAAGAGTTTTGATGTCTTTATATAGACATGGTTTTCGATTATCAAGCAACTTGTAATCATAGTTTGGTTAAGCATGAGGAAAAAGGCATGATAATGTATGGGTCAGGTAATCAATTTACGACAAGTAACCACTAAAAAGTATATATAATAAGCTAATTTACGGAACACCTAAATAAAAAATCTTGGAAGCTTTACATGAAATTGGTGCTAAACACGCTGGATATGTTGGTAGAATAGATGAACAAATGGAACTCAAACGCTTCGTCGGTGACATTAGTCACAGAGTCCACTCACAAGTTTTACAAACTGAACTATCCCAAAAACGTGTAGCGGCCATCACCATAGAACTCAAAAAGGATCAACTTGAATCAGCTCAAAACACAATTAACTCATTATCTGTATTTGCCGTTTTATCTGCATCAATAACTTTCTTAGCATTTAATATCATAAAGTGATGATGCCATAGCCCATAGTCAAATATTGAGAGATCTCAAAGTCAGCTTGGCCATCAATAATTACAGCATTCGTGGTAGTACTACATTAAAACGTTAACAAAAAGTCATACACATCATAAATACAATGAAAATTATGAGTTCAAAAAAGCATAGATTAGGATCTATGCTTATATACATAAAACTACACAAATCACATTGCAATTTAATCAAACCTAATTAACGAAAATATTTTCATGCCCAGCTTCATTTACTTGTACTAGGAACTTTGAGCTAAACTTGATGAAGCTTCTCTTGATTGCAAAGTTGATGTAGGGCATAAAGAGTTATATTGTGGTGTAGTATATGTTCCTTGAAATAAACTCTCGTAGATCACTCGGTAGGCGGCTTCTGTTAAGTGCAATCCATCCCAATTAGCATACGTGTCTGGGTCATCGCAGGTTGTTGATGATGGATCCCCACACGCTACTTGAAAGTTGTAGTTATATGGTCCTTTACCTCCACAACATGCCTTTAAAGCTCCATTTGTGAATCCTGTACATAAAAATGAATTGAACTGGTTGAGACTTTATTTCTATAAATTTTGATGTGCAAATCTTAAGAAGATAACCAACATGCAGAAGTAACTATTAATGTAGAGTTTATGATTTCTTGATGGCTTCAGTCAAAAGGTCGAATTATTTATTTTGACAATAGTTGTGTAAACATTATTAATGACATGAACATATAAGACATTCAATCTAGAAAATGTTATGTACCATATTGTTGTGGAGAACGGAAAAATTGCATAGCTGCATTGTAGTAATCGCCGTAGATGATGTTGACATCAGGATGAAGCTCTCGGATTTGGTGCAATGCCGTTTGGAGCATCTCGTTGTGGTACTCTGCAAACTTGTTTAGCTTAGTCAAGCAACCTGTTGTACTATCGTATTCTTCTTTATCAGACCCATAGTATATAGTTAGATAGACTGTCGAGCATCCAATTGGTAAGTTTCCTGGAACAACTAGCGTTTTTGCTCCGAGCTCAATCATGTCCTGCATTGCCAACGTTTTTGGATTTTATAAATGCTTTAAATACGTGTTTATAGTTGTACTAGATTGTATATACGTACATTAATAGCCGATGCAATGGTGTTAATAATGAGTGGAATATACGAGTTGATCTCATCGAAGGGTTTTCCAGCGATTATTGGGTGATTGTTCCAATCTCCCCCATAAGAATTAAGGAATTTTGAAGTAAGCTTTTGCAATCCGCTAGTACACATAGATTTCGTAAGAATTTAAACACTAATATGTTACATCGCAAATGTAACTACAACGATTAATGGTCCGCAAAAGTGAAGAGTGACCACTGACCACTAATTAACTAGTTACTAAATGGTTATTGTTCAAAAACATAATGGACGTCCACAGTAAAAAAAAAGTTTGAATTTCACAACTTTTTTTGTTTAACAAGTAAAGCAAATAATTACTGTATTTGCCAACACAATGATAATATAACAAATGTACTATAAAATTATAATTGTAATATTAAATTCTAGAACTTGTTAGTATAGAGGGTTTGCACTTTGCAGTATATATTAGTGTCTTTATTGTCAACGATCTTATTTAAATCCTTACAAGAACGTGATGCTAATACTTAACTATGATATTAAGTACTATATTAATAAACGAATATTTATGTTGATCCGCAATCTCATTTGTTATTAAGTATAATAGTGTGGATCACGCACACGTACAATTGTTTAAGTATTGTAAAATATTTTATTACTAGTCGTGAAACTCGGTTTGAAACAAAATTTTATTATAGTTAGTGGACACCACATTAATCAATATATCTATTAAGAGATGGTTGATAATTGATGGTTGTAGGTTGTACCGAGTTACCTGTAGATACGGAACCGCAGATAGAAGCTAATATTTTTTTGAACCAGTGTAGCTGAACACCCAAAGACGCGTTTGTATATGGATTATAGACCCCTCGTGCTTGATGGAACGATGAATCCAACGCAGTAGCACCAACCACGGCGAAGTTCACTCCTTGGCCTATCTCCTTCAAATTATTCGTCCGCATCAATTTCTCAGATATCAAAATCTTTAGCTTTCCAAGACTCTCGGCTTGCAAAAAGAACGATTAATGAAAGATAAATTAGTAATGACTTGAAATGAATAAGACCATTAATGACTATGCCATAATTCATTCAGTTAGCACTTCCTAACTACTACATGCAACGTAAAGTATAGTTCACTTAAATTGCTTGCTTGAAAACCATATACTTTTATGATAAAAGTATTAAAGTCTGAAGATATAGTTGTATCATGGAAACTATAGCTTTGATCACTTTTCATCCGTCACAGTATTTACCTTATGACCAAAAAGAAACAACATTGCCGAATTACCTTTTAATGGTGATAATTTTATAAACCTTAAGAAAGTCCCATATCTACCAGTGATCACAGATCAATATATACATGTGCATTTGAGATTCAAGAAAATCTCGTATCTCAAATTCTGTCACACTGAGAACTTAGCTCAACATCAACTCAGGAGCGGTAAGGTGTTCATGAGAACCACAAGGATTTATCTTGCGTAGTCTAAACTATCTGTGAAAAATCTCAATTTTTATGTTATCGTCTTGTTTAATATCAATAAAATGCATCAAGTGCCTTTTGCTAAGTTGCGGAGGCGGAAGCGGGACGGGGACGGGAGTCTTGGGAAGCAGCGATATCCTAAAATTCAATAAGCAGTGCAGTGAGGGAAGCGTCATGTGTTTTATAATATTTTAATATATGGCAAATTGTCTTCTAAAAAATTACACTACATTCAAAAATCCAAACAAATATTACTCGTAATCATCAATTAAAAACTCTTAACCATCAAATTTTCTTCCTAAAAAATATTTAAGTAAAAAAAACATCAATTAGTTGTGTATACTCAGATAATGAGCTTAAATCTCATCTATGACTTCTTTTAAAATCGCCCCATCCATCTGTTCTTAACTCATAAGAACGGACAACATTTTGAACCGACCTTCTCAGTGGTTCAACCGCTTAAAACGATTTTGTAACCACATTATAGTTTTTATTTTTTATTTCAAAAACTGTATAAAAAATAAACGCCGTCAAATATTTAGAATATATTGCAATAAAAATTAACTACACATGTCTAACTTATTTTTTCTATCTAAATAAAGTTTACAAAAATACTTGCCTATGTTTTATCACGTAAAATATAAGACTATCTAGATAAACTTTTTTGATAAATTGATGGTACAAGAAAATAAATAAAAAAATAATAAGGTTTGGTTTTCAAAAATTCCCATGTGACAAATTGAAATGTGCAAAAGCAAAAATCTCTCCTCACTTTTGCACCAATCAAAATCTTAGTGTTCCTTGTTTAATCATAAATCTCGCCGGAAAAAAAAATACAGTAGCATGTAAACTTAACACCGGTAGGAAACATGACTTTTTGGGCTAGAAACGTTTCCCCAAACGTTTCTGAGATAAGGATCGGCGTACCCCAACTGAAGAAACGCTTCCACTTTTCCAGAGGACGTTTCTCGGGTGTTTCCCGGCGTATTCGGGTACGTGATACGACATCTCGACGGCGTTTCCGTGTATCCTAGCCTTTTTGTTTTAGTCCCCCAAATATCACAAAAAACATAGAGCATGCAATGAAATAGAACTTCTGTATATCATATATATTTGTGTTGATTCATTAAACTGAATGCAATCATACTATGTATATACCAGTATTTTTTTTTTGAACGGCAATTGTGGCTACATAACTCCTAGCTCAGAAGGCGTAGCGAACCCACACAACTAGGTTGGGTCCAGCCCAGAAGGCGATGACACCCTTCCCTTTTACGAACGCGGGAGGAACCCTTGTCGCCCCAGACAAGACTTGAACTTGAGACCTTGCCTAAAAAGGTAAAACTCCATACCGCTGGAGTAGAGGATTGTTGCTGCAATCATACTATATTGGATCTCGAAACTTCAAAATATGTTCACTCAAGCAAACTAAACCAAACTTGTTAAACTAACAAGATACGCTTTTATGTAAGCTAAGTGTGTCAATACAATTTTTATAAAGATCAAATTAGAAAAAGAATGTGTACCAACGAAATCAATGATGAGGCGACCATTGGAGCACCGACCGGTGGCTTCATGGAAGAAGGTTTCGCCGTAGGGTAAAAACAAGAAATGGGGTGGATCACTCTTCGACCTATAGACAGATTCTTTCAGGTTTCAGTATCAGCTAACGAGTCACCAAAGCTTATGATCGACGTATAGCACCCGTTAGCATGCAATGTACAAGTCATTAACATCACTAATAAGGATAACATGGGAACAAATGTTGATGATATCGTCATTGATTGGGAGTTTCACCTAAAACAGAAGATGATAAATATTACATTAGCAGCTTGTTAATGTAGATCAATATTGTGGCGTGTGTATTTATATTTGGAAAGCAAAACATGATCTACCTTTTTTGCCCTCTTGTACCCTAGGTGACCACAGGTAATTAAATTAGTTTTTTTTTTTTTTTTTTTTCTTCACGTGTTGGTATTGGTACTTGCATTTACACCTACGCATTTCTGAAACTATGTACCTTAATTTGTCTTTTTACATACTTATATTTATTTTGAATTGAAAAAACAGACACTTTACTAATAAATATGATAAATAATTCAAACATATATGAAATTAGAACTCTTTCACCCAATGATAAAGAAAGAAATCATGTTTCATATCTTGTTAGAAAAACGACAATGTGACTAGATAATTTCACAAAAAAAAAAAATGTTTCATATCTTGTTGCACTCAAATATGAACCATTAAATTTAGTGCCAATTTCCAATTTATGATGTTGATCTTTAGTGACGATGCAATTGACATTAAATACTCCTTATATCATGGCCATTGATTCATGTCCCGTACATATGCGGCCATGTTGCATTGTTGCAGGGCATTGATCATTTGGTGATTTCTAGTTGATGAAAGATGCTTCACAATACATTCTTTTTTCATTCAAGTGCTTTATAAATACACTTGAGTATTCATACTCTAATATCAAAATACTAATGCTAGCCTTTCTCTCTTTATATTATGCATTGTAGATAGATCTTCTTAAAAAATTTATCACTATAGTCTCAACGATGTTACACGATATGAAAAATATATGTTTGGAATATTATCGATATCTGTAAGATACCGATTAATACATTGCGATAGATACTACGACATCTTGCAATGTATATACTTCAAATGTCACGTCATTTCGATACCATTCGCGATAGCAAATTTCGTTATAAATACACTCACTGCATTTGAATTATTTTCTTCCGTACAAACATTATCTCTATACATTGACCAAATTATATCACTTATACCAATTTTCATACAAATCTTTATAAACATCCCTTTAGATGTTCGTAAAAAATTGGTTTTGATAGTTATGATGTCAAACAAGATCTTCATTACTTTACGCCGTAAGGCATCGTGATGTTTACCCTAATCACTTTTCACAAGGTGAAGTGGACACGACCATTTTTTAACATGATCGTAACCACCATCTCTAATCACACTCCTACACACGCTCTCACGTTTCTTGATGTGGTTTGGGAGTATTAGGGTTTTGTTCCCCATATGAATTTCTTGGAATGATAGGGATTAAAAAAAGAGGTTTCAAAGGATCCCCACCGTTACACTTTTGTTTAACGTGATTTTGGTAGTTACAATCTACTTTATGTAAAGTGTTTTGAGGAAGGATGTTGATCCAAGGATTTTCATGTCCTCTTTGGATTCAATGATCAACCACATATTTGGTGTAGTTTCTATCAACTATGTGTATTAATCTTGTTTTAAGTCCCTGTTGGATTTAGTATATAGCCACGATTTAGATTTATTTTCTGTTGATTGGATGTATAAGTACCGTTACGTTTTTATCTATATGATAAAATTAACTAATAAAATATTATTCTCGCCATACTTACTTTTTATTCTATATGATGTTTCTTGTTTAACATGGTTTCGTTTCAGTACACCAATTTGGCGGAAAAAATTGTCAACTTTTATTTTAGCCACGACGTTTCGTTAACTCCATGCCATTATAAAACAAACAAACTGTAATTCTCACTTTAACGATTATCATCAACCATTATAGAAGTTCAATCATGGAATCGTCCTCTTTTTCAGACAAAAAAAATGATTAAGAGTTCCATCCCAACCACTTTCACCAAGTACTCCATCGCCATTATCAACACCAGTACCAAAAATTTGCCCATACGCAAGCTTCTCCCAAGAAGTTTGGGACAAGTGGAACAAAGGATAATATGGCACAAAATTGTCTTTGATTGAACAGTATGACTCGTTAATCAAGCATTCTAAACATAACAACAGAAAGATAAATATGTTATACAAGACATGATCAAAGCAATAGTCTTAGAACAATAAAATTGCAATTTGGGAGGAGCAAATAACGGAACAAACTGATAGGGTTTATGATCCTTACTCATAGGTCGGAAATCATATTATTGTGTTTGTAATGTAGTTTTTTTGAGTTTCTTAAATGAATGAAATTGATGTACTTTTATAGGTCTATTTATTTTTATCAAGTTTTATTATTTATATTTTACCTAACTAATTTATAGATTAACACTGACGAACAGTGTACCCGATCAATGTAGGTAGTTGGATAAGTAAGAGTCGTTCGTCAGGAGTGATTTATTAATTAACTAATCATAAAGGTAATATAATTATCTAATAAACTTAAAATAACGTGAAGGGGGATTTTTAACCTGAGAGACTAGCACGAGTTTGTTTTCTAATTAAACTACTTAAGCGATTAAATAAACTAAATAAAACAAAACAAAAGCGATATTAGTAAAAGGAACTAAATCAATATTAAGTAGAGCGTGCTAGCAAAGTCTATTTCAAATATGTTTTCATAATATGTTTTACTAGTGATATATGTTACTAACTTATTTGCCTTATTCTAATGTTATCTACCTAATGGTATTAAACTCATTAGTCATGATAAAAAAATCTACCTATGAGTCTTCCAGACTTAGTTACCCTAGGCGAGGCGATTGGTTACAAATATTCAATTATCATGATACGGATCTAAGATTTATAATTCAATTAACCTATTAAAGTTACAGAATTTAAGGCTATAATCCAAAAATCTAGTTACAAGATAACCAAAAACAAGCAAATAAACGATTGATAACATAAACAATATCCAATGAAGCAAACTAGTAATCGATATAAAACAAATTAATAACACATAATCTTCATAAACTTAGCTAACACTTAAGGGTGTTAGCCCATAATCTCAGTAACAAAGATAATCAAAACGTATAGAGTATGAAACATAGTGAATAAGATACACTAACTGAATGATTATATGATGAAACTACATTACAAAGAGTTCTCCTAATCTATGATTGAGTTTACAGAACCTTCTTGCCTTCAAATATTGTCTGGGAACCGAGTATTGTAGTATAAAGTTGTTTAGATTTCATAAATAAGGTTTTCTTCATATAGTCTATGAAATCGGTCGATCTGGCGTATTGAGCTCCTTGATATGGCGTGTCGGACAATATTTGCGTATGCACCACGATTAAAATATTCTAGAATGCATGCGAACTACCCGTGAGTCTGACGTATTAAGCATTTGGATCGTCGTATTGATTCCTTTCACGATCTGTTGATTTGATGGAGTCATGAAATGAATATATCATATCCTTGGTGATGAAATGGGTATTGGCTCTCTATGTTGTGGACTTATATTGATTTCTTCGTTTTAGCTACAAATCGCGTCTTTTTCCTTAACTTTCACCAATTTCTCCGTTATTCTTGTAATTAACAAAACTAAGCAATTAAGTATCATATCTTATATAAAAAACATAAAGCGAGCAATAATTATAGAATAAATTATGCATAATATTAGTCCTAATTTGATGTCATCAGTGCATCTTTACGATTTTGATTTCATAACTATAAACATATTGACAACCATCGTCATACCTCGTCTTTTCTTTCCATTAGTTACCTAGATTTATCTCTCATACCACCGTCTCTCGCTTCATGATTATCGTTAATAAAAGTTTAATAAACAAAGCGGAACCAAACATTGATATTTTAGATATTACATCTTTCTAATTTTGTGCTTACAATCGAACAACAAAAAAGATCTACTTAACAAAACTATAATAGTTGAAATGTAAAACATCGCTAATTTCATGCTTACAATCGCATATTGAAAAAAGAAAATAGCCTATCAAAAACCTAAATGTTAAGAAAATGGACAACAAGATGTTTAGATAACGACGTATAGTAAGGAATGCCTCGCGATGTACATAAACATTGTTAATCTTGAACCTCAAATCAAGAGAATCATCAAGTGGATCCAATAAATATTTTATTATTGGCATAGAGTGATGAAGGCCTTGAACTAAAATTAGGAAAATAGTCATACGTAGAAAACGGTTGTTGTGGGCCGTATACGTCCTTTTAAATGAATGGGATTCAAGAAAGTTTTGGCAATAGCATAAAGTAATGAAGGCCTTTCACTTGAACTACAAAACTAAAACTTGAAAAGTGTATGGGGAGTGTCTTTGTTTGTTATGTGTATGGAAAAATTATAAGTGATGGAAAAGAAGGGTACCATACTTAAAGGAAAAAATAATTGAAAGTGTCACGTGCATTGCACGCAGGGATAATGATGGTTTAAATTGAAACTAGCAGTAAATTATCATCGCGGTAATCAACATGTCAAATCTACTATGATCGCGATACGCGATAGTCAACGATACTTAATTTCTCAATGCAATAATTATCGGGTAAGTAAACCACAATTTTGACCTTTGTCAAACGATATCATTGATACCGTGCGATAGATATATCCCAATAAGTTTATCGTAATCTTGGTAGACAAACAAATCTACTATGAAAGTTGACAAACTTTGATATGATATCATATATGTGGAGACCACAAAAATTAAGACGTTTTTATTCGAATAGCATTTGGGGATGATCGGTGTTATTGATTTATTGTCGTTTTAGCTTTGGTTTGTTCCACATTATCATTTTGTTATCAATTATTGTAGTTTTTTTTTTTTTTTTTTTTTTTTTTACGGTTTAAATCTAAGATCTTCATCATAAAATATAAAATTTGTAAAATTTCTCATAAAATAACAAAACATACCTATGTTATGGATAAGGTTTAGGGGATGATCTTCATCAAAATACGACATATGATAATTTTATATAATTTGAGAGATTGAAAAAGGAAACAACCTAAGATAAATCTTCATATAAAGTTATAAGTCCATCAACTCTTTCGTGCTCTTGATCTCCTCATTTTATACTTCCTTGATAGTATGATAAATAAGTTCCCAAAATCTTTCTATCACGCGTCTTCAGCTTTACAAACCGGTGCTACCCGAATAGAATAAGCTTTGACACATGGTCCTCATCACCAAGTAGTGGGGCTTTCCCTCTCTTGAACCATATGCAATTGAAGTTGAGGTTAAAGCCCAATATTAGGAATATCAAGAGAACAAAGACGGCGGATTCAATCATCTACTGGAGCGAAGTGATCAAGACTTATGCTGAAAACATTGTGTGGCGTTGAAAGGCACAGGTGTCATGTATGTATGAAAAAGAATACAAATGTTAGTCGTAAATGAAGTGTCGAGGGAAGTAAACTTAAAGTTTAATGTATATATGGAAGGAAATTTAATGCCAACAGACACTCACATGACAACATCCAATTTTAAATGTTTATCGGCTGACATCGCGATATATCGCATGTGTGACAAGATTGACATGGTGGCACGATTGTTTACTCAAACACTATAGCAAGTGGATTGGAAAAGTTGGCGAATAAATCATATCGCAATCATTGCGAAAGGCGACAAGGTTTCGTAGAAGTTCGTGGGTTATCGATTTAATTTTGAATTTTCAAAATACAACTCGAAACCATGTTGAATCGATATCAAATTAAAGAGGAAAGTATTTTGGATTAAACAATATGATTTTAAAGCGTAAAACATAATAGAACTAGAGATGTCGATCCTTTAATCAACTATAGTGTAGCGTAGGATTAGGGTTTTGACTTTTTATGCGTCTGAAAAGGGTTTTGACCAAAAGTAGCTTACGTGTAAAATATGCCCGAAATGCAAAGCCACGATTTTCACCCAAAACACGTTTTCAAGCGATTTCTTTTGCACAAACTTCTTCCAAAACACTTAAAAACAAGAAAGTCGACAACTTTAACCTTAAAACCACATAAAACCAAAACTTTAAGCAAAAAAGACCTCGTTTTATGTAAAAAAACGCAACCTTTTTGAAAAGCTTTAACCAAAAATGTAAAACAACACTCCTAAACCATTGTTAGGCGATTGATACCAATTGTAGGACCTTAAATATATCAACCTTATCACAAATACTCACGTTATGCGTAGAACTCGTTAACACACAAACACAAACTATATTCGTAAATAAAGATGAAGAAAGATTAAGATGAGAGAAATAGATATGGTGACTTGAATGATATCTTAGGCGTGTATGTTTAGAGAGATAGAGAGAAGAAATGAAAACAATAATTCATATGAAAAACACACACACACACACACACACTCAAGCACACCCCTCAAATGAGACTTTGAGGAGTTTATATAGTACAAGTAGTAGACGCCCTAATGGGCTTGGCATGGGCTCTGATACCAATTGTAGGACCTTAAATATATCAACTTTATCACAAATACTCACGTTATGCATAGAACTCGTTAACACACAAACACAAACTATATTCGTAAATAAAGAAGAAGAAAGATTAAGGTGAGAGAAATAGAGATGGTGACTTGAATGATATATTAGGCGTGTATGTTTAGAGAGATAGAGAGAAGAAATGAAAACAATATTTCATATGAAAAACATACACACACACACACACACACTCAAGCACACCCCACAAATGAGACTTTGAGGGGTTTATATAGTACAATTAGTAGACGCCCTAATGGGCTTGGCATGGGCTCGTTTGGGCTTGGGTTGGACATGGATTGATATAAGGCTAGCTTAACTTAACTTCTAACCAATTAGCTTAGCCCAGTCCACGATCCCGTTGACTATTCTATCACGATATCTAACACACGTTACAAAGTTCCTAAACGTAAATGACCATCACTTCTAATAAAAACTATTAAGGCTAACAGGTATCTCCACAGTGAGGCTTTCCCGAAGAGCCTTATCCACACGAACCTCAATCAAGCACCTAGCAAAACTACTACGGCCCCAGGAATCCAAGCACATTTGACTAGTGTAAGAATCTAGCATTTTCGGAGTACCAATCAATGTAGCAAGGAGACTGAGACCATCATCAGAAAACATAGCAAGAGGAACATCATGAAATTTAACCCACACCGGAATGTTAGTCAAATCCTCATTAAGCAGATTAGTATTCAACGTCCAAGTTTTAAGAATAATTGGCACATTCCTAATCATTCACGGTTCGTTTTCAAGAACATCATCAACACCTTTAAGCATGAAAAACTTAAAGAAGAAGAAGCCCTTAGCATTCATCATAACATTTTGAATACCATACTTGGCCCACGTATTACGAACATAATAATCAACTACTAGGAAAAGCAATCGTTTACCAAGAAAATAACCATAAAGGTATTCTCAAATTTAGAGTTTACCTCCTCCACTACTTTCGGAGGAGCGGAGAGATCCTTTCGATGACTTGTTACTACATTCCAACCTACGAAAATTAGGCTTGTGCTTCATAGAATCATTGGACGTAGCACCCGTATATGAAACCCTTGCAAATTGAACCTTGGGAGGCAATTATTAACACCACGCATAGCCTCTTCAATATTCTTGCGCCGCCAAAACAACCGGATCACGACTTGGTGAGCATCATTCCCATGACTTGCACCATTAGGTGCTATAGTAAACATATCACTATCTAACAATTAACGATGGTAGTATTACTTTTGTTAACCTCAGACACAGATGGAATAGCACTCGATTCTCCACCGGTACCAGCAGTACTCTCGTTGTTAAGAAACCCCTTGTTCATCTCTCTATAACCCATGTGCATCAATAACCAAAGACAACCCAATACCATGCATGCAAGCAGAACCAATGAAAAAGAATGAAAACCCTAACTAAAAAGTTAGGGTTTTAACCGTTAAAGCTTAAGAAACTAACCACCCACCATGATGATAGTAACCAATCGGTAAATAAAGTTGAAAGATCACAAGAAAATATTATTCAATCGGTAAAATCAATAAACGAATATTTAAATCACGTGGATTGATATCACATGCAGGTTAGTAGAGATCTCACAAACAAATATTAAATTCAATCGATTGGTTAAAGAGAATGACGAAAAGCGATGAAAAATGAAAAAGGGTTTGCGTTTTTCTTTTTTCGCCAGAGAGAGTTCGCAAAGGGTTTTTTTTTAAACCATTATTACTGTTAATTTTCCCGCCAACTCTTCATTTGAAATTCTGTTATGAACATCGCCATCAATCTCCAATGTTGATAAACTTGTTTGCTTTATTTGACTTATATTATAAATATTTTGTCTTATCGTGTATATTGTAAAGTTTTGATATGAGGGTCTAAAATCCTCCCTCGTGTTCAAAACGATGGAAGTGGTTTAGCAGTAGCAGTTTCTTGTATTTCGATGGAAGATGAAAGTGCAAGGCAGAAATATAGCGCTGCTGCAGATGGTGGTGAAATTGTTGAACCACATGGAATGAAGAAGAATGAGCGGTTGTCGATAAAGACCCTAAGTGATAAACTTCAAGAGTTTTGATGTCTTTATATAGGCATGGTTTCGATTATCAAGCAACTTGTAATCATAGTTTGGTTAAGCATGAGCAAAAGGCATGATAATGCATGGGTAGAACAATCGACAATAAACCACTAAAATATAGGCGATAAGCTAATTTATGGAATACCTAAATAAGAAATCTTGGAAGCTTTACATGAAATTGGTGCCAAACACGCTTGTTGGTAGAATAGATGAACAAATGGAACTCAAACGCTCCGTCAGTGACATCAGTCACAAAGTCCACTCACAAGTTTTACAAACTGAATTAACCCAAAGACGTGTAGCGGGGTAGAACTCAAAAAGGATCAACGTGAATTAGCTCAAAACACAATTAACTCATTATATGTATTTGTTGTTTTATCTGCATCAATAGCTTTCTTAGTATTTAATCTTATAAAGTGTTTATGCCATAGTCAAATATAGAGAGATCTCAAAGTTAGCTTGGCCATCAATAATTACAGCATTCGTGGTAGTACTATATTAAAATGTTAAAAAAAAAGTCATACACATCATAAATACAATGAAAATTATGAGTTCAAAAAAGCATAGATTAGGTTCTATGTTTATGATTTAAGATCATTTGAGGACAAAAGATTATTTACATACTAAGGGATCAATCTCCAGCATCCATTTTTATTTGATCTAATGGATATGATTAATCTCAACAATTTAAAAAATCCACTTCCATCATCTTTTTTAAAATATTAATAACTTTCAAACCGTTAATCGTTAAGCGAAAAAGAAAATATCATTGCGACGAGCATTTAATTATCTTTCTATAGATAGGCACTTTGATATACTTTCGAGAAATTTTTTTTTCGTATATGATTTAACACTAATTTGAATATCACTTGTGATATTAGTGTTATATCATATATGATATATATATCATATGTGATTTATCATATATGATTTAGCACTAGTATCACATATGATATTACATATCATATGTGATTTAACACAAATATCACATGCGATCTGATGAGTGTCTAAATACTCATCATTTTTATACTGTTAAAATGCCAAAAACATCTGAAAACACTCAGAAACACATCAAAATGATAAAAATATCACAAACAAGTGTTTTATATGTTTTAAATGCAAAACATCAAAATCGATGAAAAAGCGTATCAAGTTTGCATAATTGGCGGTTTAGTCCCCAGTTACAAAAGTTGTCAAAATTAGTCCCAGTAATTCAAAACTTGTAAAATATCATTTTAGGTCCATAAGATTCAAAAGTTGTCAAAACAAACCCTTTAAAGTTTAAAAATCACAAAATGACAACTTTAGTCCTTTAACTTTGAAAATTGTCAAAAATAGTCCTTGGTTAAATTAAAAGTGAAAATTATCAAGTTTTAACCTTGTTCTATTTATAAATGACAAAATGGTCCTTATGATAAACTTTGGAGAAAATTACAATATTGGTCCTCGAGTTTCTAAATTGGCGGTTTAGTCCACGGATTTGTAAAATGGAAATTATCAACAAAGGTCCTTGTACTATTATTACTTGGCAGGTTTAACCCTTGTGAGAGCTTTGGAAAATATTCAAGATCAGCCCTTCAACTTTCAAAAATTACAAGATTGGTCCTTGTTGTTAACATAAGCCAAGCGGATCCAATAAACCAACCCAAGCCCAAATCCGGTCAAAGCGATTGCCGGCCAGTTTTAAATTCAAATAAAACCGCTACTTTGTAGCTCCATCTCCTTCACTGTTTCACCAATACCGGTGGTATTTAACCACGATTTCCAATCTGACTCACCCCAATTACCTTTCCACTCCCTTCCACTCCACTATCAACCAAAGCCAATTAATGCATAAAACACCTTTCGTTGGAATTTTGGCGCCAAAAAGTGACAAATGGCAAATCAATGATCCGGCTTAATTCAATGGTCTAGATGTGATGGGATTAACTCAGTCGACAAGTGAAGTTTGAAGTCAATAAATATCAAGAGAAAGCGAGGAGAAAGTAGTTAGAGTAATTTTAATTTAAGCTTAAGTCGTTTTTGTACAATTTTCATTTCCAGTGTAATTTAAAGTTTCCAAGTTCCTTTTTAAGCAATCACAGTGTATCTTAAACCTTTTGAAGTAATCAATTTCAACTTTCATTTCAGTTTTCATATTATGCAATTTTTCCTAATTCAAAAATTTCAAGTATGTATGAATGTTGTTAAGTAGCTGGTATTATGGATTAAATAGGTCATATAAGCTCCTTATAAAGCTTATAAAAGCTTTTAGACACTCTTAAAAGCAGTTTATTAAAAAAAATCAAAAATTCACAAAAATATCAAATAAATAACTTAAAAATAAAAAATCATGGTACAAGGTTCAAAAATGCTGGAGCAGGGTATATAGTGGATGGCCTTGGGATTAGTGCTTCTTGGGAAGCTTTAGGTTGTGTTTGTTACTCAGTTCTCAGTATTTACTTGGAATCCCATTTGTAAGTTTTTTTGATCATTTTGGTATTTAATCATTTTAGTCAATTAGTAACTTTAATTTCTGTGTTTTCATGTTCATTAGTATTATTTAAGTCTAATTAAACAGTAAAATCAGTTGTAGGCTCATTAGAAGTTGTAGTTTCTAAAAATTTTATTTCAATAATTTTATTAGCATAACTGATAATCTTAAGTTTTATGTTGCTAATTCTGTTGTTTCATACTTCTCTAGTCTTATTATATGATAATTCAAGGGGGTGATTCAGTTTCATGATCTAAATCATTGATTTGCTTTGAAAAGTTCTAAATCTGTTTCAGAAAGGAGTGTTTGGTTTACTTTGTTTAACAGTGTTCAAGAGTACTCAAGTCATTGTTATAACTTGTTCTGTGTTTCATTAGGTCTCTTTAGCTCATAGAAACCAACAAAATCTGCTCTTATTCAAGTAAAAGTCAAAAATCCTTTTAATCTCATTCTATGCATTAACTGTTGGATTTTTAGGATCAGTGATCATGATTTTGTGTTAAAAAGTTATTACCAAACATCAAACAAGTCTTAATATACCTTAATACATCAATATCAGTGTTTTAGATCAATCACAAGTTCATTAAAGTCAAACTTTCAGTTTTCTAAAAAAGTCAATGTGCCCTGTGCACAGAATTTCTAACCATTTTCATCAGCTTCTAAAGAGCTTGTTATTTGGTCAAACCTTGTGATTCTTGGTACTTTGGGAAGTCAACCTGGTCCTTTTCAAGTTTCAAGTTTAAAATTTCTAGTTGCAGCTTATTTGATAGGTCTGCATGAGCTTATCAATCTGTCCCAACTCACTCAGTATTAACTGAGTTTTAACTCAGTGAATTATTAGGTTTTGAAAAAGCTTCTCCCAAGCTCATAAGAGCTTATAATTGTCTGAGTTTTGGTATAATTGGTCTCACCCAGGTCTATTACAAGTTCCATTCATTACTTTTCAGTTTTAGCTTATTGTGTGTTCTGTGGTTAAGCTCAAAGTAGTATACCAAAAATCTGTTTTGCTTATTTAGCTTAAACCTCAAATCTGTGTTAACTTGTAATCCAGAGGTTCAAGCTTGTTGTTTTTGGTTGCAATTGAGTCATTATAGCATATTTTAGCTTCTGTATCAAGTTGGTAGTCTTTGGTTATCATTTGGCTTTTTCAAGTGCTTAATAATAAGCAGTTACAACTGCAGTTGCTTATTTCTCCACACAAGCCTATGTTTTTATATTTTCTTAGATTCAGGATATTAAAATAGACTTTTCCTGAAATTTTCATAATTTTTCATAACTGTTTGCTATTTTCTTAATTAAAAGCAGTTTTAGGCATTTTAAATAGCTTTTAATACAAATAAATTATAAAAGTCCAAAAAATGATTTTCAATTTTCTTAGGTTAAGATAAATATAAAAGTAATAAAAGTATTTTCCATAATTTTCTTAGTTTAAAAAGTATTTTTAGCATTTTAATTAGTTTTAAATAGTTTTAAATTAATAATAAATACATAATAAGTCTTAAAAATATATTTTAGTTTTAAAATAAGTTTTATCATATTTTAGATTTTTCCAAGTTATAATTTCATTTTTCTAGGTTAATCTTATATTTTCTTGTATTTTAGTACATTTTAAATACTTAATAAATAGTTTTTAATTAATAATAAATAAATAAATAGTTGTAAAAATAATTTTCTTTTTCTAATAATTTTCTTTTATTATTAGGATTAGAAAAATGTCATTTTCATATTTGTAGGTCTTTTATTTCTTAAAACTCACATTTTATTTTGTACGTAAACGTAATTTTATTTTAAACGTAAGTTTTAAGTTTTAGGTTTTAAACGTTCATCGACTTTAAAAATAGTGATAGCGTTTATTTAATATCTTTTATCTTTTATTTCTTTTTAATTTGCATTTAAGTCGCTGTTATTTGTTAATCTTTTCTTTTAGTATAATTTTCCATCGAAACCCTACTGATTCTTATCCTTAGTGATCATTCTACCATCGATTAAGTGTTTTAACACCAATTCATCCTCCGTGGGACTTAACGACCAGTAATTCCCTATATTCCTCGATCTTAATTGCATTAGTGTTTGAGCGGTTTTAGTGCATTAGACTTGTTGTTTAGCACCAATCAAATTTTAGGCGCATTCTTGGGAGGTGTAAGCGTGTTTCTAGCATTTTGGACCCGTGACTTGCACATATACCACGGTTTGTAAAAGTTTTACGTAAAGTTAATATAAATCAAAAGTTCATTAACACTTTTCCTAAAGTGTTAAAAACACCAAAAACAATATAAAACAACAAAACAATCGTAACGTTTTCTAGTTTGTGTTTCTTTTAAGGTGATTCTTAAAGAGATACGATTTGGTTAAGCGGACGATACCAAAAATATTTTCCAAAAGTTTTTAAACCCCATCGGCACAAATCATACCTCGTCTTTTCACGGTACTTAATATACAAAAAAATCAACCACCATCAAATCAAAGCGATAACTACCTAGCTGGGGTGCGACCATAATAAGTTCGAACATCGATTTAAAACTTGCCTTTGTGTCACTTGTGATTTGGTGTACCTTTTCAAAAAGCCATTTCGTTTGTGATTATTGGTTAAGTTCACTTGTGTTTTGCCTCATTTGTTTTGGAAATTGGTTTTATACTTAGTGCATCGCGCTCGTTCTTCGATTCTACAAGTCCACTTTCCGAACTTGGAAACATTCCTCATGAGCGTAGGGCGTTCGGCTCCTTGACCGTGAGTGAGGCGTCTACCACCACCACCACAGCCGAAATGGCGGAAGACAAACCTATGAATGAGCTTCTCCAAGCACCCATCGAGGGTTACGGAGATGCCATTGTTGTCCCGACCATTGTGGCCGATACCTTCGAGCTCAAGACCGGGTTGCTTAATGATCATCTTTGAGCTGGTCAAGTCTAATCACTGGCGGCCACTTGTGAATGGCCAACCGTAACGGACTTAAAGCGACTTAAGCACAAATGCAATGAAGATCGAGAATACAATGAATTCGGGTCGTTTAGTCCCGAGGAGACTGATGGTGTGTAAAGCGATTCGGATGATGGAATGATCACTAAGGATAGTGATGCGTAAAGGTTATGATTAGAAATTACACTCTTGATTGATTGGAATGGAATTGGACACGAATTGGAAAGCACAACAACGGATCAAAGAAAGCGTGTATGAGTTTTAAAACTACGTATCGCACAAAATAAAAGTGAAAACTAAGAAATAAAAGACCTAAAATATAAAATGACATTTTGGAATCCTAAAATAAAAGAAAATATTAGAAAAAGAAAATAATTTTAACACTATTTAATTAATTATTATTAATTAAAAACTATTTTAACTATTTAATAAATACTCTAAAATGAAAGAAAATACAAAATAAGGCTAGAAAAATAAACTTATGATTCTAAAAATCTAAAATACTATAAAACTAATTTTAAAACTAAAAATATATTTTCACACTTTTATATAATTATTACTAATTAATTATTATTTAAAATACACTTAAATACTAGAAAATAGAAAATAAACTTGGAAAAATAAAATTTTAACTTTGAAAATCTAAAATATGATAAAACTAATTTTAAAACAGAAAATATATTTTTAGACTTTTTAATTATTTATTACTAATTATTTATTATTTATTAACTATTTATAATTATAAAAATACTAAAAGATAAAGAAAAATCTGAAACTTTTCTAAAAATCCTATATGATAACGAAACCTAAGAAAAGAGAAAACAAGTTTTGCTTATTAATAAGATGAAAAGAAAAATCAAAAAGCTAAAAATCTTAAATAAACGCTATCACTATTTTTATATTGATGTTTTGTGATTTTATTTTTGAAAACTACTTATATACTAATATTATGAAACTTTTACAAAACAAAAATTTTACAAACTTCAAATAAGTGATTTGATGAGCTTAAGATCAAGCAGACATGAAAATGAGCTTATTAAGTGGAATAAGCTCAAACAAGCTCAAAAGATGAAACAGAAACTCAAATAAGCTACCAACAAGTTATATGAGCTAAAATGAAGCTAAAAGAGACAGAAACTCAAGCTGACAAGCTACAATAAGCTGATAAGCACTTATGCCTCTAGTGTTTGAAAAACAGAAAATGGGACAAACTCTAGGCTTATAGCAGCCCTAGCAAATGAGTTCCAAAGTTAAAAACAAGACTTGGATCCTTAAGATGACCAAGTTGGCTTTCCAAAGAAGCAAGAATTACAAGATTTGGACAAGTAATGAGCTTGTTGCAAGCTTATGAAAGTGGTACCAGTTTACGTGCATGCAGGCACTGTCTGAGACAAAAGCCCTCAAAAGCAATAAAATAAGCACTTAAAAGCCAAGAAACAGAGAACTATCATTTTGTATTTTTCTTGAGCAACTAGACTACAAATCCTCCAAAGCTTATAGATGAATCCTATTAATAAACCCACAATGAAATTCTCAAGTTTATTCAAAATGACCCATTGAGATTTTGACTTTTGAGAAAAACTAAAAGTTGACCAAAATGAGATTTGATCGATCTTAAGCACTAATTATGTTGTATTAAGGTGTAATGGGACTAACTTGAGCAAGATTATTAACTTTTAACACAAAATCAAGATTTTGAATCTTAAAATCCCAACGATTAAATTTTGATTAAGATCAAAGGCATTTTTGACTTTCTTTGAATTAGAACTTGTTTACTTGACTTGTATGAGTTGTTTAGAACTACTTAGACAGATTTCCAACCAAACCAAAGATCAAAACACCTTGAAACACAATAAACCAAACACACCTTTAGGATGACTGTTAAGAACTTTTTCACACCAAATCACACTTGTAAAACATGAACTTGAGTTCAAACCTTTAATAATCACTTATTAAGACTTATGAAGCCTAAATCAACAATCAAAACAACTTTAATCTCAGAATTAATGATTATACCATTTTGACTGTTGAAACTGAATTTTTGCAAAATGTGAAATGAAAAGAACAAGCTATTGATTTTTTAGTTTATACACACTTAAATATGATTAGTGAACTCATGAAGCAAATATAAACTATTTAAGCACTACAACAGTAAATTACCAATTTAATCAAAAATGCTTACAAGTAGTTTCCAAGAACCAAGCGAGAACCAAGATCTAAAACCAATCCTAAATGCTCTCATGAGCTCTAAACCAAGGCCATCCAGTATCAACCTTGCTCCGGCATTCTTGTGCCTTTCACCATGATTTTGATTTTAAAGTATTTAATGGCTATTTTGGTGATTTTTATTTTAACTTCTAAATTTGTTTTAATTGTATCTAAAAGCTTTATTAAGCTTTCTTGGAGCTTAAGTGACCTATCTCGATCCATGTAATCAACAAACAACAACATTGGAAACATATGAGAATTTGCTTAAATTTGAGATTTTGCATAAACTGAAATACACTTTAAAACTTGGAATTACTTATCAAAAGAGGTTCTAATACACTTGAGAGGCGAAATAAGGTACTTGGAAATAAAAACATACATTGAAAAACTTAATTAAAAAAAACGACTAAGAGAAATAAAATTACACTTCAAGATATTGATACATTGCATCTCCCTCTCTATATAATGACTTTTCTCACTTCCCACATGCCTCTGATTGTTTCCCACCAAACTTGAGCCATTGGATTGGCTAGAATCATCCTATCCGTCCAAATCACTTTTTGGCGCCAATTTTTCACTTAGCAGGTTTTTGCTTTAATTGGTTTTGGTGGTGTTAATTAAAGCTTTTGGAGTATAGATGATGTGGAGGGACATGGTATGGGGAAAGTTGAAAATGGGTGAAACCAGTGCGGTTTTGGGTTTACATTGGGAAGAGGAGAGTCTCTGATGACTCTGGTTTTCTTGGTAGCGTATCTTGGTGGGTTTGACCTTGGGTTTGACCACGGTAATAACAAAGGGGGTCACAATTAGATGTGGTGGGGTCAAAAGGGAATGTGACCTGGGGGTCAAGGTTCAAGGGTCAAAACAGTTGGGTTGGGCTAGGATTATGGATTGGATTTGGGCCTTATGACATATATTGATCCGGTTTGGTTTTAGATATTAAACAAGGACCAATTTTGTAATTTGACCAAACTCCAAGGACTGAAAGTGATATTTTTCCAATACTCTCATAAGGACCAATCATGACAAACTTTGATAGAACAAGAACCCTTTTGCATAAAATCCATTTTAAAGGTCGAGGACTATTTTGCAATTTTCCAAAGTTAAGGGACCTTTCTTGCCAATTGACCAAAGAATCATTCAAGGATCATTTTAAACAACTTAGAATACTTTAGGGACCTTGAATGATAAATTTCCACATTTTGAATTTCGAGGACTAGATTTGACAACTTTTAAACTCGGGGACTAAAGCGCCAATTTTGCAAACTTTATACATTTTTCATCGATTTTGATATTTTGCAATTAAAACACATAAAACACTGATTTGTGATAATTTGATCATTTTGATGTGTTTTGAGTGTTTCGAGATGATTTTGCGAGTTTAGATTACAAAATGATGAGTATTTGAAACTCATCACTTAATCTAATAACCCAAAGCCAATTCTACGGTTTTGGCGGGATGATCCTCATGCACACATTCGATGGTTCAATAAAATTGCATCAACCATCAAGTACAAGAATGTCCCACACGTATTTATCAAGCTTCTTACATTCCCATTTTCTCAGAGGACAAGCCGGGAATTGGCTTGAGAAACAACCCCTAGATTACATAGAGACATGGGAAGATCTAGTTACCAAGTTTGTTAACGAGTTCTATCCTCCATCCCGAACCACAAGTCTTAAGAATGAGATAATGAAATTTTCTCGAGATTTGATGAATCATTCGGGAGGCATGGGATCGTTACAAGAATTGCTCATGATGTCCGCATCATGGTTTTACGAGTTAATGCAAATGGATACTTTCTATAATAGTGCGAGACAAGGTGACCAAGACTCTCTGAATGCCTCGCGGAGGTAATTTCCTTAGCAAAACCACCAAAGAAGCCTTGCAAATCATTGAAAACAAGTCCCGGTCCGTTCTTTCCGCACTAAGACATATCGAATCGGTCTAATCTTTGGACCTTCTACTTCATCTCCTGTGAGCACATCTAGCACCGATGCTAAGATTGATAAACTCACGAGATCTTTGTTCGAGCTTTGGTTCTTGCTAACCAAAGAAAGTCACCTTCACTCGAGACACCATCACATGGTGAGGTGAAGAAAGTTGAAGTTGTGTTACTTGTGGTGGTCCTCATGCATACTACAATTGTCTCGCCATGCGATGGTAGTCCGTTTGAAGCAAATGCTATAGCCGGTACTTCAAATCAAGGAGGTAATCAATACCGTCCTCGGAATGAACCAAACTACCGTGCTAGCACTTATCAAGCACCACCGGTTTAACGAGAATCCTAACAGGAATCGAATCAACCTAGAATGAACCAAGGTTATCAAAACCAAGGTAATTTCTATCTGGACCCAATCAAGGTTTCCAACAACAAGGAAACCTTCATCAAAACAATTTCAATCGAGGAATCAATTTCATGGAATGTGAATCCTAATCAGAGAATTTTCAACAACAAGGTCATAATCAAAACATCAGACCTCAAAATTTCCTCTAATCCACTCCATCATTACTCCTCCGGGACCATCATCGATGAGTTCTTGAAGCGGTTCATGAAATCCCAAGATGAGATGAGCAGTTGTTGGTCGGTCGGATCGGCGATCTCAAAAGTCTTTAAATGATCAACCCTCGGGCTCGGTACTTTCTGAGCAACACGATCGCTAACCCGGGGCGATGCTAAAGCGATCACGACCAAGTGGTGTTTCTTACAATGGACCCATTGTTCTACTACCTCTTCTTCTTCTCTTCCAAAGGTAGTGGAAAGTGAGCCTCCAACACATAATGGACCTCGACTCCAATGCCCCTCCTCCGTGGCAATGAGTCAAGTTACCAGAAACAACGGACAAGGTGCATTATTCTAGCCCAGTAATACCGCACAAGTCACGCCTTGGTAGTCCAACCTCAAGTTGTCCGACCCAAGTCTAATCCAGGAGTTGTTTTGAACCACTGTAGCTCCCATTGAAAATATCAAATCCAAATCTTCTATTCCATATTCATCACGTTTGAATGAGCAAAAGCTCCGTGAAAAAGCTAGTCATCAAATGGACAAATTTTCCAAATTTTCCAAGAGTTACATTTGACATAAGCTGCGGATGCTATCATCTTGATGCCCAAGTTTGCATCTACTCTCAAACACATGTTAAGCAACAAGGAAAAGTTGTTTGAAATGGCTAAAACTCCTCTTAACGAAGCGCTCTGCGGTTATCCTAAAAAGCTTCGAGAAAAGCTTGGAGATCGGAAATTTCTCTTACCTTGTGTATTCCGGGAATGGTTGAATGCTTTGCCCTAGCGAGATCTTGGTGCAAGCATTAATCGATGCCATATTCGTTATGGAAGAAACTTTCTCTTAGGAACTCACTCTACATGCATGACTCTCGAGCTTGCGAGATCGTACAATATCATCCTCTTGGCATTGCCGAGGGCGTATTTGAAAGTAGGAAAGTTCCATTTTCGGTGACTTCGTGGTTGTTGATTTTGATGCCGATCATCGGGTTCCTCTCATTGTTGGTCGAGGATTCACGAGCGGGCGTGCTCTCATAGATGTATTTGAGCAAGAAATCACATTGCGTGTTGGAAATGAAGGCGTCACTTTTAACCTTGATCAAACTTGAGGTACTCGCAAATTATGATTACGAATCGGTTAACCGAATAGATATCATTGATGTTGCTTCGAAGAGTACTCGCAAGAAGTTCTTGGTTATGATCATAATTCTTGAGTGATAATCTCACTCATTCATCTCAACCCATCATCGCCAATTCTACTCCTTCTATCACCCCATTTGAGGAAAGTGACTTCATCTTGAAGAGATTGAAGCATACTTATCCGATGATTACATTCCATGGGAAATTGATCACGCCCAATTGACATTGAGGGGACATACTTCTTATTGAGAAGTTGCTTAATGATGATCCATCATCAACCCTCACTCTAGTGATTCAATTCTGATGAGATTAATGCGGAGGAGATTTTCTTCTTGAGAAGTTGTTAAATCATGACATTTCTCCTCCTCTTCCTTCAGTCGAACTTCATAACAAGGAAGTCAAGTCAGTTGAGAAAAGCGAAGAATTTCACGAGGTTGAGCTTAAGGACTTACCACCTCATCTCGAGTATGCATTTCTTGAAGGTGATGATAAATTACAGTCATTATTGCTAGAGATTTGAGTAAAGATGAAAAATCGCTCTCATAAAAATCTTGAAGTCACACAAGCAAGCAATTGCTTGAAACTCTCAGACATTAAAGGTATAAAACACGAGTTTTGTACTCATAAAATCTTGATGGAGGATGACTTTAAGCCGTGATTCAACATCGAGAAGAGTAAATCCAAAATCCATGATGTTATCAAACAAGAGGTTATCAAACTTCTTGATGCGAGGATTGATTTACCCGATCTCGAGCGAGTCCTTAGGTTAGTGATTCATTGTGTCCCAAAAAGGGTGGCATTCTTGTTATCACAAATGAAGATAACGAGTTAATTCCAACTCGTCAGTTACGGGATGGCGTGTGTGCATCGACTATCGTAAGTTGAATAGCGCCACTCGTAAAGACCATTTTCCTACGCCTTCATGGACCGGATGCTTGAGAGATTAGCGGGGAATGAATACTATTGTTTCCTTGATGGTTTCTCGGGTTACTTGAGATCCTATTGATCCGGGATCAAGAAGACCACATTCACTTGCCCATACGGAACTTTTGCCTACAAGCGTATGCCTTTTGGCTTATGTAATGCTCAGCGCGTCCAACGATGTATGATGGCCATATTCCACGACATGATCGGAAACAATGGAGGTGTTTATGGATGACTTCTCGGTCATTGGGGATTCTTTTAAATCATGTCTCTCCCATTTAGATAAAATGCTTCAAAGGTGTGAAGACACCAATCTTT
Organism: Chrysanthemum lavandulifolium; assembly: GCA_022545495.1. Taxonomy (NCBI): domain Eukaryota; kingdom Viridiplantae; phylum Streptophyta; class Magnoliopsida; order Asterales; family Asteraceae; genus Chrysanthemum; species Chrysanthemum lavandulifolium. Next base: position 19,984,175 of record CM040243.1, read on the forward strand.
GTCTAAAGCGGGAGAAAAGTCACTTATGGTCAAAGAAGGCATAGTCCTTGGCCATAAGATTTCAAAGAACAGGATTGAGGTTGATAGAGCAAAAGTCGATGTTATTGCTAAACTACCTCATCCTACTACCGTCAAAGGTATTAGGAGTTTTTAGGTCATGCGGTTTCTATCGTAGATTCATTCAAGATTTTCCAAAATCGCTTGACCAATGACCCATCTTCTTGAAAAGGATGCTCCTTTTATCTTTTCACCCGAGTGCATCGTAGCTTTTGAAACATTGAAGAAAAAGCTTCTCAAGCACCATTCTCGTTGCTCCCGTGGGATTTACCTTTTGAGCTAATGTGCGATGCAAGTGATTTTGCTATCGGCGGTCTTAGAACAACGAAGAAACAAGCATTTTCAATGATTCACTCATAAGTAAGACTATGGTGAAGCTCAACTCATTACACCACCACGAAAAGAGCTATTAGCCGTGGTGTATGCATTTGAGAAGTTTCGGCCGTACTTAATCTTGACCAAATGTGTAGTGTATACGGATCACTCGACTCTTAAATATCTCTTTGCAAAACAAGATGCAAAGAGATTGCTCCGTTGGGTTCTCCTTCTTCAAGAATTTGATATTATCATACGTGATAAAAAGGAGGCGAGAACTTGGCTGCGATCATCATCGATTAGAAAACCCTCACCAAGATGTTTTCGAGAAAAGGATATTAATGAAACATTTCCTCTCGAGACACTCAATGCGGTTTCTTTTCGTGGAAACTCTTCTACCCCATGGTTTCTTGACTTTGCAAATTACCATGCGGGTAACTTCATCGTGAAAGGGATGTCGACCAGTGAAGAATAAATTCTTCAAGGATGTTAAACACTATTTACGGGACGACCTTTCTTATTCAAGATCTGTGCGGATCAAGTCATCCGACGGTGTGTTTATGGACAAGAAGCTCTTGACATTCTCAAAGCTTGCCATCTTTGGACCCACCGGGGCCATCATAGTCAAACTACACTGCGCCAAAAGGTGTTTGATTCCGGTTCTATTGGCCCACAATCTATAAAGATGCCCGCGATTATGTCAAAACCGTGGCGCTTGTCGGCGTCATGGTAATATATCTCAAAGGAATGAAATGCCACAAAATGCCATTCAAGTTTGTGAGATATTTGACATACGGGGTATTGATTTTATGGGGCCATTTCCATCTTCTCGTGGTAACAAGTACATACTCGTGGTGTTGACTATCTGTCAAAATGGGTTGAAGCAAAAGCTTTACCTACAAATGATGCCCGAGTAGTTGTGAAATTTTGAAAGATCTCTTTGCGGTTGGAACTCCTCGTGCAATAATCGGTGATCGTGGTACACATTTTGTAATGACCAATTTGATCGTGTCATGCAAAAGTATGGTGTTACCACCGTCTATCTCTGCATACCACCCCAAACAAGTGGGCGGTGGAAGTTTCAAACCGTGGTATTAAAAGAATACTTGAAAGGACGGTGGGTGAAAATCGTGCATCTGGTCGGATAAACTGGATGGCGCGCTCACGGGCTTTTCGTGCGACTTACAAAACACCAATTGGGTGTACTCCATACAAGCTAGTGTGCGGAAAAGCATGTCATCTTCCGATTGAACTAGAGCACAAGGCTACTGGGCCTTAAAGCATGCAAACTTCGATATCTGAGACGGTAGGTGATCATAGAAAAGTTCAAATGAATGAACTAAATGAACTTCGTGATCAAGCTTATGAAAACTCTTTGATCTACAAGCAAAGACAAAGAAGATTCATGACTCCAAGATCAAGAACCGCGTTTTCAACGTTGGTGATCGAGTCCTTCTTTTCAATTCTAGATTGAAGATTTTCTCGGAAAGCTTAAGTCCGTGATGCGGTCCATTTACCATTACTAAGGTTTATCCTTATGGCACCATTGAGTTATCTCGGCTGATGGTCCTAATTTTAAAGTAAATGGTCATCGATTAAAGCATTACTTTGGAGAGGACATTCCCCATGGTTGTCCGGTTTACAAACATTCCCCATGAACCAATGAATGCGGGATCGAGTCAAGCTAGTGACTGGGAATCAAAATAGTGCACACATCATATGGATTTTCATCCATATTTACATTTTCTTATCCCTTTCTATCACCCTAGTGTGGGGAGTTTTCCCTTGTTGTATATATCATTTCAAAAAAAAAAAAAAAAAAAAAAAAAAATAAATGTGTATATATCAAAAACAAAATAATGGCGTAGTATTTCCTTTTATGTTACGTGTTTGGCATAACATGGGTACTTTGAATATTGAGGGCAATATTCATTTCTTAGTGTGGGGAATTCTCACGAATTTCATGTAATTATTTCACCCAATTCCCGTTTTGGCCAAAAATTTTTTTGGAGTAAGTATTTTCACTTACTCGACAAATGGTAATCAGTCCACCATGTCTAACCCACATAAGGATTGGCTAATCCAGAGCAAGCGGCTCTTGGTAAAGATATCTCAAATCCGTTTATGGCTTGCAATTTGCCTAAAATTGTATGGTGTTCAACTCACCATATCTTTAAACTAGTGAAAAGTTGGCTAGCCCATAAGTTTATGGCTTGTGGTAAGCGATTGAAAATCCATAATTGGTAATCGGCTCACCAAAGATAATATTGATAATTTATCTAAGAGTTGGCTAGTCCGGAAGGTGCGGCCACGGTAAAGACAAAATCAAATCCGTTGAAAGGCGGTGGTTTGCTCAAAATCACATGGTTATCGGTGTACCATGGTTCTTACTTGAGCTGAAACATTTGGCTACTCCGAAGTAATGGCTTTTGGTAAAGAGATAAAATCCATTAAGTTTTCTCAAATCATTGCTAGGGACTAGCAATATCTTAGTGTGGGGATTGATGAGTGTCTAAATCTCATCGTTTTATCTTGTTAAAATGCCAAAACATCGAAAATACTCGAAACACATCAAAATGATAAAATATCACAAACAAGTTTTTATATGTTTTAAATGCAAAACATCAAAATCGATGAAAAGCGATATCAAGTTTGCATAATTGGCGGTTTAGTCCCCGAGTTACAAAAGTTGTCAAAATTAGTCCACAGTAATTCAAAAACTTGTAAAATATCATTTTAGGTCCATAAGATTCAAAAGTTGTCAAAACAAACCCTTTAAAGTTTAAAAATCACAAAATGACAACTTTAGTCCTTTAACTTTGAAAATTGTCAAAAATAGTCCTTGGTTAAATTAAAAAGTGAAAATTATCAAGTTTTAACCTTGTTCTATTTATAAATGACAAAAATGGTCCTTATGATAAACTTTGGAGAAAATTACAATATTGGTCCCTCAAGTTTCTAAATTGGCAGTTTTAGTCCCTGGATTTGTAAAAATGGAAATTATCAACAAAGGTCCTTGTACTATTATTACTTGGCAGGTTTAACCCTTGTGAGAGCTTTGGAAAATATTCAAGATCAGCCCTTCAACTTTCAAAGAATTACAAGATTGGTCCTTGTTGTTAACATAAGCCAAACGGATCCAATAAACCAACCCAAGCCCAAATCCAGTCCAAACAGTACCCGGCCCAGTTTTTAAATTCAAATAAAACCGCTACACTGTAGCTCCATCTCCTTCACCCCTGTTTCACCAATACCAGTGGTATTTAACCACTTGATTTCCAATACAGCTCACCCCAAATTACCTTTCCACCTCTCCCCTTCCACCTCCACTATCAACCAAAGCCAATTAATGCATAAAACCTGCTCGTTGGAATTTTGGCGCCAAAAAGTGACAAATGGCAAATCAATGATCTGGCTTAATTCAATGGTCTAGATGTGATGGGATTAACTCAGAGGTCGACAAGTGAAGTTTGAAGTCAATAAATATCAAGAGAAAGCAAGGGAGAAAGTAGTTAGAGTAATTTTAATTTAAGCTTAAGTCGTTTTTGTACAATTTTCATTTCCAGTGTAATTTAAAGTTTCCAAGTTCCTTTTTAAGCAATCACAGTGTATCTTAAACCTTTTGAAGTAATCAATTTCAACTTTCATTTCAGTTTTCATATTATGCAATTTTTCCTAATTCAAAAATTTCAAGTATGTATGAATGTTGTTAAGTAGGCGGTATTATGGATTAAATAGGTCATATAAGCTCCTTATAAAGCTTATAAAAGCTTTTAGACACTCTTAAAAGCAGTTTATTAAAAAATCAAAATTCACAAAATATCAAATAAATAACTTAAAAATAAAAAATCATGGTACAAGGTTCAAAAATCCTTGGAGCGGGGTATATAGTGGATGGCCTTGGGATTAGTGCTTCTTGGGAAGCTTTAGGTTGTGTTTGTTACTCGGTTCTCAGTATTTACATGGAATCCCATTTGTAAGTTTTTTTGATCATTTTGGTATTTAATCATTTTAGTCAATTAGTAACTTTAATTTCTGTGTTTTCATGTTCATTAGTATTAGTTAAGTCTAATTAAACAGTAAAATCAGTTGTAGGCTCATTAGAAGTTGTAGTTTCTAAAATTTTATTTCAATAATTTTATTAGCATAACGATAATCTTAAGTTTTATGTTGCTAATTACATTGTTTCATACTTCTCTAGTCTTATTATATGATAATTCAAGGGGGTGATTCAGTTTCATGATCTAAATCATTGATTTGCTTTGAAAAGTTCTAAATCTGTTTCAGAAAGGAGTGTTTGGTTTACTTTGTTTAACAGTGTTCAAGAGTACTCAAGTCATTGTTATAACTTGTTCTGTGTTTCATTAGGTCTCTTTAGCTCATAGAAACCAACAAAATCTGCTCTTATTCAAGTAAAAGTCAAAAATCCTTTTAATCTCATTCTATGCATTAACTGTTGGATTTTTAGGATCAGTGATCATGATTTTGTGTTAAAAAGTTATTACCAAACATCAAACAAGTCTTAATATACCTTAATACATCAATATCAGTGTTTTAGATCAATCACAAGTTCATTAAAGTCAAACTTTCAGTTTTCTAAAAAGTCAATGTGCCCTGTGCACAGAATTTCTAACCATTTTCATCAGCTTCTAAAGAGCTTGTTATTTGGTCAAACCTTGTGATTCTTGGTACTTTGGGAAGTCAACCTGGTCCTTTTCAAGTTTCAAGTTTAAAATTTCTAGTTGCACTTATTTGATAGGTGCATGAGCTTATCAATCATCTGAACTCACTCAGATTAAGCGAGTTTTAACTCGATGAATTATTAGGTTTGAAAAGCTTCTCCCAAGCTCATAAGAGCTTATAATTGTCTGAGTTTTGGTATAATTGGTCTCACCAGGTCTATTACAAGTTCCATTCATTACTTTTCGTTTTAGCTTATTGTGTGTTCGTGGTTAAGCTCAAAGTAGTATACCAAAATCTTTTTGCTTATTTAGCTTAAACCTCAAATCTGTGTTAACTTGTAATCCAGAGGTTCAAGCTTGTTGTTTTGGTTGCAATTGAGTCATTATAGCATATTTTAGCTTCGTATCAAGTTGGTAGTCTTTGGTTATCATTTGGCTTTTTCAAGTGCTTAATAATAGCGATTACAAGCTAGATTGCTTATTTCTCCACACAAGCCTATGTTTTTCTATTTTCTTAGATTCAGGATATTAAAATAGACTTTTCCTGAAATTTTCATAATTTTCATAGCTGTTTGCTATTTTTCTTAATTAAAAAGCAGTTTTAGGCATTTTAAATAGCTTTTAATACAAATAAATTATAAAAGTCCAAAAAATGATTTTCAATTTTCTTAGGTTAAGATAAATATAAAAGTAATAAAAGTATTTTTCCATAATTTTCTTAGTTTAAAAAGTATTTTTAGCATTTTAATTAGTTTTAAATAGTTTTAAATTAATAATAAATACATAATAAGTCTTAAAAATATATTTTAGTTTTAAAATAAGTTTTATCATATTTTAGATTTTTCCAAGTTATAATTTCATTTTCTAGGTTAATCTTATATTTTCTTGTATTTTAGTACATTTTAAATACTTAATAAATAGTTTTAATTAATAATAAATAAATAAATAGTTGTAAAAATAATTTTCTTTTCTAATAATTTTCTTTTATTATTAGGATTAGAAAATGTCATTTCATATTTGTAGGTCTTTTATTTCTTAAAACTCACATTTTATTTTGTACGTAAGCGTAATTTTATTTTAAGCGTAAGTTTTAAGTTTTAGGTTTTAAACGTTCATCGACTTTAAAAATAGTGATAGCGTTTATTTAATATCTTTATCTTTTATTTCTTTTAATTTGCATTTAAGTCATTTGTTATTTGTTAATCTTTTCTTTTAGTATAATTTTCCATGAAAACCCTCACTGATTGCTATCCTTAGTGATCATTCTACCATCCGATTAAGTGTTTTAACACCAATTCATCCTCAAGTGGGACTTAACGACCCAGTAATTCCCTATATTTCTCGATCTTAATTGCATTAGTGTTTGAGCGGTTTTAGTCATTAGACTTGTTGTTTAGCACCAATCACGATCTTCAAATTAGTGTTAATTCATATATGATATTTCATGCAAATTTCGGTTTGAAGAAAAACAAAAAATATGACAAAAACGTGAAAAAAGGTTTTTTTTTTTTTTTCAGTATATCAAAGTGCCCGTCTATAGAAAGATAATTAAATGCTCGTCGCGATGGTGTAATTATTTTTGCTTAACGATTAACGGTTTAAGAGATATTTAAATTATAAAAAATATGTGAAATAATAAAATGCTTTTAATCTCAACCATTGATTTATTTTGAAATGGATGGTGGAGATGAGTCTCTTTGTATGTAATATAAGTTTGATATGTAAAATAACTCTCCTCCTATGTTTATATATACATAAAACTACACAAATCACATTGCAATTTAATCAAAACTAATTAATGAAATATTTTCATGGCAAGCTTCAATCATTTACTTGTACTAGGAACTTTGAGCCAAACTTGATGAACCCTCTCTTGATTGCAAAGTTGATGTAGGGCATAAAGAGTTATATTGTGGTGTAGTATATGTTCCTTGAAATAAACTCTTGTAGATCACCGGTGTCGGCCACATTAAGTGCAATCCATCCCAATTAGCATACGTATGCGGGTCATCGCAAGTTGTTCTTGATGGATCCCACGCTACTAGCAAGTTGTAGTTATCGGTCCTTTACCTCCACAACATGCCTTTAAAGCTCCATTAGTGAATCTGTAGTATTTGAAAGTTGAAACTCACATTAGGGAAATTTCGACTAATGTACATAAAATGAATTGAGCTGGTTGAGACGTTATTTCTATAAATTTTGATGCGCAAATCTTAAGAAGATAACCAACATGATGAGCGTAACTAAATGTAGAGTTTATGATTTCTTAATGGCTTAATTCAAAAGGTCGGATTATTTATTTTGACAATAGTTGTTTAAATCTTATTAATGACATGAACATATAAGACATTTAATCTAGAAAATGTTATGTACCATATTGTTGTGGAGAACGGAAAAATTGCATAGCTGCATTGTAGTAATCGGCGTAGATGATGTTGACATCAGGATGAAGCTCTCGGATTTGATGTAATGCCGTTTGGAGCATCTCGTTGTGGTACTCTGCAAACTTGTTTAGCTTAGTCAAGCAACCTGTGGTACTATCGTATTCTTCTTTATCAGACCCATAGAATATACTTAGATAGATTGTCGAGCATCCAATTGGTAAGTTTCCTGGAACAACTAGCGTTTTTGCTCCAAGCTCAATCATGTCTGCATTTCCAACATTTTGCATTTTATAAATGCTTTAGTTACGTGTTTATAGTTGTACTAGATTATATATACTTACATTAATAGCCGATGCAATGGTTTTAATAATGAGTGGAACATCGACTTGAGCTCATCGATGGGTTTTCCAATGATTATTGGGTGATTGTAGTGGTTACCTCCAATCTCCCCATAAGAATTAAGGAATTTTGAAGTAAGCTTTTGCAATCCGCTAGTACACATAGATTTCGTAAGAATTTAAACACTAATATGTTACATCACAAATGTAACTCCAACTATTAATGGTCGGCAAAAGTGAAGAGCGACCACCGACCACCGATTAACTAGTTACTAAATGGATTTTTTTTTTTTTTTTCTCGTTAAAAAAAATGGATATTTTCAAAAACATAATGGGCGTCCACAAAAAAAAAAAAAAAAAAAAAAAAAAAAAAAAAAAAAATTTAAGTTTCACAACTTTTTGTTTAACAAGTAAAGCACATAATTATTTGCAAACACTATGATAATATAACAAATGTATTATATAGAATCATAATTGTAATATTAAATTCTAGAACTTGTTATAATTTAAGAGGTTAGCAATTATATATTAGTGCCTTTTTGTCAACGATCTTATTTAAATTCTCACAACGCGATCCTTACATACACTTAACTATGATATTAAGTACTATATTAATAAACTAATATTTATGCTGATCCGCAATAATCTCATTTGTTATTAAGTAATAGTGTGGATCACGCACACAATTGTTTAAGTATTGTAAAATATTTTATTACTAGTCGTGAAACTCGGTTTGAAACAAAATTTTATTATAGCTAGTGGACACCACATTAATCAATATATCTATTAAGAGATGGTTGATAATTGATGGTTGTAGGTTGAACCGAGTTACCTTTAGATACGGGACCGCAAATAGAAGCAAAAACTTTTTTGAACCAATGTAACTGAACACCCAAAGACGCGTTTGTATATGGATTATAGACCCCTCGTGCTTGATGGAACGATGAATCCAACGCAGTAGCACCAACCACGGCGAAGTTCACTCCTTGGCCTATCTCCTTCAAATTATTCGTCCGCATCATTTTCTCAGATATCAAAATCTTTAGCTTTCCAAGACTCTCGGCTTGCAACAAGAACGATTAATGAAAGATAAATTAGTAATGACTTGAAATGAATAAGACCATTAATGACTATGCCATAATTCATTCAGTTAGCACTTCCTAACTACTACATGCAACATAAAGTATAGTTCACTTAAATTGCTTGCTTGAAAACCATATACTTTTATGATAAAAGTATTAAAGTCTGAAGATATAGTTGTATCATGGAAACTATAGCTTTGATCACTTTTCATCCGTCACAGTATTTACCTTATGACCAAAAAGAAACAACATTGCCGAATTACCTTTTAATGGTGATAATTTTATAAACCTTAAGAAAGTCCCATATCTACCAGTGATCACAGATCAATATACATGTGCATTTGAGACTCAAGAAAATCTCGTATCTCAAATTCTGTCACACTGAGAACTTAGCTCAACATCAACTCAGGAGCGGTAAGGTGTTCATGAGAACCACAAGGATTTATCTTGCGTAGTCTAAACTATACTGTGAAAAATCTCAATTTTATGTTATCAGTCTTGTTTAATATCAATAAAATGCATCAAGTGCCTTTTGCTAAGTTGCGGAGGCGGAAAGGGGACGAGGGCGGAGTCTTGGGAAAGCAGCAACATCCTAAAATTGATAAACGCAGACTGCAGAAAAGCGTCATGTGTTTTATAATATTTTAATATATGGCAAATTGTCTTCTAAAAATTACACTACATTCAAAATCCAAGCAAATATTACTCGTAATCATCAATTAAAACTCTTAACCATCAAATTGTCTTCCTAAAAATATTTAAGTAAAAAAACATCATTTTTTTTAACGGGATTTAGTGCGGTGGAGTATCTTGCGTGCCACCAAGGCACCAAGTCTCTCGACCGAGTTGAATCATCTCACGAAGAGAATAACAACCCCAACCTAACCATCCGGTTTCCCATTAAGGGCTTCAAGGCATCGTCTTGGGATTGAACCCTATTGCTAATTCGTGGAAAATCCCACATGAGGAATAGCGAGTCGAACTCGACCTCCCCACATGGAGACTATAACGGATGCATCAATCCAACCGGTGGACATCACTTGAAAAAAAAAAAAACAAAACAAAACATCAATTACTTGTATATACTCAGATAATGAGCTTAAATCTCATCTATGACTTCTTTCAAAATCGCCCCATCCATCTATTCAGTAACTCGTAAGAATGGACAACATTTTGACCGACCTTCTCAATGGTTCAACCAGTTGAAACGATTTTGTAACCATATTATAATTTTTATTTTTTATTTCAAAAACTGCATAAAAAATAAACGCCATCAAATATTTGAAATATATTGTCAATAAAAATTAACTATACATGTCTAACTTATTTGTTTCTATCTAAATAAATTTTACAAAAACACTTGCCTATATTTTATCACGTACGTAAGATATAAGGCTAGAAGGCAAGGAGAGTACCCCACTCATCTTACACCTCAGCGCCACATCAGTTTTCTCTCTCTTCTCTCTTCCACTCACTCTCATTCACCTTTTTGTGGACAAAGCACTCACACTCACTCACCTTAACTTTTCTTTTCTTTTTTTCCCTTTTAACAGAAAGAAAATACTTGCTTCACACAATCAATAAAGTGAGCAAATCATCTTAATTTGCCTAAAAGTGTGTGAGAAGCGTGTGAGTGGAGAGGCTGGGCATGCGACTAGCGAGTGAGTGGGATGCAAAGGACCCCCTCACGGATCCCTTGCCATCCCCGGTCTAAAACTATCTAAATAAACTTTTTTGATAAATTGATGGTACAAGAAAAAAAATAAAAAAATAATAAGGTTTGGTTTTCAAAAATTCCCACGTGACAAATTGAAATGGGCAAAAGCAAAAATCTCTCCTCACTTTTGCACCAATCAAAATCTATCTTAGTGTTCCTTGTTTAATCATAAATCACGCCGGAAAAAAAATACACTAGCATGTAAACTTAACACCGGTAGGAAACATAACTTTTTGGGCTAGAAACGTTTCCAAACGTTTTCGAGATAAGGATCGACGTACCCCAATTGAAGAAACGCATCCACTTTTCCTGGGACGTTTCTCGGACGTTTCCCGGCGTATTCAGGTACGTGATACGGCATCTCGGCGGCGTTTCTGTGTATCCTAGCCTTTTTGTTTTGGTCCCCCAAATATCACAAAAAACATAGAGCATGCAATGAAATAGAACTTCTATATATCATATATATTTGTACTGACTCATTAAACTGAATGCAATCGTACTATGTATATATTTTTTTTAAACGGCAATTGTGACTACATAGCCCCTAGCTCAGAAGGCGTAGCGAACCCACACAACTAGGTTGGGTACAGCCCAGAAGACGATGACACCCTCCCCTTTTACGCACTCGGGAGGAAACCCTGTCGCCTAGACAAGACTCGAACTTGAGACTTGCCTAAAAAGGTAAAACCTCCATACCGCTGGAGTAGAGGATTGTTGCTGCAATCATACTATATTGGATCTCGAAACTTCAAAATATGTTCACTCAAGCAAACTAAACCAAACTTGTTAAACTAACAAGATACACTTTTATGTAAGCTAAGTGTGTCAATACAATTTTATAAAGATCAAATTAGAAAAGAATGTACCAACGAAATCAATGATGAGGCGACCATTGGAGCACCGACCGGTGGCTTCATGGAAGAAGGTTTCGCCGTAGGGTAAAAACAAGAAATGGGGTGGATCACTCTTCGACCTATAGACAGATTCTTTCAGGTTTCCAGTATCAGCTAACGAGTCACCAAAGCTTATGATCGACGTATAGCACCCGTTAGCATGCAATGTACAAGTCATTAACATCACTAATAAGGATAACATGGGAACAAATGTTGATGATATCGCCATTGATTGGGAGTTTCACCTAAAACAGAAGATGATAAATATTACATTAGCAGCTTGTTAATGTAGATCAATATTGTGGCGTGTGTATTTATATTTGGAAAGCAAAACATGATCTACCTTTTTTGCCCTCTTGTACCCTACGTGACCACAGGTAATTAAATTAGTTTTTTTTTTTTTTTTTTCTTCACGTGTTGGTATTGGTACTTGCATTTACACCTGCGCATTTCTGAAACTATGTACCTTAATTTGTCTTTTTACATACTTATATTTATTTTGAATTGAAAAAACAGACACTTTACTAATAAATATGATAAATAATTCAAACATATATGAAATTAGAACTCTTTCACCCAATTATAAAGAAAGAAATCATGTTTCATATCTTGTTAGAAAAACGACAATGTGACTAGATAATTTCACAAAAAAAAAATGTTTCATATCTTGTTGCACTCAAATATGAACCATTAAATTTAGTGCCAATTTCCAATTTATGGTGTTGATCTTTAGTGACGATGCAATTGACATTAAATACTCCTTATATCATGGCCATTGATTCATGTCCCGTACATATGCGGCCATGTTGCATTGTTGCAGGGCATTGATCATTTGGTGATTTCTAGTTGATGAAAGATGCTTCACAATACATTCTTTTTTCATTCAAGTGCTTTATAAATACACTTGAGTATTCATACTCTAATATCAAAAATACTAATGCTAGCCTTTCTCTCTTTATATTATGCATTGTAGATAGATCTTCTTAAAAAATTTATCACTATAGTCTCAACGATGTTACACGATATGAAAAATATATGTTTGGAATATTATCTATATCTGTAAGATACCAAATAATACATTGCGATAGATACTACGACATCTTACAATGTATATACTTCAAATGTCACGTCATTTCGATACCAGTCGCAATAGCAAATTTCGTTATAAATACACTCACTGCATTTGGATTATTTTCTTCCGTACAAACATTATCTCTATACATTGACCAAATTATATCACTTATACCAATTTTCATACAAATCTTTATAAACATCCCTTTAGATGTTCGTAAAAAATTGGTTTTGATAGTTATGATGTCAAACAAGATCTTCATTACTTTACGCCGTAAGGCATCGTGATGTTTACCCTAATCACTTTTCACAAGGTGAAGTGGACACGACCATTTTTTAACATGATCGTAACCACCATCTCTAATCACACTCCTACACACGCCTCACGTTTCTTGATGTGGTTTGGGAGTATTAGGGTTTTGTTCCCATATGAATTTCTTGGAATGAGAGGATTAAAAAAGAGGTTTCAAAGGATCCCCACCGTTACACTTTTGTTTAACGTGATTTTGGTAGTTACAATCTACTTTATGTAAAGTGTTTTGAGGAAGGATGTTGATCCAAGGATTTTCATGTCCTTTTTGGATTCAATGATCAACCACATATTTGGTGTAGTTTCTATCAACTATGTGTATTAATCTTGTTCTAAGTCCTTGTTGGATTTAGTATATAGCCACGATTTAGATTTATTTTCTGTTGGCTGGATATATAAGTACTGTTATGTTTTTATCTATATGATAAAATTAAGACTAAAATACACCATTGGTCCCTAAACTTGTATCGGAGGATCGCGATGGGACGAAACTGGCCATAATCATCGCCATATGTCCAAACAGTAGCCATTAAATGCCAGATTAGTCCTTTGACCAAGTCAAAGTCTGATTTTTGTTTTGTAGTCGAGGGTATTTTAGTCCATACACATTTATACTTTTATAACACATTTATATTTTACCCCTTCATCTTTCATCTTCTTCATCATCTACCCAAATCATTCATCTCCCCCAACATTTCAAGAGAGTAAAACCATGGGGAGCTTTTAGAGTTATCTCAATCATCCATAAAACATAGTATAGTAATGAATTTGTTATTTACATCCATACATCGTGGAAATGATGAGTGGTAGATTTTTAAAAACTTGTGGCCCATTCAATTATTAGATTGACATTCTCGAATGGAATGGAAAATGATTTGTATTCTAATAGGAACATATGTCTAACCGGACTTGGAATGCACGGAATAATTTTGTTGAAGTATCGTGTTTTATAAATCCACCTTAGCCTCTTGTAAGTTCTTGTGTTTCAAGTTTTGTTTTGATTGAAGTCATAAAATTTAAACTGGGAAAAGTAGCATGTCTTCAAAGTATCTAAATTTACTTTTAACTCGTGTGCATCTTAGTTTGTTAAGCGAATAGGTGATCTTGTTGAATGCACTGCCGTTTGATGAAATGTTCATATCGCTTATTGGGAACTTGATAGCGGTATCGTCTTAAGCTCTTAGTTATAGTTGAATGCACGAAGGTGTTCGATGAAATGCTTGATCTCGATGTATTGACTTCTAAGACATGTTAGTACTACTTATCATGTAACTTTGCATATAGTCCGGTTTAGTAGAGACGGTGATCGAAAAACATTTGCTATTATAAGCTGAACGACACGTGTCTATTGGAAACCCGATAAAGCGGTTAAAGTTTTTTGTCGATGCATGAATATGGCTGCCAACAAGATTTGAGTAGTTTTAATATGTTTCTTGATGTCTTATGCAAGTCTAGACGAGTTGAAATGGCGTATAATTTGTTTAAGGTTTTGAGGAGAAGATTTAGACGATCACGATTAGTTATAACATAATAGCAAATGGTTTTGTTTGATTAAGCGGACGCCTAGGCGTTAGAGGTGTTTAGGGAGATGGTGGAAAGTTGTCTTGAGCCGACTCTAAAGACATATAACGTGATTCTTAATGGGTATTTCAAAGCGGGTCGGATGAAAGAAGCTTGGAAGTTCTTTTGGAGATGAAAAGCGAAAATGTGAGATGGATGTTGTAACCTACGACGGTTGTTCATGGTTTTGGGGTTGGGTGAGATTCAAAAGGCACGTCGGTATTTGATGAAATGATTGGAGTAGGGATACTTCCTTCATTGCTACTTACAACGCATTCATTCAAGTTTTATGCAAAAAGACAATGTGGAAAACGCTATTGTTACGTTTGACGATATCTTTGAAGAAGGGGTATGCACCTAATTCGACAACTTACAATGTAGTGATTAGAGGCTTGTGTCATGTCGAGAAGATGGATACGGCAATGGAGTATTTGGATAGGATGAAACATGATGAGTGTGAACCCAATGTTCAAACTTAGAACGTGATCATTAGGTACTATTGTGACGAAGGTGAAATCAAAAAGAGTTTGGATGTTTTGAAAGAATGGGTAGTGGTGAATGTTTGCCTAATTTGGATTCGTATAATATTTTGATAAGCGGAATGTTTGGGAGGAAGAGATCGGATGATCTAGTGATGGTGGGAAGTTGTTGATAGAAATGGTTGATAGAGGATTTATTCCTAAAGTTTACCTTCAATCGAATATTGAATGGTCTTTTGCTTCTTGGAAATCAAGATTTTGCCAAAGAGATCCGAGAGCCTGAAAGCGGATGTGGTCGTCTACCTTGTCATTTCGATTATGATGTAAAATTTCGTTTAACATGAGCGGGCACAATGTTTAAAAGCTAATGTTATTTATGGAATCGTCACTTGAAGCCTGTGAAGTGCAAGAAGCGAAGAATCAGAGACGGCCACTGGTTACAAGCTAAATTTTATGACTTCAATCGAAGGTGGCTGGTGATTTTTTAAAGTAGTATTACTATACTTCAATGTTTTATGGATGATTGAGATAACTCTAAAAGCTCCCAAACTTGTTTGATTTCTGAATTTATGTTCCCTATTTACACTGACATTGTAGTTCAGAAGGGATACTCGTCAATGTTATCAAAGTTCAATAGCCTTATTCATCTAATCATATCCTGTTGCATCAGCACTAGTGTCCCAAATCGCTTTTAGTTTTGATTTTTAATTTCTTCAATTTAAGTCCTTATTAGTGAAATTTGGATTCGCACTTTGATTGGTGGTTGTTTACTAGGCAATTTTAGTTTATTTTTGTGATTATTTTAAGCTAGCTTAATTTAGGCTTAAAGTAGCTAGTTCAGGGTCGTTTGGAATTAGCTTAATGAAACCTGTTATGTAGCCAAAATGCTTTTAGCTTGAGCTTTTAAGGTCTAATCGGTTCGATGGGTTTATTACAAGATAGTTTAAGGTAGTTTTAGGTTGTGGTAGCTTGTGGTAGCTTATAGGAAACTTGACGTGCCCGATCACGCATCAGAAGCTTCAAAATGTTCAACTTCCGAAAACTAATTATTTCCTCAAACGGCTAATTGCTAGCTGGAAAGAGTTGACACCAGGAAATGAGTTTCATAGTCTTGAAAATACTCATGTTCTAGATCATATCCCTCAATTGGTTTCTCCGAATAGTGTCATAAGCCGAGCTACAACTGATGGAACGGTTAATGAGCTAAGACTTGTGATTACTAATCTTTGTACTTCACAAATTTTGAAAAAAGCCGAGTTGGCAGTTCTTAAAATTGAGAGATTCGGCGAGAAGCGAAGATGGAGCTTGAGATTCAAAGCATGTTGTCAAAACCACTTTGTTATTAATGGATTTGTGGAGATTTTGTTCAACTCGGTTGACACCCGAGTGTTAAAAGCCACAATTTTTCTTCTTTGTGAGGTGGCTCAAGAGATAGTAATGTGATATCGACTCTAACACGAGTTTATTCCGATGTTGAATGTATAATCTCCTATTCAAGGAAGGTTTGTTTGAGGTTGTTGTGTTGATTTATTTGTTAAAACCTTCTATTTCCACCTTTCTTGAAATGGACGTGGTGGATTCACTTTTAAGCGTTGTTCGAAAGCGAGAAGATGAGTTTTGAAAATGTGTATGAGACCCAAAGAAGCTTACGTGGTATTATTGGCGTAAATTATTGAAAATAGCGATGATGGTGTCGTTTTAGAAGTCATCAAAAGTCTTGTTTCTAGTAAGGCAATAGAATCCATTATCAAAAGCTTGGAATCAGATTCCAAAGAAGAAAGAATTGCAGCAACGAAAATACTTTTGAAATGCATACAGGAAGACGGAAAATTTAGAAACGTTGTTGATGATAAGGCTGATGATGAAGATGATGAAAGATAAAGGGTAAAACATAAATGTGTTATAAAAGTATAAATGTGTATGGACTAAAATACCTTTTACTACACAACAAAATCAGAGTTTGACTTGGTCAAGGGACCAATATGGCATTTAATGGCTACTGTTTGGACCTATGGCGATGATTATGGCCAGTTTCGTCCCATCGCGATCCTCCGATACAAGTTTAGGGACCAACGGTGTATTTTAGTCTAAAATTAACTAATAAAATATTATTCTCGCCATACTTACTTTTTATTCTTTATGATGTTTCTTGTTTAACATGGTTTCGTTTCAGTACACCAATTTGGCGGAAAATTTTGTCAACTCTTATTTTAGCCACGACGTTTCGTTAACTCCATGCCATTATAAAACAAACAAACTGTAATTCTCACTTTAACGATTATCATCAACCATTATAGAAGTTCAATCATGGAATCGTTCTCTTTTTCAGACAAAAAAATGATTAAGAGTTCCACCCCAACCACTTTCACCAAGTACTCCATCGCCATTATCAACACCAGTACCAAAAATTTGCCCATACGCAAGCTTCTCCCAAGAAGTTTGGGACAAGTGGAACAAAAGATAATATGGCACAAAATTGTCTTTGATTGAACAGTATGACTCGTTAATCAAGCGTTCTAAACATAACAACAGAAAGATAAATATGTTATACAAGACATGATCAAAGCAATAGAGTCTTAGAACAATAAAATTGCAATTTGGGAGGAGCAAATAACGGAACAAACTAATAGGGTTTATGATCCTTACTCATAGGTCGAAATCATATTATTGTGTTTGTAATGTAGTTTTTGAGTTTCTTAAATGAATGCAATTGATGTACTTTTATAGGTCTATTTATTTTATCAAGTTTTAATATTTATATTTTACCTAACTAATCTATAGACTAACAACGACGAGCAGTGTACCCGATCAATGTAGGTAGTTGGATAAGTAAGAGTCGTTCGTCAGGAGTGATTTATTAATTAACTAATCCTAAAGGTAATGTAATTATCTAATAAACTTAAAATAACGTGAAGGGGGATTTTTAACCTGAGAGACTAGCACGAGTTTGTTTTCTAATTAAACTACTTAAACGATTAAACAAACTAAATAAAACAAAACAAAACGATATTAGTAAAAAGGAACTAAATCAATATTAACTAGAACGTGCTAGCAAAGTCTATTTCAAATATGTTTTACTAGTGATATATGTTACTAACTTATTTGCCTTATTCTAATGTTATCTACCTAATGGTATTAAACTCATTAGTCATGATAAAAAAAATCTACCTATGACTCTTCCGAGACTTAGTTACCCTAGGCGTAAGGCGATTGGTTACAAATATTCAATTATCATGATACGGATCTAAGATTTATAATTCAATTAACCTATTAAAGTTACAGAATTTAAGGCTATAATCCAAAAATCTAGTTACAAGATAACAAAAAAACAAGCAAATAAACGATTGATAACATAAACAATATCCAATGAAGCAAACTAGTAATCGATATAAAACAAATTAATAACACATAATCTTCATAAACTTAGCTAACACTTAAGGGTGTTAGCCCATAATCTCAGTAAAAAAGATAATCAAAACGTATAGAGTATGAAACATAGTGAATACGATACAATAACCGAATGATTATATGATGAAACTACATTTACAAAGAGTTCTCCTAATCTATGATTGAGTTTACAGAACCTTCTTGCCTTCAAATATTGTCTGGGAACCGAGTCTTGTAGTATAAAGTTGTTTAGATTTCATAAATAAGGTTTTCTTCACATAGTCTATGAAATCAGGTCAATACGGCGTATTGAGCTCCTTCAACACGGCGTATCGGACAATATTTGCGTATGCACCACAATTAAAATATTCTAGAATCTGTACGAGCTACCCGTGAGTACGACGTATTAAGCATTTTGGATACGTCGTATTGATGCCTTTCACGATCTGTTGATTTGATGGAGTCTTGAAATGAATATATCATATCCTTGGTGATGAAATGGGGTATTGGCTCTCTGTATTGTGGACTTATATTGATTTCTTCGTTTTAGCTACAAATCGCGTCTTTTTCCTTAACTTTCACCAATTTCTCCATTATTTACTGTAATTAACAAAAGTAAGCAATTAAGTATCATATCTTATATAAAAAAAACATAAAATGAGCAATAATTATAGAATAAATGATGCATAATATTAGTCCTAATTTGATGTCATCAGCAGTCTTTACGATTTTGATTTCATAACTATAAACATATTGACAACCATCGTCATACCCTCGTCTTTTCTTTCCATTAGTTACCTAGATTTATCTCTCATACCACCGTCTCTCGCTTCATGATTATCGTTAATAAAAGTTTAATAAACAAACGGAACCAAACATTGATACTTTAGATATTATATCTTTCTAATTTTGTGCTTACAATCGAACAACGAAAAAGATCTACATAACAAAACTATAATATTTGAAATGTAAAACATCGCTAAATTCATGCTTACAATCGCATATTGAAAAAAGAAAATAGCCTATCAAAAACCTAAATGTTAAGAAAATGGACAACAAGATGTTTAGATAACGACGTATAGTAAGGAATGCCTCGCGATGTACATAAACATTGTTAATCTTGAACCTCAAATCAAGAGAATCATCAAGTGGATCCAATAAATATTTTATTCTTGGCATAGAGTGATGAAGGCCTTGAACTAAAATTAGGAAAATAGTCATACGTGAAAGCAGTTGTTGTGGGCGTATCGTCCTTTTAAATGAATGGGATTCAAGAAAGTTTTGGCAATAGCGTAAAGTAATGAAGGCCTTTCACTTGAACTACAAACCGAAACTTGAAAAGTGCATGGGAGTGTCTTTGTTTGTTATGTGTATGGAAAATTATAAGTGATGGAAAAGAAGGGTACCATACTTAAAGGAAAAATAATTGAAAGTGTCACGTGCATTGCACGCGGGGATAATGATGGTTTAAATTGAAACTAGCATAAATTATCATCGCGGTAATCAACATGTCAAATCTACTATGATCGATACATGCGATAGTCAACGATACTTAATTTCTCAATGCAATAATTATCGGGTAAGTAAACCACAATTTTGACACTGTCAAAACGATATCATTGATACCGTGCGATAGATATATCATCTTGGTAGACAAACAAATCTACCATGAAAGTTGACAAACTTTGATATGATATCATATATGTGGAGACCACAAAAATTAAGACGTTTTTATTCATAATAGCATTTAGGGGATGATCGGTGTTATTTTCGTTTTAGCTTTGGTTTATTCCACATTTTCATTTTGTTATCAATTATTGTCGTTTTTTTTTTTTTTTTTTTTTTTTTTTAAATGTAAGATCTTCATCATAAAATATAAAATTTGTAAAATTTCTCATAAAATAACAAAACATACCTATGTTATGGATAAGGTTTGGGGATGATCTTCATCAAAATACGACATATGATAATTTTATATAATTTGAGAGATTGAAAAGGAAACAACCTAAGATAAATCTTCATATAAAGTTATAAGTCCATCAACTCTTTCGTGCTCTTGATCTCCTCATTTTATACTTCCTTGATAGTATGATAAATAAGTTCCCAAAATCTTTCTATCACGCGTCTTGACTTTACAAACCGGTGCTACCGAATAGAATAAGCTTTGACACATGGTCCTCATCGCCAAGTAGTGGGGCTTTCCCTCTCTTGAAGCATATGCAATTGAAGTTGAGGTTAAAGCCCAATATTAGGAATATCAAGAGAACAAAGACGGCAGATTCAATCATCTACTGGCGCGAAGTGATCAAGACTTATGCTGAAAACATTGTGTGGCGTTGAAAGGCACAGGTGTCATGTATGTATGAAAACGAATACAAATGTTAGTCGTAAATGAAGTGTCGAGGGAAGTAAAGTTAAAGTTTAATGTATATGTGGAAGGAAATTTAATGCCATGAGACACTCACATGACAACATCCAATTTTAAATGTTTATCGCCAAGATCGCAAAGATATCGCATGTGTGACAAGATTGACATGGTGGCCCGATTGTTTACTCAAACACTACGACAAGTGGATTGGAAAAGTTGGCGAATAAATCATATCGCAATCATTTCAGAAAGCTGACAAGGTTTCGTAGAAGTTAGTGGGTTATCGATTTAATTTTGAATTTTCAAAATACAACTCGAAACCATGTTGAATTCGATATCAAATTAAAGAGGAAAGTATTTTGGATTAAACAGTATGATTTTTAAAACGTAAGACATAATAGAACTAGAGATGTCGATCATTTAATCAACTATGAGTACGCGTAGGATTAGGGTTTTGACTTTTTTATGCGTAAGAAAAGGGTTTTGACCAAAAAGTAGCTTACGTGTAAAATATGCCCAGAAATGCAAAGCCACGATTTTTCACCCAAAAACACGTTTTCAACTGATTTCTTTTGCACAAACTTCTTCCAAAACACTTAAAAAACAAGAAAGTCGACAACTTTAACCTTAAAACCACGTAAAAATCAAAACTTTAAGCAAAAAAGACCTCGTTTTATGTAAAAAACGCAACCTTTTTGAAAAGCTTTAACCAAAAATGTAAAACAACACTCCTAAACCATTGTTAGGCGATTGATACCAATTGTAGGACCTTAAATGTATCAACCTTATCACAAATACTCACGTTATGCGTAGAACTCGTTAACACACAAACACAAACTATATTCGTAAATAAAGAAGAAGAAATATTAAGATGAGAGAAATTGAGATGGTGACTTGAATGATATATTAGGCGTGTATGTTTAGAGAGATAGAGAGAAGAAATGAAAACAATATTTCATATGAAAAACACACACACACACACACATCACACACCCTCAAATGAGACTTTGAGGGGTTTATATAGTACAAGTAGTAGACGCCCTAATGGGCTTGGCATGGGCTCTGATAACAATTGTAGGACCTTAAATATATCAACCTTATCACAAATACTCACGTTATGCATAGAACTCGTTAACACACAAACACAAACTATATTCGTAAATAAAGAAGAAGAAAGATTAAGATGAGAGAAATAGAGATGGTGACTTGAATGATATATTAGGCGTGTATGTTTAGAGAGATAGAGAGAAGAAATGAAAAAAATATTTCATATGAAAAACACACACACACACACTCAAGCACACCCCTCAAATGAGACTTTGAGGGGTTTATATAGTACAATTAGTAGACACCCTAATGGGCTTGGCATGGCCTCGTTTGGGCTTGGGTTGGACATGGATTGATATAAGGCTAGCGTAACTTAACTTCTAACCAATTAGCTTAGCCCAGTCCACGATCCCGTTGACTATTCTATCATGATATCTAACACATGTTACAAAGTTCCTAAACGTGAATGACCATCACTTCTAATAAAAACTATTAAGGCTAACAGGTATCTCCATAGTGAGGCTTTCCAGAAGAGCCTTATCCACACGAACCTCAATCAAGCACCTAGCAAAAATACTATGGCCCCAGGAATCCAAGCACATTTGACTAGTGTAAGAATCTAGCATTTTCGGAGTACCAATCAATGTAGCAAGGAGACTGAGACCATCATCAGAAAACATAGCAAGAGGAACATCATGAAATTTAACCCACACCGGAATGTTAGTCAAATCCTCTTTAAGCAGATTAGTATTACGAACATAATAATCAACTACCGGAAAAGCAATACGTTTACCAAGAAAATAACCATAAAGGGTATTCTCAAATTTAGAGTTTACCTCCTCCACTACTTCGAGGAACGAGAGATCCACCTCGAGAGACTTTTTACTACATTCCAACCTCGAAAATTAGGCTTGTGCTTCATAGAATCATTGGACGTAGCACCCGCATATGAAACCGGCTTCGCAAATTGAACCTTGGGAGACGAATTATTAACACCACGCATAGCCTCTTCAAAACTCTTGCACGCCGCCAAAACAACCGGATCACGACTTGGCTGAGCATCATTCCCACAACTTGCACCATTAGGTGCTATAGTAGGCATATCACTATCTAACGAATTAACAGTAGTAGTATTACTTTTGTTAACCTCAGACACACATGGAATAGCACTCGATTCTCCACCGTACATCAAGAAGATCTCGTTGTTAAGAAACCCTTGTTCATCTCTATAAACCACGCAAGAATAACCAAAGACATTAATACCACGCATGCAAGCGTAACCAATGAAAGAATAAAAACCCAACTAAAAAGTTAGGGTTTTAACCGTTAAAGCTTAAGAAACTAACCACCCACCATGATGATAGTAACCAATCGGTAAATAAAGTTGAAAGATCACAAGAAAATATTATTCAATCGGTAAAATCAATAAGCGAATATTTAAATCACGGATTGATATCACATGCGAGTTAGTAGAGATCTCACAAACAAATATTAAATTCAATCGATTGGTTAAAGAGAATGACGAAAAGCGATGAAAAACGAAAAAGGGTTTGCGTTTTTCTTTTTTCGCCAGAGAGAGTTCGCAAAGGGTTTTTTTAAACCATTATTACTGTTAATTTTCCCGCCAACTCTTCATTTGAAATTCTGTTATGCTTTTCTGTTATGAACATCGCCATCAATCTCCATTGTTGATAAACTTGTTTGCTTTATTTGACTTATATTACATTATAAATATTTTGTCCTATCGTGTATATTGTAAAGTTTTGATATGAGGGTCTAAAATCCTCCCTCGTGTTCAAAACTATGGAAGTGGTTTAGCAGTAGCAGTTTCTTGTATTTCGATGGAAGATGAAAGTGCAAGGCAGAAATATAGCGCTGCTGCAGATGGTGGTGAAATTGTTGAACCACATGGAATGAAGAAGAATGAGCAGCTGTCCAATAAAGACCCTAAGTGATAAACTTCAAGAGTTTTGATGTCTTTATATAGGCATGGTTTTCGATTATCAAGCAACTTGTAATCATAGTTTGGTTAAGCATGAGCAAAAAGGCATGATAATGCATGGGTCAGGCAATACGACAATAAACCACTAAAAATATAGCTGATAAGCTAATTTATGGAATACCTAAATAAGAAATCTTGGAAGCTTTACATGAAATTGGTGCCAAACACGCTTGTTGGTAGAATAGATGAACAAATGGAACTCAAACGCTCCGTCAGTGACATCAGTCACAAAGTCCACTCACAAGTTTTACAAACTGAATTAACCCAAAAACGTGTAGCGGGGTAGAACTCAAAAAGGATCAACGTGAATCAGCTCAAAACACAATTAACTCATTATCTGTATTTGCTGTTTTATCTGCATCAATAGCTTTCTTAGTATTTAATCTTATAAAGTGTTGATGCCATAGTCAAATATTGAGAGATCTCAAAGTTAGCTTGGCCATCAATAATTACAGCATTCGTGGTAGTACTATATTAAAATGTTAAAAAAAAGTCATACACATCATATATGCAATGAAAATTATGAGTTCAAAAAAGCATAGATTAGGTTCTATGTTTATATATACATAAAACTACACAAATCACATTGCAATTTAATCAAAACTAATTAATGAAATATTTTCATGCCAAGCTTCAATCATTTACTTGTACTAGGAACTTTGAGCCAAACTCGATGAACCCTCTCTTGATTGCAAAGTTGATGTAGGGCATAAAGAGTTATATTGTGGTGTAGTATATGTTCCTTGAAATAAACTCTTGTAGATCACCCGTATCGCGACACATTAAGTGCAATCCATCCCAATTAGCATACGATATGCGGGTCATCGCAAGTTGTTGCCGATGGATCCCACACGCTACTTGCAAGTTGTAGTTATCGGTCCTTTACCTCCACAACATGCCTTTAAAGCTCCATTAGTGAATCCTGTAGTATTTGAAAGTTGAAACTCACATTAGGGGAAATTTCGACTAATGTACATAAAAATGAATTGAACTGGTTGAGACTTTATTTCTATAAATTTTGATGCGCAAATCTTAAGAAGATAACCAACATGACAGACGTAACTAAATGTAGAGTTTATGATTTCTTAATGGCTTAATTCAAAAGGTCGGATTATTTATTTTGACAATAGTTGTTTAAATCTTATTAATGACATGAACATATAAGACATTTAATCTAGAAAATGTTATGTACCATATTGTTGTGGAGAACGGAAAAATTGCATAGCTGCATTGTAGTAATCGGCGTAGATGATGTTGACATCAGGATGAAGCTCTCGGATTTGATGTAATGCCGTTTGGAGCATCTCGTTGTGGTACTCTGCAAACTTGTTTAGCTTAGTCAAGCAACCTGTGGTACTATCGTATTCTTCTTTATCAGACCCATAGAATATACTTAGATAGACTGTCGAGCATCCAATTGGTAAGTTTCCTGGAACAACTAGCGTTTTTGCTCCAAGCTCAATCATGTCCTGCATTTCCAACATTTTTGCATTTTATAAATGCTTTAGTTACGTGTTTATAGTTGTACTAGATTATATATACTTACATTAATAGCCGATGCAATGGTTTTAATAATGAGTGGAACATACGACTTGAGCTCATCGATGGGTTTTCCAGCGATTATTGGGTGATTGTAGTCGTTACCTCCAATCTCCCCCATAAGAATTAAGGAATTTTGAAGTAAGCTTTTGCAATCCGCTAGTACACATAGATTTCGTAAGAATTTAAACACTAATATGTTACATCGCAAATGTAACTACAACGATTAATGGTCCGCAAAAGTGAAGAGTGACCACTGACCACTAATTAACTAGTTACTAAATGGTTATTGTTCAAAAACATAATGGACGTCCACAGTAAAAAAAAAGTTTGAATTTCACAACTTTTTTTGTTTAACAAGTAAAGCAAATAATTACTGTATTTGCCAACACAATGATAATATAACAAATGTACTATAAAATTATAATTGTAATATTAAATTCTAGAACTTGTTAGTATAGAGGGTTTGCACTTTGCAGCATATATTAGTGTCTTTATTGTCAACGATCTTATTTAAATCCTTACAAGAACGTGATGCTAACACTTAACTATGATATTAAGTACTATATTAATAAACGAATATTTATGTTGATCCGCAATCTCATTTGTTATTAGGTATAATAGTGTGGATCACGCACACAATTGTTTAAGTATTGTAAAATATTTTATTACTAGTCGTGAAACTCGGTTTGAAACAAAATTTTATTATAGCTAGTGGACACCACATTAATCAATATATCTATTAAGAGATGGTTGATAATTGATGGTTGTAGGTTGTACCGAGTTACCTGTAGATACGGGACCGCAAATAGAAGCAAAAACTTTTTTGAACCAATGTAACTGAACACCCAAAGACGCGTTTGTATATGGATTATAGACCCCTCGTGCTTGATGGAACGATGAATCCAACGCAGTAGCACCAACCACGGCGAAGTTCACTCCTTGGCCTATCTCCTTCAAATTATTCGTCCGCATCATTTTCTCAGATATCAAAATCTTTAGCTTTCCAAGACTCTCGGCTTGCAAAAAGAACGATTAATGAAAGATAAATTAGTAATGACTTGAAATGAATAAGACCATTAATGACTATGCCATAATTCATTCAGTTAGCACTTCCTAACTACTACATGCAACATAAAGTAGGTTCACTTAAATTGCTTGCTTGAAAACCATATACTTTTATGATAAAAGTATTAAAGTCTGAAGATATAGTTGTATCATGGAAACTATAGCTTTGATCACTTTTCATCCGTCACAGTATTTACCTTATGACCAAAAAGAAACAACATTGCCGAATTACCTTTTAATGGTGATAATTTTATAAACCTTAAGAAAGTCCCATATCTACCAGTGATCACAGATCAATATACATGTGCATTTGAGACTCAAGAAAATCTCGTATCTCAAATTCTGTCACACTGAGAACTTAGCTCAACATCAACTCAGGAGCGGTAAGGTGTTCATGAGAACCACAAGGATTTATCTTGCGTAGTCTAAACTATACTGTGAAAAATCTCAATTTTTATGTTATCAGTCTTGTTTAATATCAATAAAATGCATCAAGTGCCTTTTTGCTAAGTTGCACGGAGACGGAAACGGGGACGGGGCGGGGTACTGGGAAACGGCAACATCCTAAAATTCAATAAACGAGTACGTCGGGGAAACGTCTATGTGTTTTATAATATTTTAATATATGGCAAATTGTCTTCTAAAAAATTACACTACATTCAAAAATCCAAGCAAATATTACTCGTAATCATCAATTAAAAACTCTTAACCATCAAATTGTCTTCTTAAAAAATATTTAAGTAAAAAAAACATCAATTAGTTGTGTATACTCAGATAATGAGCTTAAATCTCATCTATGACTTCTTTCAAAATCGCCCCATCCATCTGTTCTTAACTCATAAGAATGGACAACATTTTGAACCGACCCTATCAGTGGTTCAACCGGTTAAAACGATTTTGTAACCACATTAATTATAGTTTTTATTTTTTATTTCAAAAACTGTATAAAAAATAAACGCCATCAAATATTTAGAATATATTGCAATAAAAATTAACTACACATGTCTAACTTATTGTTTCTATCTAAATAAATTTTACAAAAACACTTGCCTATATTTTATCAAGTAAGATATAATAAGACTATCTAAATAAACTTTTTTGATAAATTGGTGGTACAAGAAAATAAATAAAAAAATAGTAATAAGAAATTGAAATGTGCAAAAGCAAAAATCTCTCCTCACTTTTGCACTAATCAAAATCTTAGTGTTCCTTGTTTAATCATAAATCTCGCCGGAAAAAAAAAAATACAGTAGCATGTAAACTTAACACCGGTAGGAAACATGACTTTTTAACAAACGTTTTCGAGATAAGGATCGTTGTACCCCAACTGAAGAAACGCTTCCACTTTTCCAGAGGACGTTTCTCGGGCGTTTCCCCGCGTTTCCCGTCGTATTCGGGTACGTGATACGGCATCTCGGCGGCGTTTCCGTGTATCCTAGCCTTTTTGTTTTAGTCCCCCAAATATCACAAAAAACATAGAGCATGCAATGAAATAGAACTTCTATATATCATATATATTTGTATTGATTCATTAAACTGAATGCAATCATATATACTATGTATATTTTTTTTTTTGAACGGCAATTGTGGCTACATAGTCCCTAGCTCAGAAGGCGTAGCGAGTCCACACAACTAGATTGGGTCCAGCCCAGAAGGCGATGACACCCTTCCTTTTTACGCACGCGGGAGGAAACCTGTCGCCCTAGACAAGACTCGAACTTGAGACCTTGCCTAAAAAAGTAAAACCTCCGTACCGCTGGACTAGAGGACTGTTGCTGCAATCATGCTATATTGGATCTCGAAACTTCAAAATATGTTCACTCAAGCAAACTAAACCAAACTTGTTAAACTAACAAGATACGCTTTTATGTAAGCTAAGTGTGTCAATACAATTTGTATAAAGATCAAATAAGAAAAAGAATGTGTACCAACAAAATCAATGATGAGGCGACCATTGGAGCACCGACCGGTGGCTTCATGGAAGAAGGTTTCGCCGTAGGGTAAAAACAAGAAATGGGGTGGATCACTCTTCGACCTATAGACAGATTCTTTCAGGTTACCAGTATCAGCTAACGAGTCACCAAAGCTTATGATCGATGTATAGCACCCGTTAGCATGCAATGTACAAGTCATTAACATCACTAATAAGGATAACATGGGAAAAAATGTTGATGGTATCGCCATTGATTTGGAGTTTCACCTAAAACAGAAGATGATAAACTTTACATTAGCAGCTTCTTAATGTAGATCCATATTGTTGCGTGTGTATTTATATTTGGAAAGCAAAACATGATCTACCTTTTTTGCCCTCTTGTACCCCTAGGTGATCGTGACCAGGCCGTAAATTAGGTTTTTTCTTTCTCTCTTTTTTTTCTTTTTTTTTTTTTTTTTTTTTTTTTTTTCTTCACGTGTTGGTATTGGTACTCGCATATCAATGAGAAAAAAGATTGTGATTTAGTATTAGGGTGCGTTTGGAATACTGCCATGAATGATAATGGGTATGAGTTTGATAGTAGTGGTGGGTCCCTCACTTATGAAAGATCCATACCCAGCTCACTTGATGTATATGGAGTATGGATTATATCTATCATTCATTACCATAGTGGTGGCCCCTCTCATCTTAAACAAACACCTTTAATCACTTTTGTAGTCATAGTCTCATTCCAATAGTGGGATACGAAACGCACCCTTAGTTTTATCTAACTTTTATGAGAAATGATAGAGAGACCTAAACTTAGGTATAATTTTAGGCCTAAAACAAATGGCATTATCTTAATGGTTGTGAGCGAGACCCACTTATTTTACAACCATTAGGATGACTAATAGTACCGCGCCATGCGGCGATAAATATAGTTATATGTGTTTGCTTACCCGTTTAGTGAATTAGTTTCACAACATTTCGAATGTATATGTGTTAGTTGTAAGTGTTTGTTTGGGTTACCGTAACTTTCCGTAGCTTTCCGCGACATCATTATTCCGCATATAGAAATGCCTCAATCTCTTACGTCAAACACTACCCCAAAAGTATATGATTTTGTGAATCAA
This sequence comes from Chrysanthemum lavandulifolium, assembly GCA_022545495.1. Taxonomy (NCBI): domain Eukaryota; kingdom Viridiplantae; phylum Streptophyta; class Magnoliopsida; order Asterales; family Asteraceae; genus Chrysanthemum; species Chrysanthemum lavandulifolium. The sequence continues at coordinate 20,013,519 of CM040243.1, forward strand.
GATTATATTGATTGAAATAAATGAAATAAATGTTAAAGTTGTAAAAATTTGAATTAAAATAAAATAAACCCATTAAAAATATAAAAACTAAAAACTCGTAAAAATATATCAAAATGGATGTTGAATTAAAGAGCGTAAAATTTTAGAAAATATGGTGAAATTAGATTATTAAAAAATAAGTAGATAAAAGATATTTTAATTTAAAAATAAAGATGAATTTTAGTTGAGAAATGACATATGTCGTTTTATAATTGGAGTTCTTTATCTTAATTTTTAGTGGTTATGAGTTAGATTTGGAGTTTGTTAAGTGACACATGTCATCTTTGAGCTCCTTATCTTAACTTTTGGTTAGAAAAACTCTTTACATAATAAGCAAGTAAAAAAGTCTGAATTTTTAAGCCTTCTAATTTTAAAAGGCCTAAATGCATTATAAAGTAGTATAGATAACACTTGTTTTTAGGTCTAAAATTAGGCCTAAGTTTAGGTCTCCCAATCATTTCTCAACTTTTATTTTCTTACAAGTGACTTTTGTTTTTGGCTTTGCATGATTTTTTATTTATTTTTTTATTTTTTTTTAATTTAATTTAATTTAATTTATGTTTCTTTTTTGTCATTTAAGTAATTTTTTTTAACAGACATTTAAGTAATTAGAAATGGATTGATTACTCATTTCTGAAACTATGTACCTTAACTTGTCCTTTTATGCATGGGTTAATCGCATCTAATAACAATGAATTTTCTCAAATGTTAATTTATCAGTAATGTACTTCATAAAATATCACAATATTCATCAAACTTCTAAATTTAAGTTCAATATTAGACATTTGAAAGTCATTTCTTTGTACCGTTAGTCATTTTTGCTAACGACCGTTTGTAATTAACTCAAAAATATGTTTTCTTTTAATTTTCTAATTACTTTTTTAATTTTCTTTCTATTTAATGTTTGTCGATTTTCTATATACGTCTTTATTCATTTATATATACTCTTTTATCGTTTTCTAAAATGAATTTATATGATTTTTTTATATTTTTATAAGTTTTATACGCTTTTATATATGTTTTTATACACGTTTTTATATCCATTTTATATGTTCTTATATAAAAACGGATAAAAACATATATAAAAACGGATAAAAACGTGTATAAAAAACATATATAAAAACGTGTATAAAAGCATAAAAACGTATAACGTCATCCAAAACCACAAAGTCAACCAGAAATGAGTGAGTCCCAACAAGGACACTGATGTTTGTTGCAATACCTAGGAAATTGTTTCCTCTATATTCTAGTTTTTTTTCATAACCTAGTTGTATCATTCCTTAGAAATGATGTTAACTGGGGACTCTGTGTCGATGAATGGATGGAAATCAATGAACCCAATTTTGCAAGAAATTTTCAGATAATGAGGGTTTCTATGATGGATTCGAGCTCCCATCTCATAAAACTTGGGTTGGTCAGGTTGTGAAAGAGTCTTTTCAGAGTTGTTCCAAGGAACCATTTCGATGTCGCTAGAGAAATCATCGGCACTAACTCCTAGATCTTCTTCTTCAAAATTTACGAACACATCAAAATCCTTTCCCGAAGCTATCTCGCCAAGATTTGTAGGAGTTTTCGAAGAGTCAATGAGAAAATCCTCTAATGCATCGCCAAAATCACCAATGGGGTCAGTTGCACAAACGTTTTGAGCGGATAGAAGTTCATTAGGTCTAAATGTGTGAATTTCCCCGTTAGCCTCGAGAGTTAATTTTCCGGCGAAGACATCCACCTTTGCATGGGCAGTAGCAAGCATTGGTCTTCCTAAGATAATAGGTATTTTGTTGTCTTCAAGAATATCCAGAATCACGAAATCAATTGGGAAGAAAAATTTCTTTATTTTTACCAAAACGTTCTCAACGATACCCAAGGGTGACTGCATCGATCGATCGGCCATTTCAATCTTCATTTTTGCTGGCTTTAGGTCTCCAATACCCATACGTAGGAACATTGAACGAGGCATTATGCTTATGCTCGCTTCAAGATCATCTAGGGCATTACACATATTGAGACTCCCGATCAAGCAAGGGAGAGTGAAACAACCAGGATCTTTTTCCTTTTGCGGTAGTTCATTTCTTAAAACTGCTGAACATCTCTCGTTAAGTTGAACCGTTTCATCGGAATCGTTGCTTAATTCCTGCAAAATATTATTATGATCAGTTTTAATGGAATTAATAAGAGGGACGTTTACCGGTAGAGCTTTTTCCAAAAGCGAGAGTTTCTCCATGCTGATTCTTCGTTTAACATTCTCCGAAAAGGTAGTAGGCTCTTCAAAGATTGTTTCAACCGTGTTGACAACTTCCTCTTCCCGAGCAGCTAGGTAATCTGTGATGGCTTGCGAACATGAGCTCACACTCTTCTCTAGTCCCTTAATCCGATCTTCATGATTCTTGAGAGAGAATGTGTTTTCCACGAATGTCTTCATCATTTTTCAATTCTCTCATCTCGTTCCTCGATTCCTTGATGTGGTCAAGAATCTTTTTTCAAGGTTGTTTCGGTTTGGTCCCAAATACACTCTTAACCTTCTCTACCTTACAGTGCTTGACTTCTTTTTCCTTTCACCTTCGCCGAAAATTTCACCATAATTGTATTCTTGCTTTGTCAATGTTTTCATTACCTTATGATCAAAATTGTCCCTTGGTCCGTACCCTGTCTCCATATGCCATTTGTAGCAATGTTCAGAAATCCGTTGGATACACTCCAAGGCTTGGTCAGGGGTCATGCTAGGAATAGGTCTAGGAGAATCGAGTAATTCCCGTGTTAGTGCATTAATTCCCCTGTAGAAGACATAGACGATTTGATGTTTGTTCAAATCATGAGTGGGACACCAATAAAGTAGCTCATTAAATCTTTCATATGCCTGATAAAGCGTTTCTTCTCCTTCTTGAACGAATTGATGGATCTTACTAAGAAGTTTAGCCAATTTTGAAAGAGGGCAAAATTGTTGAACGAATTATTTTCTTAAATTATCCCATGCTCCTTTACATTCGTTAGGGAGTTTATTGTACCATCTTTTCGCAGCAGTTCTGTAAGAGTCATAGGAAAAATTCTTGCGAGAATCGAATAGCTCGGGATACTCCGGACGACAAGAGATGATAAGTAGAGTACTTCTTCCACATGATTACGAACATCGATGTGCTCGGTTGGTGCAAGTTTTAAAATTTATAATCACGAATTAACCGTATAACCTTTTAACACATACGAGCAAGTATACTCGTCCATAATAGTAACGTTTTGGTAAGTCGAGATCGTCCCAGGATTTTTGTTTTGAAATAGATTTTATTAAAAGTTTCTAACAAGAAAGCTTGTCAAGGCTCTCTCGAATAAGTGTTCTAGTGAAAATACGAATCAAGAATAAAAATATATACTTGTGTGAAGTCTCATAATCAACCATAGATAATGTTCATAAAGGTTTGGTGTATACTCTTATTATGATGCACAAATCATAAGCAAATGATTCCCCAACCATGGTATTTGTTTGTAAAATCATTCTAAGAACAAAAACATTTAGGTAATCCTTCGGTCCTTATCCCAATGATTATCCTATAAAAATTCCATTTGTTTGCAACATGCTCTCATTAAATTTGTTCTTACGAATCTTTCGACCCTTCGTGATGAAAACGTTCCTAGTCTTGTTTTAATAAGCAAAACATGGTGGATGTCAATCACCATATCCCATACTAGTTTGTCACAACACTTTTGGAATAAAACACAAGAGAAATCCTTTCGGTCCTTTTTCTTAAAACATGTTTTATTGACAAATCAATCCAAGACTAGTATTTTTCCAACAAACTCATTTAAACAAGATTATATATACATGCATCACATTTTGAGAACATTATTATGATTAATCACATTCCAACACACAAGTATAACACAAACTACTCCATGAAAACAATCATATCTAAACACAAGTCATAACAAAGTAATTCAAACAATTCAAGAGAATAGATTTCCATAACAAAGTTCATAGAATACCTAATCTTTTGTGATTACAAGAATTAGAAATCGTGGAATGTAGCAACCACACGCCTCCAATCACCTAGGATCACCGCACAACTCCAAACTATCAAACAATGGACAAGAATGGTTCCTTCCTTGCTTACGGGCGTTTTCCAAGAACTACCAAGCTTTTGGGTTGAAATAAATGGGTAAGTATGAGTTTTGGTGTAAACTAATACTCTATTTGTTGTGTCACACTAGTATACAAGTACTAGGACCTTTAAATAGCCAAAGCACTTGCTTAAGCGCCCAAAAACGTTCTCTCCAAGTTAATATCAAGAAATGATCGGACTCTAATGATTATGGGGAGTTAAGACAACAATAAATGCGAATTGTGTAAGCTGCAGTGCGTAAACGGATCGGTTTCTCGTCGACCGAATCGGTCGCGGCTTTGACCATTAGCCCGGCCGGATCCGGTTGCGGGTTGCGACCGAACAGTGGGTTTTGCTCCTTTGACTTTTTGCGACTTTTCCCTTTACGCTCGTTCTTTGCTTACGTTAATGATTTCCAAAGCCAAACTTGATCTTTCCTTGTCGTAGATGCTTGAAATCACTACGCCCATATCATTGAGTCCACAAACTTCCAATCTCAACTTCCTTCCTTTAGATGCTTCCAAATGTGCATAAAACTTCATTTCTTCAATATTCGCAATACCGGCTACATATACATACACAAGACGCATCTTTGCACTTTTGCAATAGTTATGAGTAAATATAGCCGAATATCATGCACAAACCGACAATAACGCTACTAAAAACATGTTCATTTTAGACGTTATCAAATCCCCCACACTTAAGCTCTACTAAGCCCTCAGTAGGTCAAACATTGCAAAGATTGATTTCAATGGTCCATATCACCATGTTTTGAAAATGTAATAATTACCATAAAAGATAATTATTATTTTTATAATATGAGAAAATCTTCTAAAAATGAACCAAACACTATAGATAACATAACTAGGATACCTCACAAGTGGCTTTAAGATTTCACTCAACACTCATATATTGGTGGGTATATCACTCAATGCCTAGTCATGATCAATGCTTTTTACCATAAGCTTGTACAAGTATCAAAACAAAAAAAATAAATTCATCAAAGAGGTCTTTTATTCGGGTTATAACGATAAGGCTATGGGTTAAGGGTATGGATAAGACATGGGATAGTTAATGAAATTGGTTTAAAATAAAATAAAATCAAGTCCAAACCTCCATGGTGCTAGTCATCATACAAACCACAATCCCGAAAAATGATTATTACTCCTCTTCCTCATATCGATTATCAAATATATATATATCACGTCTTAGCACATTGGCTAATCGATAACTCAAACATACTTCATCTTCCTTCATCTTCATAATAATGTAGCACATTGGCTATAATTTTTATTTTTATTTATTTATTTATTTTTTATTTATTTTTTTTTTTTCATGACTCCCCCACACTTCGCATAAGCATTACCACAAAAATACAAATAAGAAGTATGCATCCTTCGTCTTTGTCGAAATGGCACACATGAATGACAAAGTGTAACTAACTCATAATCATCAAAAACAATCCAATCATTCCAAACAACTAGCAACAAACCATTAGACTTGATAAGGGTTGGCTAAGGTTTAAAGGTGTAAAATATTTTTGTATTTTTCTGGATGTAACAAAAACGAAAAGGAATGGCTCAAAGGGTGTAACTAGGGGTATCTAGTGCTAAAATGAGCACTAACAAAATGGGTCCATGGGTGGTTAACTAACCGATGTGGTCGACTAATATATCATTAGATGTAAAATGGAAGGCCATTTGGTTATTCCTAAAATGCCTCTTATCACTTGAAAATATTTAGATCACTCGAAAGTAATTTTAACCGTAATGCATAACTAGTACAAGTTCTAGAATCGACATAATCACGGCACACTCATAGCAAATATAAAACAAAAGATGTTTCATACAAAAGAAACCTCACAAAATGTGGAAAAAAGGCTATTATGCATGCTAGAAAATGCTATCGAATCCAAAATGAATTATTTCGGTAATTTGGTTCAAATCTAAAAATTTTCAAAACCTCCTTTACCATTGAAATCCCAAATTATGTATTTTAATTATCAATAACGCGCGAAAACCATTAGACCATCAAGGGCGAATTTCTTCTAATCACTTGTATCCAAAAGTTATCTAAAAAAAAAATAAAATAAAATGCGTATCATTTTCCTATTTTCTTCCCTCCCCCATACTTAAGTTTTGCATTGTCCTCAATGTAATGAAAAATGAACTTCAAAGTAAAGAAAATGGGAAAAAGAAATAGTTAAAAGATACCACGGAATAAAATATGCAATAAGCACATTGGGTCATTAGCAAGCCTGTGAGTTATCCAACTCGAAATATTTGACCATCAAGAAGCTTCCAACATATCCATCCTGCAAACAAAAACTGCAACACGAAATGCACAAAACAAACAAAACTACTAAAAACTAGATAAAACCAAAATATACCAAATATCCTAAAGAAAATCAATCCAAAGATAGAAATAGTTTAAAACACATCATGACCATTGTTTTTGAAACCATAACTCTCGAATGACCCATAATCACTCGTCATCCTCGCTCATTTCTTCTCCTTCTTCATCGTCAAACTCATCATCATCATCACTTTCGGTTACATAGTTTTCGTCTATGATTTCTGAACGAACTCTCCTCTTTTTCTTCTTACCTCCAACTCCTGATGATGATCCTCCTACTTCATAACTTGCTCCTCGACTTGTGCAATCGACCATATGGGGTATTGGATCAGAAAGCAGTGCGTACCAGGATATGGATACGGATAGGGTCCGAGATATGAAGTGTAAGGAAAAGGATATGGTGGAACATTTGGTGGATTGTAGGGTGGCAACTCGTAATTTGCTTCTCGAGCCATGTGTTGAAAAATAGGCATCGAATAATCATTGATGTAGTTGGTCCTTAACATCATCGAATCTCTCCACACATCCCTACATTGAATCTCATCTAGATGTTGGTTCCACTCTCCCCATCCCGAATCAAAACCACCGGACGTACCCATTTGCACGTTCTCCATTGGTATATTCCCTTTTGTTGTGGTGGTTCTTTGTTGTGGTGGTTCTTTGTTGTGGTCTTGGTTCAATCCATAACCCTACGGTTTTCGATCTCTATTCAAAGCATTACCAAAACCTTTCATGATCCACGTTTCACTATACTTTGGCTCTCCACACTTAGCCAATTCCTCATCAACATAATACCCAAGATTCTTCGCCAATCTTGTCACAAAATGTCCTCCACAAATGTTCTTGTTGCTTTTGATTCCGGGGCTCTCTAGACAAATATTCGCAACTCGCCAAATAGCATTACCATCCTTAGTTTCTTCCAAAGCAACTTCATAATCCATAAGTCCGGCTTCGACATTTGTCCACGCTTCCAAATCTATTAAATGGTCCGGTCACAATCAACTTGTGAAGTATCCTCATCAACGGATTCCTGATGGTTGAAGCATTCCTCCTAGCACAAGTAGGATCTCCTATTTGATTCCAATAAGCGGGAATACTAGGGTAATCTTTTTCAAACCTCGAAGTCTAGAAAAGTGAGTTTCAAATAATCGATGATTTACCTCATGTGGCTCATACAAACCAAGAGCTACACCAAAAGTCGGCAATGTGTAAGCATGATCCCTACCACAAAGTCTAAACCAAATACAAATCTCCGACATCAAATTCGAACATCTACTTTTCTTTCAAAATACATGGTTGAAAAGAATTCCATACACCATTCTCGGTAGACTTCTTCATTAACACCGAATGCTCTTTCCCATGACAAATCATTGAACGAATCTCCATCCTCGGATATACATAAGGCGTTCGCATCATCCTTCTTAACTCGTCTTCACACTCACATTCGTCAAATAAATCCCAATCAATCACCCTTGGAACTAAACATTGCCTATGTTGTAACCCGACAATCTTTCTCGAAAAGCATGTTTCTCTCCATCGGTGAGATTTTTGAATTTTAAATTAGCATTTGCTTCCTTCTTCACACTATACTTAACTTTCTTCTTCTCGTTTCTTTCACAAAACTTCGTAACAAGCGGGTTAATTGGAATTTCCTCCCCACTCGAGCTTCCTACAATAATTCTCTGTAGAAATCACAAAAATAAGATCATATAAGAGTGTTAGAACAAACAAAAAGGTTAGAGAACCCTCCAGGATACATTTCAAAATTTCACAAAAAATTCTCTCAGAAACCGCAACCGGATTCGGTTGGATCACCAACCGAATCGGTTTCCTATTTCAGGCAACAACCGTTCGGTTGCCATGCGCAACCGAATCGGTTGTGCAGACTGCATAAGAAATTTCACCTTAAAATCCTCAACATCTCGAATTTCTAACGCTCAAACCATTCTTAAATCGCATTCTATCATCCTCAATGATTTCCCACATCCTAGAATTACTCTATCTTGCTTCCAAATCATCAAACATCTAAGAACTCATCTCATCATTCTTAAAAATCATAGTTCTAATAGTGTAGCATCCATCACTCTTAAAAATCAAACATATTATCCATCACAATGAATCACCAATTGTAACTTATCTCATTCCATAAGCATAACCCAATTAATTCCCAAAAATCTTATCATCTAAAATCCATTCATGGTGAATCAATCAATCAATCACTTATTGTAATGCACTCCTATATCAATCACTCACTCAATCCTAAAATATTACCACTTAATTCGAATTATAACAAAAACCCCCAAATTGGTGACCTAAAATCCAATTCAAATCAAATGTTCTAAATAAAACCTTAATTGAGTAAATTGAGTGTAATTGCTTACTTGCTTGGGTGCCATGATGTTATCCTACAATTCAAAACAACTTCCAATCCGCTCTCTTGGATGAATTTTTGCAAAACCCACCTGGAAAATTAGTGTGTGTGTGTGTTTTTGGAAAAATGAAAAAATTTTTTTTTTTTTATTTTGGTGCAACCGGTTCAGTCAAGGATATAACCGATTCGGTATGCTTTTGCCAAATTTGCTTTTTACTTGTTTAACATGTTACTTAGGCATTTACCCTCCAAGCAACATATTTTACTCAAAAATTCGCTAAAATTCACACAACATTTATTCACCAAATGAAATTTTGAACAATCATTCAATCCAAAAACTCAACTCATCATATAAATGAACTAATCCAACTCAACTCAAACTCATAGTCATAATGTATTAAAACCAGATTACCTCAATCATAACATGAAAAATAAATAAATAACAAAAATCCTAATGCATCAAATCAAAATAAAATAAATAGTTCAAGAAATTCAAGCAAATGATTGCTTGTTATTACGGTCTTTGCCTTCCCTCAAAATTCCTCAAAATATTCTTGCCTAAGAATATCCTCGCTTTGAAATTTTCCGGTCAATTCACGGAACGTTTCAAAAGTTTTAAATTTCCTCATAAATCTTCGTCCATCCGGCATAATATATCAAACTTCACATGCCATGCCCCATCTCCGGTTTGCCTTTGTAAGTTCCCAATCCTTGGGTTTCCACTCCAAATTCTTAAGTTGCACGGTAAAGATCCTAAAAAGTCGGTCAACTTCTTGTAAACCAAAATGTTTTGAATGGGTTGTAGAAAGCTTCTATCGCTAATGCACGTTCCATTTCGTCCTCTATATCGAAATAAGGTGGAGTTAAAGGTCCGTACATTGGATTACCGTGGACATCACGTCCCACTTCAAAACAAGTTAAATCATCATTTGCATCCATCCATTCCAAATCTTCCATACCTTCCAAAATTGGTCCTCTTGGTCTTGGGTAGTATGTTTGCCTCGAAATTCCATCGTCAATGGTCATGGTGCCTCTTCCCATGTCTATAATTGCTCCACAAGTTCGTAAAATGGCCTCCCAACAATAGTGGTAAACTCTTGTCCACCGGAATATCCAAGACAAGAAAATCGCCAAATACGGTTGGTAGCCAATTTGCACTCTTACATTCTTAACTTCTCCCATTGCCTTTGCTTGAGTGTTATCCGCCATAGTGAGCTTAGAATGATTAGGTTGCGGATTACTTAGTCCCAAAGTTTTGAACAATGGATACGGCATCACGTTAACACTCGACCCGTGTCGGCTAAAGCATAAACGGTGTAGTTCCATTTACTTTGATTGGCAACACAAAATTACCGGATCCTTTTCTTTCCTTGGCATGCCTTTAAGCGAATTCGATCTCGATCCTCATCCGTGAGATTCTTATCTTCCAACCTAGCCTCGCTAGCATCAATGCATCCAACTTCTTCGATAAAGCACATAGTCTTGGAGAACTTCAATAACCGGTTTCTTTTCATTGAGCTCTAGAAATTTTTGTTCTAGATTTCTAAGATAGCTTCTTTTGGCTTTCGGTTAAGGGTTTGATAGTAGTAGTAGGTGTCAATGGTGTGTAATCATTTTGATGGTGGAGGTTGTTGTTGGGGTTAATTTATTTGATGATGGTTTCTTTCGGTTTGCTTTCCCATTTTCACCACTTCCACATTCTTCTCCTCCATATTTGCACACACTTCCACTAGCATCTCGTTGATCCCTTTTTCTTCTTCCAACTCGGTTATGTTAATCCGCATCTCTCCCATACCAAAATCTACTTGACACTTGGTAGTGACAAGAAAATCTCTACCAAAACAAACATTTGGCTCATCCGCATTACCTTCCTCTAGAACAACAAAATCAGTTTCGAACATATGCCCATAAATATTAACCTTCAGATTTTTCACCATCTTTCTCCCATATGCCTCATAATCCATACGAACATGACCGATTTCGTTAAGAACCTCTTCCAAGATATAATTCTCTCCATACGCCATATTGTTGTGCATCCCAAGCACGTACTTCTTCCACTTCACAAGGTGTTCCAAATCTCATCATCGGTGAATCATACACCGTTGACGGTGCTTGTGTAAACACTACCACTCTTTTGTTTTGGGTAGTTGAACCTTGTTTTCACATACTTCTTCCATATCACCCGTGTCAATTCCCAATTCTTTCTTGCTTTCCTCCGAATTCCTCCAATCTTTTCTAATGAACTTCCGTATCCTTGAACATGTCATCCAAAGTACGAAGGTATTCGAGATTCCGCTCAAACTATCCATGTTACTAGACAACTTAACAAAGCAAAACAAATCAAATCCGAATGATTAGCGTTAACGTTAGTAAAACAAGAACAAACTATAAAACATATAATAAACAACTAAGACATCTAACAAAATTAAGAAAATCAAATAAAACTCAAAACCTCAAAATGATAAAACTAAGTACGTAAACTCCAACCGGATTCGGTTGGGTCACCAACCGAATCGGTTGGTTGAAAAATCTACGAAACACGAACCGGATTCGGTTGCGGGTTGCGACCGAACAGTTTGTTTGAAAATATATATTTTTTTTTTTTTTTTTAAAACAAATTTAATAATAATTGAAAGCAAATTAATGTCATTAAGGATGTACTAACTCTAGTTAATTAAATAAAACTCTTCATAAACTAATAATTAAATAACTCATTAACTCTAATTAAAACCAAAATTAAAACTAAAACTAAAACTAAATAAACTACTAATAAATCTATCATAAAATAAACTATAACTGAAAATAAGATACTCTTAACCATTACCAACAACTATAAAATTAAAATAAATAAAACTAGATTAATTAAATAACAAATGTAAAGAAAAGAAAATAAAATAAAGACAATAAATCTAAGAACTGATTAAACCACACAATTACTCTAGAAATCAAAACACAATAAGCTAAAAAGATAGAAATAAAATTCGAACTAAAGAAAAATTTTCACAGAATGTCTAACCGGATTCGGTTGGCTAACCAACCGAATCGGTTAGTTTGTAACAAAACTTTTTTTTTTTTTACTAATTTCAAAGAAAATTACAGAAAATTCCCGGCGCTAAAAACTTAGTGTGCTCCGGTTGGTGCAAGTTTTAAAAATTTATAATCACGAATTAACCAGATAACCTTTTAACACATACGAGCAAGTATACCGTCATAATAGTAACGTTTTGGTAAGTCGAGATCGTCCCAAGGGATTTTGTTTTGAAATAGATTTTATTAAAAGTTTCTAACAAGAAAGCTTGTCAAGGCTCTCTCGAATAAGTGTTCTAGTGAAAATACGAATCAAGAATAAAAATATATACTTGTGTGAAGTCTCATAATCAACCATAGATAATGTTCATAAAGGTTTGGTGTATACTCTTATTATGATGCACAAATCATAAGCAAATGATTCCCCAACCATGGTATTTGTTTGTAAAAATCATTCTAAGAACAAAAACATTTAGGTAATCCTTCGGTCCTTATCCCAATGATTATCCTATAAAATTCCATTTGTTTGCAACATGCTCTCATTAAATTTGTTCTTACGAATCTTTCGACCCTTCGTGATGAAAAACGTTCCTAGTCTTGTTTTAATAAGCAAAACATGGTGGATGTCAATCACCATATCCCCATACTAGTTTGTCACAACACTTTTGGAATAAAACACAAGAGAAATCCTTTCGGTCCTTTTTCTTAAAACATGTTTTATTGACAAATCAATCCAAGACTAGTATTTTCCAACAAACTCATTTAAACAAGATTATATATACATGCATCACATTTTGAGAACATTATTATGATTAATCACATTCCAACACACAAGTATAACACAAACTACTCCATGAAAACAATCATATCTAAACACAAGTCATAACAAAGTAATTCAAACAATTCAAGAGAATAGATTTCCATAACAAAGTTCATAGAATACCTAATCTTTTGTGATTACAAGAATTAGAAATCGTGGAATGTAGCAACCACACGCCCAATCACCTAGGATCACCGCACAACCCAAACTACCAAACAATGGACAAGAATGGTTCCTTCCTTGCTTCGGGACGTTTTCAAGAACTACCAAGCTTTTGGGTTGAAATAAATGGGTAAGTATGAGTTTTGGTGTAAACTAATACTCTATTTGTTGTGTCACACTAGTATACAAGTACTAGGACCTTTAAATAGCCAAAGCACTTGCTTAACTGCCCAAAAACGTTCTCTCCAAGTTAATATCAAGAAATGATCGGACTCTAATGATTATGGGGAGTTAAGACAACAATAAATGCGGTGTAATAGCAGATGCGTAAACCGGATCGGTTTCTCCGTCGACCGAATCGGTCACAGCTTTGACCATTAGCCCACCGGATCCGGTTGCGGGTTGCACCGAACGGGTGGGTTTTGCTCCTTTGACTTTTGTCGACTTTTCCTTTACGCCTGTTCTTTGCTTACGTTAATGATTTCCAAAGCCAAACTTGATCTTTCCTTCTTTGTAGATGCTTGAAATCACTACGCTTCCATATCATTGAGTCCACAAACTTCCAATCTCAACTTCCTTCCTTTAGATGCTTGAAATGTGCATAAAACTTCATTTCTTCAATATTCGCAATACACGGCTACATATACATACACAAGACGCATCTTTGCACTTTTGCAATAGTTATGAGTAAATATAGCCGAATATCATGCACAAAACTGACAATAACGCTACTAAAAACATGTTCATTTTAGACGTTATCAACATCCTCATTTTCATCTCCTGAAAAACTTAAGCTCGTGTAACTCTCGAATAAATTGGTCCGAAATAGAGTATTTTTTCATACTAGAATCCTGTGTGAAGGTTCGTTGGCAGTTCTCATTTGGTCGCTCCAAATACTGCTCCATGGTTAATTCTTCGATATTATTTTCATCAATGACTTCGGTTCTATATCGATTGGTCGATTCAGAAACGAAAAGATGTTATGAATAGAACCGAGAGAAAACTTTTTGTCCGAAATTGTTTCTCCGGATCATCGAATGGGTGGCGAAATGGCCTCGAGCTTCTAGTCTTGTATCTTGACATTTAAGAGAAGAAAGAAAATAAAAATAGACTTAATAAAAATCCTAAAATAACTCCCACAATGGCGCAAAAACTTGATGCAGGTTTTCTCGACTGTGTTTTAATATTTATAATGTCTCGTTATACCTATGGTCAACCCTAATGCACTAATGGGCGGTGTACCCGGTCGTGTGTAGTGTAGTATTTGGTAAAACCGAGGTCGTCCCAAGAGCTATGTGTGTGGATTAATACTAAGTCTAGGTGTCACATATTTTAAGATGGTTTTGATATCGGATTAACTAATTAACTAGTAAAACAAATAAAGGCAAAAATGTGATCAATAGAGGAGAGTGGTGCTAACCTAGTTACTCATCCTAGCTAGTAATGTTTACGTCTAATTACTTCCAATTACTTGTGTCGGGTCAAAGTCGAGAGGACAACATTTGGTCGATTCGCCTAACCTATCGACAGAAAGAGCCACCATCAAGAAGTCGTGTCCCTCATAAGTCCGCTTGTTCTGTTCTCCTAAGCCAAGTCATTAAGTTCCGCTCATGCTAGACTTATAATAGTGAGTGCCCGGTGCTAACATCTTAGACACTCACCCCTAATTCTTAAGTTCATCCAAACGGTAGGTGATCGGTTGGTCAATCGCACAAGTAGAAAGGGGTCGGTTGGTCATATCTTATTCTTCCCGTCTCGATCTACTCACTTAGGGTCGGTTGGTCATATATCCTAAGCAACTAGCCTCTACCGCCATTCAAAACTATCAAACAAGGGTAGCTACCAATAAACTATGCATGCATACACTTAGAAATAATTATCTACAATGTAAACGCAAACAAAACAATTAAGGAATCATAACTAGGCCAGCACCAAGAGGTGCTTAGCACTCATATTAACCATACTAATCAATTCAATGTTTAATGTTACGAAATACATGAATCGAAAGTAAAGAAAATATAAAATGCTAATGCTTATCGTAGGGGAGTGATTTCTCCCTTGGAGATAGCTCTGTATGCTCCTCTAGATCTGCCTTTGGCTTCTTCTCACGTTCTCGATTGTTTGTGTAAAATGGGATGCTTTGAAATCTGGAAATCGTGGGTATTTATAGGCGGATCTTGGTTACGGGCGTAACTAATAAAATAGTTCTACCGTAACATATAACTTCTTCAGTAAATTGCACTAGATCTGCTTGGTTATGGCGTAACCTTAGAAGGGTTACGCCAGTATCTTCAATAAATCTTGGTTACGCCGTAGTTGATGCATGAGTTACTGGCGTAATTATCGGACGCGGAACCTCATTTGACATAATATGGTTACGTCGTAATCTTTGGGAGAGTGACGCCGTAATATTCGATAAGTTGGTTTTAAAAGTCACGCTTTAGTTACGACGTAATGTGAGAGAGGAGTTACGCCAGTAACTTCTTCAAAGTGAGCATACTATGATAAATCTTCAATAAACTCTCCAATTCCGCGTCTCTTTAGCTCCAATGCTCGTAATTTACCTGAAAGCGGAATATAATGGAAAACAAGCGTAAATCCATATAAATGATATAAATTATAAGCATTATCGGGGGAAATTGATACTTAATATTCAGGATAATTTGATGTTATCAGTAGTATATCACTTATGATATTTGATGACGTATACTTATTCAGTTTATATATCACGTATGATATTAAAAAATAATGAACTATTCATACACTAACATGGTATATATTTTATGCAGATTTGAATATAAACCTGAGAACTATCAAGAAGTAAAAAAGCAGGGGTTAAAGGTGAAAGGAAAAAGACCTTCACGAAAAAACAACCAAGTCAAACTGAAGAAGTGAACAAAGAAACAACATCGTCACCGACAACACTAACAATACCAAGCAAATTAATAAAATCCACGCTAGACATTTAAGCTTAGAAAACACGAAGAACAAACACAAAACATATACACCACCAAAAATACTGAAGAAACATTTGTGATATCACCGTGATATAACAGGATCTATAACCACCAACACCACGAGACTGCATGTAAGAAAGCAAAGACAGTTGCAAGAAAAGAAGAAGAGGAATGAAGAAGAAGAAGTTGCAAACTAAAAAGAATGAAGTGGGAAAGAAGACAAAAGGAGGGGATGCTCATAAAGCTAGCAAGAAGAAAGTTGTAGAAAATAAAAAGACAAAACATCAATTAGTAATTTTATTTTCTACTTAAATTGTAATTTTCTTTCTACTTAAATTGTAAACAATGGTAATTTCTATTCGGTTGTAAACAATGCTTTTGGTTTATCTGAATAAAACATTCTTTGGTAATTTTATTAGAGTATCACAAGTGATATTAATGAAAAGTCGATTAAAAATACCGTTGACTTCATGAAGAAAACTATGAAAATAAAAACATGATATATTCTCAAAATCAAACAAGAATATGATTAACGAAGCATTGGTTTTGAGTAACATAATGATTCGGCAAAAAATGTCAACATATATATTAATTAAAACTAATATCACAAGTGATACATGTCGAAACAAGTAAACACATAAATGATGTAAATATTTCATCATTTTCATGCTTTATCACAAGTGATAAAATGACAAAATATTTCATAAACTCACAATGACCTCATAAAAATTAATTCCAACTATTTATCACAAGAGATACATAACTTCTAATTTATGACAAAGACGGGCTTGGAACTAGGAAGCTCGGCTACAATTGCTTTTCGATAGCACCATCTTGACCGCCATAATGATATTCGGATAACGACAAAAGCTTTCTTGAATGCTTGGAGTAACCATACACAAGATTCAATAGGTTCATTTTAAGCGCACCGTAACCAACAAAGAATACAACTCCTTTGATTATCAATTGCGAGAAAAGGCACAAAACCATCATGTACCGAAAAGATAAATATCTCGGGTGATAATATATACAAAATGTACAAAAACAATGAAAGATCACAGGAGATATTAAAATTAAAAGCATACTTATTTTTTGTATGTGGTGTAAAAGAGACGCTTATCACCAAATTATTTGTGATTGCAATTTGCAAAAACGGCTCTATCAAACGAAGAATCAACAACAAGCGAATCGTGGTTCAAAAAGCACAACACCCACAAAACAAATTGAAGAAGCTCAAACAACTTTGATATCGCCTGTGATATCATAAGAGCCTCCATTACCACAACTGATTCAACAAAATAAAAGAAAGCTCACACACTTGTGATATCTCAAATGTGATATCACATTTGATGTCACCTATGATACAACTGAGAAACTAGCAATACAAAAAAGTAAAAAGGAGAAAAGCGTAACCTCAAGTACAACACACGGGGTCTTCTTATCTTCTGCAATTAACCGAATTACATGATTCCAAACAGGGTTTAAGTTGTAATCAACAACCTTACTTTTGAACTTTTCAAGTGGCCGAATATATATATGCAATCACATAAGGATCATACTTCCCAATAATTTCCATGTTTTCAAATTATTTGTCGTCACGATTGTTAAGGTAAGGATCCTTGTGGCTTAAGCTCTAGGTCACCAAGAATTATCGAACAAGACATAAAATTTGCATCACCTCAGATATAGAGTGATGGAGAAAGCAAACTACAAAACGCACTAAAATAATTCAAAAGGACGCCATTTAGAAAAATGAAAATAAGCATCAACTAATGCAATATGATATGATTACTCATTTACAATAACTACAGTGCACATTGATTAATTCCCTAAAGCTTGTTTATTCAAATAAATATTTTTGATTTGGTTATATATGAAATGATGGACAACAGAACGTGTGATTGCTTCTCAACTCATGCATCCCTCTCTTAGGCATTTTATCAAACACCTTCCATGCATCAAATTTCCATCAATTCACCCATCCCAAAATGATATCATACTAAAACCTAATGCTACTCACAATCTAAAACATAAACTAAAAGTATCAAATAAACAAAATTTCACAAGTGATAATACAAATATCACTAGTGATAATACACATATACAGTTCAACTTCAAATAACACTGGTGATACTAGACGTACGATACATAGCAGATTCAAAACCACAATCAGACATAAAAACAACATTCAATGCGGTTAAAAACAAAAATTCAACTAATAACTTAATTAATAAGCAGAATTAATGAGCAGATAACAAGATTATCAAACATTTTTCACTCACACATTTCATCAAACACTTGGTGTGCAACTTAATAAGAAGGAATGTTAACAACTTGATCTACATAATTAACAACCGATCAACAACATTATCAACCGCAATAACATAAATCAAATCAGCTTCTGAAACAAACGGTTCATTCAAATCAAAAGAAGACATAAAAAAAGGATGATATGATCGGGAAGTGATGATAAGATGATGATCGGAATGGTGATGGTGATGGTGATCCAACTGGTGATGATCAAATAGTAATAGTTGATTGGAATAACTACTTTTTGGACGGAAATGATGAGAGCAGGTTGAGAGGAAAACACACAGTAACTGTGTGAAAAAATGAAGCGAATGAAAGAAAAAAAGAAGTAGAAAAGACTTTATATAGTTGGAAAAATTAAGGTTAAGATATTAAATCTTGGGTTAATCCCCATCATTAGATTAAAATAGATGGATGATGAGGATTTATCCAATTTAGAAGATCAAAATAAAATGTAAGTAAACGAAAATTTCTACAAATCATATTACATTATAGATGTATGGTAGCAGAGATAATTCTATTACAATTATGAATAAACTTGTGTCACGTCTTTTTCTTTACCAAAACTAAACCTTGGCTGAACATGTTAAGCAGATTAATATATAGTTGTACAAAATGTTTCAAAATGCATGCAATATAGAAAATAAAATGGCAAATATAGATCATTGTCGTAATAAAATCGTTTGGACCATTCGTGTAATTAATGAAAAAAAAAAATCTCACTAGTTTCATAATTATTGAATCAAAACTTATGCTTGGTTTTGGATGGATGAAATGTCAACATCAGATTTAATCCAGGTGGCCGGTGGGGTCATGAATAATGATACCTGCCAAATCGAGTCCGTATATATCATGGTCCTAATCACAATCTATCGAAGTGATCAAGACTTATGCTGAAATATTGTAGCGTTAGAAAGGCGTGAGTGTCATATATGTATGAAAAAATATACAAATGCTAGTCATTACTGAAGTTTGAGGGAGTAAGACTAGAGTTAAATGTATATATGAAGGCAACTTTATTGCCACGTGATACTCACGTGACAAGATCTAATTTTAAATGTTTATTGCCAACATTGTAGTATATCGTATGTGTGAGAGATTGACGTGATCGACTTGATAGTTTACTCGAAACCATAACAAGTGGATAGGAAAAGTTGGCGAATAATATCATATCGCAACCATTATGGAAAGTCGCCAAGGTTTCATAGAAATTGTGGGTTATCAATTTGATTTTGAGTTTTCAAATACAACTCGAAACCATGTCGAAATCGATATGAAACTAAAGAGAAAACTATTTTGGATTGAACGGTATGATTTTAGAAAGTAAAACATAACAAAACTAAAGATGTCGTCGTGACTTTAATTGGCTACAAATTTATGAATAGTAAGAAATAAAGTTAAAAAATACAACAAAAGGCTCTTTTGAAAGTTTGTTTGTTTTTTTTTAAATAAAACATGAAAACTCAAATGGCGTATTTTTGAAGCACTTGATGAGAGAACTGGGATTAAATACTCATAACAATTATATAAAATCAAATAACATCATCAAAGCGTGCGGTGGAAAGTAAATAGGAATAATACATGTAGATTAATTAACCGAATAAGAAAACGCAGCACCTTTTAAAGAATTCAAGAATCAAACGGTAATTAGAACAAGAACTAAAACCCAAAACCCTAACTTTAGGGTTTATACAATTCGACCCAACCAAGAAGTCGATCACTAAGATTCACAAGCACAAGCGTATTTGTTCTTCGTTCTTGTACACGCGTCTTATTAGCGATTTGATGTGAAAAGCTAGGTTCTTGAATCACAAATAAAACCAACACTTATTTCTTTAGCTTGGAAAATCGATCCTCGAGGAGGGTTACACCGATCGCCAAGCAAAAGAGGAGGAGAGGAAAAGAGAAATTAGGTTATTGGTGATCCAAGATTTAGATGTGAATGAATATAAGGGTTTGTATTTATAGGTAACTTAACTTGGTGACCAAGTTTGAGTGGGTTAGGGTTTGGGAACCCATAACCGATCGGCAAAAGCACCCACAAGGGGTTCTAGAACTTTCCCGACTTGTAATTTCATCTCTAGTCCCTTCGTTTATATTTAACGACTGCTAACCAAACCTCGTTAATAATTTAACTATCGTTATGTTTTATTTCATGACTAAAATTAATAATAACATTTTATATATTAATTATTAACATCAACTCATACGTAATGTGTGCAATCCCCAAGTCTCGAGTTCGAATCCGGACATACTAATATTTAAATATGCATAAACCTTTCAGCCCCACTGGATATTACTAAATATAGTAATAACATTGGTTAGTCTAGCTTTAACACGCCAATGCCCCTGCATCGAATCGAGTATGGTCTCTGGAAAACCATTTAATGATTCATCATTTTACTTATCCTTTTGTTACTAATACTACATTAACTATGAATATGGATCAAGTCATTTCATAAGTTAATATTCTGCTTTCGTTGTATTCGATTGAACAAGATTACCAAATCATCCGAACGTATTCCGATAGATCTTGGGTATGGCCATACAAACATCTTGTCAACCCTACGAGGGGCCCAAATATAGTATTATGCTTTGAAAAAATTCAAAGGAACAAATTCTCTTGACTACAAACATAACTCATGAACTTTGTAACACTTCAAAATAGCCCTTATAACTACCGAGCCACGGATAGCGTAAGTAGACTATCTTACACAAATGCACTACATTCATATCGCTTATCCGGTATCTCAAGTGCGGGATAAACACTTCATGATATACTTAATAACAAAGATCCATAAAGTATCATCATGTAAAGTCTGGGATGAATCCTATATTCAATTCATTGAATATCATGTGAATCTGGTATGTCCCACGCATCAATATACTTTAAAAGTATATTCTACTAAAACTCGATCTGTTTTAATTCAATGACATTCCCACATCATTGATCGACAACGGACTATTTAGAATAACATAAGTTATTCACGGATTAAACATGCATATATAGGATATAATATTAAGAAAATGAAAATAAACATAAACAACTATTTTATTTCATTAAAGTAATATTTGTTCATAACATCCTTTATCCAAATACTAATCACGATCCGCATAAAACTACTAGCTAAACGAAGTCCTATCCCATCAAGATGGTCAAGAAGTTTTTCTTTGGCAAAGGCTTCAGTAAAGGGATCACCTAGATTATCATCTCGTATGAACTTTGAGTAGATTGATTTCACCTATTTCGACTTGTTCTCGAACATAGTGATATCGACGAGGAAAATGTTTGGCGCCCTTCATGACTCTGTGCTCATTGGCAAATGTTATTGCAAGCAGAGTTGTCACAACACACATTTAAAGGTAATTCGATTGAGGCATTACTCGAGTCTCGAAATGAATTTCCTAATCCAAACGACTTCCATCGCAGACTTCAAGCGACTATGTACTTTCACCACCTAATAGACATCGAATCGTTGTTTGATTCTTGCTCTTCCAGTCAATCGCTCCTCCATTAATGACAAAGACATAACCCGCCTCGAGACTTCAGATCATCTTTATCGGTTTGAATGACGATCGCAAAAACCCGTAACATCAAGTTCGCATCCGGATTTCCCATACACTAGAAACATTTCTTTAGTAGCCTTGGATACTTAAGAATGTTCTTAACGACTGCCGTGTTTCACACTGGGTTACGCTTGATACCGATCGGTAATATTCTCGTGCAAACGCCACATCGTGCCTTGTACATCTCACAAAGATACATGATAGATCCTACAATGAAGCATAAGGAACTTTCTTCATGTGTGCCACCTCTTCGTGTGTTGACGCGTAGTTTATTACTTAAGCCATGTTCAACTTGCATTGGCAAATATCCTTCTTGGAATTTTGCATACCGAATCTCTTCAATATTTTATCAATGTAAGCACTTTGGCTTAGTCCATTAACCGCCTTGATCTATCTCGGTAGATCTTGATTCCCAAAAGAAATGTCGCTTCCCTAAGTCCTTCATAGAAAAGCACTTTCCAAGATAAGACTTTACATCTTGCAAACTTGGAATGTCTTTTCCCATGATCAATATGTCATCGACATATAAGATAAGGAAAATAACATTGTTGGAATCACTCCTAAGCGAAGATTTCAAGTATTATATCTCATATGTAATAGGTAGCTTTATTATGGCCTTTATACTTGTTTAAGGTCAAGCTTATGTGAAGGCCCATAAGCTTAGGCCCAAGCCCACATAAGAAAGGATGGGAACCAGGAGTGTTGCCCTAGCTTCCTCCTATAAATAATCTTGTAAACCCTCATTCGAGGTTGGTTGTTCAAGTTATTCTCTTTCACTCACTCTTTTCCTTAACCGTATTATTGTTTATGCGTGTGTGTGTGTTTAGCTTGTTCATCCGCCTTTATCTCTTTCTCTATAACTTGTGTTTGTAAAACTAGTGACCCAACGATGGTATCAATCGCCAAATAGTCAGGGTGTACTCGTTTGTTTTGAAGTTTTGGTTTTGGGTCTTACGGCGTAAAGATAACGCAATCTCGGTTATCTTAAAACTCGCTTTTTACACTTTTAATCCAAGATTCTTGTACTTTCAATGTTTTGAGGTGTTAAAATACTTGTTTTTGGCAAAAGTTTCAAACTTTGGCGTGGATTTACGTTTTAAGCTTGTTTTTGTTCGTGGGTGCCGTTCTCTGCGTAACCCTGCTTAGCGCTTTTGGTACATCAAAATTCACACTTTTGTGTTCTTTTGGTACTATTGAAGCTATTCCATAACAAAATCGGTTTAGAAACACATTTGGGCAAAATCAAAATTACGAGTAATCTTACGCGTATCAAAACCCTAAAATTACGCGTAAGATTTTCCTTGGTTTGATCTTCAATTTTCGGTTTATTCCGTGTTTTCTCACTTGGATAAGTCCGAAAATCGTCGACTTTGGATATCTTTGCACCGTGAAGTGTAAAGATCATTTGGGCAAAAACCTAAAATTAGCATAAGCATAAGCTTTCACGCGTAGAAATCCCACGATAAGATTCACTTTACGCGTAAACTAAGGTCTACGATAAGGTAATCCTACGCCCACGCTTTCTACGCCTAACTTTTGTCTACGACAAATTTAGTGTTTTTCCCACTTACGCATAAGCTAAAACCCACGCGAACTCCTCATTGTTACGCGTAACTTTGGTGTTTTTACGCATAAGTGCTACTTGATTCTTTTCTTTTCACGCCTAAGGACACTTCATCAACAAAGGTTCATTCGACTACAAAGATCCATTTTACCACACAAGTTTATCATCATGTCTCAACCACCATACTCTAACTATTTCCTCACACTTATAATCATCAACAACAACAACAATTAACTCCACAACATCAACAATGGAATCAACAACAAGCTATTTATCAACAACAATTTAATCAAAGAACATACTCCACAACTTGGTGCAATTCCACAACCACAAATGGTTCAACCACCACCAAGCCTTCAAGTTCAAACTACACAAACGATTTCAATCAACATCCATCACGAAGCACTATGAAGGAACCCACTTGGTTTGCAAAGATGTGTGGAGCTTTAAGCAGACCAACAATCAATTCATGAAGCCGGATCACTTGATAGACCTCTAATGCTCACTCCAGAAATTACGATCAATGGGTGATAAGGTTCTTTAGGTTTGTGATCTAAAGAAGCCACATGGAAAGTTCTTAAAGAAGGTTATCTTGGAAGGTCCATTTGAGATGCCTCATCGTCATTGTACCCGGAGATCCAATCATTGCTCCACCAAGAGATGAACAAACCAACATTGCTCATCACAGATTTAAATCCTGAACTTCTACACTATGGTGATGAACTTGCAATGGAATACATCCTCTTAGGATTACCAAACCCAATTCTTCGTAGTGTTGATGCTCAAAAGACCGCACAAAAATGTGGGATCATATTCGCTCTTATGGAAGGATCAGACTAATCGGGAGGATTTGGAATCCAAAATTTACTTGGCTTATGAACACTTCATGATTGAACCCGAGAGACACTAGAGTCCTATCATCATCGATTTTCGGACATCATCAATGATTTGGATAAACACAACATCATCATGCCAAGAATTGCGGTGAATACTAAGTTCTCGAGTAGTCTTGGTCCGAATGGGAAAAGTATGTCATTTTTCTCCGCAAGCGAAGAATATGCATCATTCTACTTATGGATTGTTGTACGATTACTTGAAGCCTCATGAAAAGGAAGTTGATCGGAAAGGATTCTCCGTGCTCAACTTGCTAAGCAATACAACCGGACAATCAACAACTTGCCTTGTATGCTCAACAATTATCCTCTCAACCAAAGAACTCAACCAATCGCTTCAAACACACCTTCACAAAGAATAACCTCAACCTCAACATAATCAATTGGTTCCATACAAGAACAATGCTCAAGCATATGTCGGTGAAGCGATCGAGGAAATCGATCCATTCAAGCATTGCAACAAGGATTTGTGATGATTGCTAATGCTTTTGGCGTTACACCAACAAATCCAACAATCGTGATTCGCTCCTCATCTAACACACGGACTCAAGTTGTTGTGAACAATGGACGTGTTGAAGTTCGAATCGTGATTATGGTCGTCGGATGGGCGGTGGTCAAGGGTTTAATCTTGTGGGTAGGAATAACAACAGAGCTCAAGTGGTGGAACATGGAAATGCTCGAATTGGTTAAATGGTCTTAGATGCTACAACCGCAATGAAAAGGACACTGGCTAATGCATGCCCAAAGCCAAGGACTAGGCGTGCTTATTTCAAAGAGGCTTTACTTTTGGCTCTTAAGGATGAAGTCGGTGGATCTCTTATGGATAAAGAACAGAGCTTTATGGCGATGCGACTCTGATGATGATATGGAGGACTTGCGTGCTAATCACGGTATTATGTTGATGGCTAATATGCATGAGCCGCATGGTGATACAGCCCAAGAGTGACAATCGATGGCTTGTCTCGTGCACCCAACAAACCATCATCATATCCGAACTAATATCTCCGCCAATATCTCGAATCCGCACGGATCGATCGCTCAAAATGAGTCTTCTACATCTTTTCTCGATGATTTTCGTTAACACTGTAGTTACATTTGACGATCAAGATGACCTTATGGTTTCCTTTGATAATCAAATTGACTCAGTGGTCGCATTCGGATCTAAAGAATGATCATGTTGAGACTCACGCTGAACAAGATGATCTGTTGCCTCATCCGGATTTTGCTCGGTCAATTCAAGACCATAAAATCAAAGCGGAGGAATGTTATGCATTAAATCGGTCCTTAAAAAGTAAAATGCACCGTTAACCAAGGATTTTGAATGCTTACAAATGCAACTCAACTTTTCAAAACTCAAGAAAACCGTGAAAAGGTTTTGAAGCCGCTTTGCAAAATCTCATCAAAATGAAAAATATTTAGAGAGACAGATCGTGATCTAGCCCTCGAAGAATGCTTTGTTGTCGAATTAGAACAATCGAAACACGAACATAAAAAGCAAATTAACACTCTCACCTTGGAAAATCAAAAGCTAAGGCTAAGTTGTTAAATTGTCAAAAACAGTTCTCCGCATACAAAAGCATTCAACGAATCGGGTAGATGACCTTCTTGACGAAATTCTCGGCTTGCAAAACAAACTTAAAGAGTTTAAACTGTTGTTTACAAACATGGTGAATCCGTAATGACTATTGAAAAGTTTACCTTAAAACCCAATCCAAAAGGATATGGAAAAAATCTAGGCGATTACAAACCAAAGCTTTCACTAAAACATTCAAACCAACTCACGAAGTTTCCAACGAGTAATACAAAATTGATAATCTTGTCATGAGTGTTGTTGAATATCATCGTCAAGAGGAATTAGATGCGTAAGAGGCGAGTCGATCAAAATTAAAAATGTTGTTTACAACAAACCTTTAATTATAAAACACGGTCACTTTCACACACCAACGGATTCTTCAAACACACCTGTGTTTATCATCAAACACCGAGTCTTCTATTGTTAATCCCAAAGCAGACTTTGCACAAACTTATGGTCCTTTACCTTCCATTAATGAAGTAAACTCACAACACGAAAATCGAAAAATTCTTCGATATTTTGACATTTTCATGGTTGACCTCAAAATTTTACAACATGAGATAGAATATCGATCCGAAATCAAAGTTGAACATTTTCAATTGCCTCGCGCGAGAACAAAGAGACATTTTTCAAAAATCTTTTACCTAATGTTAAAAACTTGAAAAGTTGTGCAATTGCTCAGGAAAAGGATTTTCATAAGGAACTGGGTAATGAAAACGTTTTCGAGAAAGCGAAACATCTATTTCTAACACTAAACGCAAAAATAAACTGTTGAGAAACGATGTTGATCGACTCTTGGAAGATGTTATCCGTCTGATATCCATAATGTTGTGTTACTTCATGCCTTGCCATTTGCATCCGATTACATCTCTGCGATATTGTTGAAACTGTCATAACTATTGAGAACACCGATAATGTGCTTTAGATCGAGTCTTTAAAGTCGAAAATAAACGATTACCACCATGAATTTACAATGCAAAACGTCGTCTTCATTGGTGTGAAAAGATATTCACAACCATCAACTTAGTTTTCAAAAGAAAATCGCTCGGTGAGTGAAAATCTTCCGATCCTAAAATTGAGCAATCGGATGATCAAAACGTGTCTTTGAAAAGTCAAATCTCAAAATATGAACAAGAACTTTTAAAAGTTAAACAGAATATGGTGTCATATTTGATTTACTCAAAAGACTCGACTGAAGCATCAAACCAACTTGATCACTATCTTGCTCACACTAGAGATGTCATGAATTTTCTCGGAAATATTCGCTCGAAAATCAAGATCCGATTCACACCATCTCTAAGTTACGGAAAAGTTAGGAAAGTATGAACAACTTTCGCCTCTGTGATTAAGAGATTAGCACCAGTCACACTTAGTAATCGTGAACCTAGAATTCCCACTGCCAAATCACAAGTTGCTAATGTGTTTCCTCTCTTTGAAACGAGAATAGTTGCATCTTTTCCAAACGTCCGCACTTCACAGCCTAGAGCACTCAATCAAGAATAGGAAGTTGCGACCAAGAAAAGATCAATAAGGAATGCTAAAGTAGAAGAACACCTAGGACTCGAATAAAACTCATGTTACTTCCACTATAGATGTTGCGTCGGCAAATGTAATACAAATCTCGATGTAACGAATGCTAAACCGTTAA
Source organism: Chrysanthemum lavandulifolium (assembly GCA_022545495.1). Lineage (NCBI taxonomy): Eukaryota > Viridiplantae > Streptophyta > Magnoliopsida > Asterales > Asteraceae > Chrysanthemum > Chrysanthemum lavandulifolium. Next base: position 20,040,893 of record CM040243.1, read on the forward strand.
GTACTTTTGATATTCGGTCGATGCACCTTGTGTTATTTGTCGAAAGCGTATGAATTTCGATTGTCATGACAAATGTGTTGCTAAAGCTATAATCTCTCGATTACAAAATCCTAAGAATCGGAATACCTCTAGGCCCACTAATCATTCTAAGTCCGTGCTTGGTAGACCGCCTTCTTTAGATTCTAAGGCAACCACTTGCTATCACAAGAGCTCCGCTTCACCTCCTAAGAATGTAGTACCACCTAGTGTTTTCACCAAGACTAAAGCAAAGAGTAGTTATAGATGGCGTAAATGGATATATAACACACTAGGATTTAAATGGATGCCTAAAATTCTCAATGTGTATGTCTAATATACGCTTGGAACCCTCTAACATTTCGGGTTCCACATCTACTTCTATTCCATCCGTGTCGCCCGTGTGTAATGCGGGTGATACAGATCATTCTCCTGATTGTTGATAGCGGATGTTCCCGACACATGACAGCAACCTTAAACATTATCAAACTTTATTGCAAAGTTCATTGGCTTTGTCGATTCGGAATGATCACTTCGCAGACTATCATGGGCTACTGAGATTATGTTAATGGGAACATCGAAATCAGCGAGGTTTACTATGTGGAAGGCCTCGGTCACAACTGCTTTCGATGAGGTCAATTTTGTGATGGAGATTTGAGGTTGCTTTCAGTGAGAAAACTTGTTTCATTCGTGATCTACATGGAAATGACCTTATGTCGGCTCGCGTAATTCTAGTCTCTACACTATCTCTATGCAAGACATGGTTGCTTCTCTCCCATTTGCTTACTTTCAAAGGCAACATCTACAAAATCCTCGGCTATGGCATCCGTGCGTCTCACATCTAAACTTTCAAACCATCACCAACCTTGCTCGACACAAACTAGTTGAAGGACTCCCACGATTCCGGATTCAAAAGATCACCTTTGCTCACTGTGAACAAGCGGAAAAGCACTCGTGCTCATTTTCCTTCAAAGGTGGAACACGCCTCAAAGATGTGCTCCATCTTCTTCACATGGATTTTGTGGCACGATCGCGCGTGCAAACGATCAATGGCAAACGCTACATCTTAGTAATTGTTGATGACTACTCACGATGGACTTGGATCTACTTTCTTCGTAGAAAGACCAAGCTCCACAAATGATCATCACCTTTCACAAAGATATGTGTTCAGCTCCAACACCGCCGTGGATTATTCGGACATACAAAGCAACCGAATTTGTTAACCAAACCCTTCGAATTTTATGAGAAAGTGGGAATTCAAAGATCAAACATCTATTGCACTGGACACTGAACAAAACGGAGTTGTTGAAAGATTAAACCGAACGTTAGTGGAAGTCGCAAGAACAACTATTAATCAATGCTAAACTTCCAGTTACTTATGGGCGTGTCAGATCTATCGCATGCTATACTCAAAACCGCTCTATGATCACAAACGCCACAACAAAACACCTTTCGAGCTTGTCCACAACTATAAACCGAACCTCAAACACTTTCATGTATTTGGATCCTTTGCTATCCGAATAATGATCGTGATGATTTTGGAAAGCTCAAAGCAAAAGCGATATTGGAGTCTTTATTGGATACCGTGACAATTCTAAAGGTTTCCAACGGAATCGTCGAACCAAGGAGGTAATGGAAACGATTCATGCTCATTTCGATGAACTCACGGAAATGGCTTCGAGTATAACAAATTAGAACCCGGCCACAATCGCTTAAACTTCCTCAACCCCATCATCACCGAACAAAGCCCTAGCTAACTCGTCAACAAATGGAAAGGTTATTTGCTCCTCCGCTCGCGACGATATTGATGAACGATGCTCTGTGTATCCACTGCTTCACCGCACAACCCGATAATATTCCTATACCGATACACTGCTACAACAACTCTTTGTTGAAGATGCACCTACACCGCTGACTCCAACACAATTGAACACACCGCTTCCAACAATGATGAACCGGTGATGATATTCTCAATGAAGTACCCCACCGCAGATTTTGATCCAAATGCGTTCTCAACCCGTTTGCTAATGAGATCACGCACGGATGTCGCGGAATCTTCAACAAACCATTTGAATCCTCGAACTGCACAATGTATACCAACATCAACCTCTACATAGATGGACAAAAGACCATCCTCCGCTAACATTATTGGAAACCGAATCAACCAATTCGTTACGAGACAACGTCTTCACTCAGACGGTGAACATTGCATTTATGCACTCACCGTCTCGCTAACTGAACCTAAAACATTAAAGATGCAATGACAAAAGACAATGGATTGAATCCATGCGTGAAGAACTCAACCAATTCAAACGTCTTGAAGTATGGAGCTGGTTGAAAGACCAACAGGGTCTACGTCATTGGTTTAAAATGGATTGGAAAACAAATTGATCTTTCAAGGGAATGTTATCCAAACAAGTCACGGCTAGTTGCTAAGGGTTATCGTCCGAAGAGGAATAGACTTTGAAGAATCTTTTGCTCCGATCGCTCGTCTTGAGGTCGTTTCGGATATTTCTCGTCACGCTCATATGAATATGACGGTCATCGATGGATGTCAAAGCGGCGTTTCTCAATGGACAACTTAAAGAAATGGTCTATGTCACCAACCGGATGGATTCGCTGATCCCGAGTTCCGAACCATGTGTACAAACCGAACAAAGCTCTTTATGGCCTCAAACAAGCCCCTCGGGCATGGTGCGATAAGCTATCATCTTTCCTCATTGCCAATAATTTCACCAAAGGCTCGGTTGACCCAACTCTTTTATACAATATCACGGGCATGATTTACGGTGAACAAACACGCTAAGTTTAACTCACACAAGCTAGCCACTGTGAATGACTAACCGTAAGAAACTTAAAATGCCTTTATAATCGACCAATAATAGATGAGAGTGTAGATATCGGGTAACTCAAACGTATTAGGTTTGAGCACCGAGATCGCTCCGAACGAGGTTGAATGGAATTTCCAACTCACGCCTCAATTATCGGGATTTGAATGAGAAAAGGGATAATATGATATATTCTAAACTACGGGATAAGGAAAGCATAAGGAAATGAAATCTATGGGAAAACCTAAGAATTATGGCAACTCACGCAATTCTACGCTAAAACGCAAATCACGGATTTAAACGAAACGCCAATAAAAAGCAATTACGCCTATTCTAACTCCTAAAAATAACCTAAAATGACTTTTACTCTAAAAATGATATTTGAAAACTAAATATGAATTAAAACTATTTTTAGGAATTTTCTTGATTTTATTCAAATTAAAAAACTAATTATTAACTTTAAAAATAAAACTAATTATCTAAAAATTATGAAAGAGGAGGAAAATTATGGAATTACTTTTCAAAAATCTAAAATATCACTAAAGACTTTTCAAAACTAAATTTTTATTTTTCGATTAATTTTCTATTTTCTATGAATTTAAATCTATTTAAATCTAATTTAAATTGTGAAAAATACCAAATAAAAAGGAAAAGTAAGGAAAAATAATTTTTATACTTTTATATTTATCTTAATCTATTAAAATTGAAAATTAATTTTGGAACTTTTCTCAATTAATTGCAATTAAAGGTATTTAAAAGGCTTAAAAACTATTTTAAATCAAGAAAAATAGTGAACAGAACTAAAAATTATGAAAAATCAGGAAATTCTAAAATGATAATCTAGAGTCATGAAAAATATAAAACCGATGCTTATGTGAGAGATATTAAAAGGCAGTAGTAAATGAACCTAAATAAACTACTTGAAAATAAGCTAATAAGCTTTAAAGTGAACCAAAAGACTACGTGGTCGAGTTATACTAAAACTACTAAAAGCAACTAATGCAAGTGATCCTAACACCTAATAAGCAGACTACAATTAAGCTAACCGCTATATTAAGCGTAATAAGTGACCGTGCCTTCTACTGGCTTATGCAACCGCTATTTAATAAGCAACAGGAAAACCAAAAGTGTGGGACTCAAGCCCACCAACCAGAGATCACTTATCCAAAATTACAGCTTATGAGGACTTATAATGAAGAAGTTAGAGAGCAAAACAAAAGTGGCTATTTAGGACTGAGGCTGCTGATGTGCAGATTAGTAGAGCAAAACAGGTAATTGCAGGCCAAAAATAAGCACTAGAATAAGCTCCTAAGGGCTCAAAACTACCAAACATATGAAGACTATACTGGGGTTCATAAGCAGGACCGATCATCATACAAAAACCTCTATAAAGAATAAGCAAGTAAGAAGCTCAAATTTGAGCTGTTTGGGCAGAAGCATATATATGACAGAAATCAGTGAACCAAATGAAATCATTCAAACATTTGACTGACTGAACGTAGTGATTGAAAAACCTTTGAAATCAGTAGCTAGACTTGTAAGTTACTTGTAATTCCAAAACTCAAGTAATATCAGTGGAGAAGTAATCTGATACAAGTAGAAAATCTCACTGATGAGGACCAGTGCAGGGCAGAAACAGGAATTTTGCAATCCTACAAGGCTATGGGAATAAGCTTGCTAAAGGAATCTATAATTGAGACCGATTAATACCTAAAGTGACCAACCTAGAGAAGCTAGTACCAACCAAATTAAGCTACAAACTACACTAGAACATACTTAAATCACGTAAGAGTTGGGACGAGCAGACGACAGTTAAAATGCATAAGTGACTACATAAGACTAACAAAATAAGCAAGCTAAGCACTACTAATGACCAAACATACTCAAAATATATAAACTAGGTGTCCTAATATTGAGAAAAAGTAAATTGATCTAACTAAAACACGATTTAAACCTCTACATTGATTGATGAAGGGAACCATTTGGACAGAAAAAGGGACTTAAGACAGATTTGTGAGAAATGCTTAAAACACAAAATTGACTTGAAAAACTTAAAACATTGATTTTGAAAGCCTTAAAACATGTTTAGAAACTTAAGTTACTCAGATTTAAACAACAAAAACTTATGAAACCTTAAAATAAAGCCAAAACCAAACACTCCTTTAAAAGTGACCAAATGCAATATAACTATTAAAACTTAGTAAAAACTGAATTTAATAGACCAAGAACAGATTATAAAGCACCATTAACAACTGAAAACTGAGATTAAGCTAAAATCCACTCTGACTTTTGATTTTGACTAAGTTTGACTTTTTGACTTTTATTGAAAAACTGAGAATTAAGAGCAACTCATTAACCATGAACTAACAATGAACTTTTATTAGCTAATGATTAACATAAACAAGAACTAGTGAACATTATTCAATCATAAGTACCCTTGAAAGATGAATTTGAGAAAAGAGCTTAAAAGATGAAATTGCATAAAAGTTGGAAACAGATTACAAAATTTTGAAAGAGATTACAATGTAAATTAACAATCACACTAATAAAGCATTTAAAAGGACAGGAAATAAAAGGCCAAAATTCCTCTAAGACTTGAGAAATTGGACAATTATCAATGTGACTGAAGATGGGTATATATAGCTCGAGAAGAAGCTTGGGATCCTTTGAGAAGAACCTAGAAGTCCTATTTCAGCCACTCATTCATTGTCTTGTCATAGCACCAATCAAAATGCTCCATTTGTCTTTGATGAGGTGTCGTATCCAATGGAAGAGCTTCATTTTGCCACTGTGGCAGTCCCATGACATGTCAGAGGTCTAGAAGGTAGGATAGATGCTAAGTACTATGTTGGGTGTTTGGGATTGGTTAAAATAGAGGTAAAAGGTGTGTGTTTGGTGGGAAGACAATGGTACTGTTTGGGGTAGCGGTTGGTATATTTTAGTGTTATTCAAAATGGTTGACCGGTCATGATGGTTTGACTTGGGTAAGTAACGGTAAAGGCGGGTTTGGATAGGGTAAATGGGTTAAGGAGTATTAACGGGTGTTGGTTTATTTGATAAAGGGCGGGTATAGTTTTTTAGGATTGGGCAAGGTAGTGTTTTGGATTGGACAATGGATTTGAATATTAGATTGGTTTAGGACTAGCATTGGATTTAAAAGGTAACCATAGGGACCAATGATGTAATTTCGATTTCCAAGGGACCAATCATGTCAATTCTGAAAGTATCTTCAAGGACCACTCTTGACAATCCTCAAATAGACCAAGGGCTAAATTGCACTTTTGAATCTTCAAGGGCCCTTCGCGATTTCTAAGTTGAGGACTATTTCGACATTTCTTCAAACTTTGATCAAATCTTCACAAATCATCCTCGAGATTAGAAATCTTCAAAATGCATAATTCGACCTTCCGCTCGACTTAAGCTCTCTTGATCTCGTGCTCGGATTTCACGTATGATTTGGTTCCTTTTTGCGTGTTTTACATATCCGTACTGACAAGCACAAACTCAAGAAAACCACAAATATTAGCAATAAACGGCTCTTTCTTGGTTATTTTGGGTCTATTTTGACAATGAAAAGGTATGTGTTTTAGCACATACCAGGCACATATCTTAATTGTTCAAATTTACGTGGATGACATCATTTTGGGTCTACACATAAAAGTTTTCAATCGCTTTGCAAAACTAATGAAGAAAATTTTGAATGTCCATGATGGGTGAACTTACATTCTTTCTAGGATGCAAGTTCATCAATCACCCGTGGTATTTTCTTGAGTCACCCAAATATGCCCTTGAATTGTTAAACAAATTTGAATGAAAACACCGTGATACTTATGCCACACCAATGACTCATACCAAGAAGCTAGATCTTCGATTTACATGGAAATTAGTTGACCCACCAAATACCAAGTATTATTGGGTCCTCATGTATCTAATACCAGCGAGACTCGATATTGTCTTTGCCGCTTATCTATGCTCCCGTTATCGATCGCAACTAACCTGAAACCCACCTCTCGAGGCTAAAAGAATCCTCCGATACATCAAGGAACCATTAATTGGGGATCCGTATCCAGAAGGATTCGGTTTTGAACTAATCGCTTTTCAGAGCGACCACGCAGGATGCTTAGACTCGAGGAAAAGTACTTGGAGCTCTACAAATTCTTGGTGATAAACGGTGTCTTGGCAATCAAAGAACCGAGGATTGTACATCGTCGTCATCAACAAGCGAGAATATGTAGCCATGTCCGCGTGTTGTGCTCAAGTCATTTGGATGAGAACACAACTCAAAGACTATGGTTACGATTTGATGTATCTCGATGTATCATGCGACAATCGAGTGCCATTGCAATCTCGCAACTCTGGGCCAAGACTCAAATCAAAGCACATCGATCACGCTATCATTTCATCAAGGACCACGTGGAATGTGGTACCGTTGAACTATACTTTTGGGAATCAATACCAATTGGCGGATCGCCACCAAAGCCTTGCCTCCCGCTAGGTTTAATGAGTTGGTCCACCGATTGGTATGAGGTGTTTGACTCAAGAGGAATTGGATGACCTCTTAAAATGCCTTTAAAACCCGTCAAACACCAAAACATCTTTTGTAAATAAATTTTTCAAAAACAAAATACAAAAATATAAAATCCGATAAAACAACAAAAATATTCTCCTAATCTATATTTCTTTCAACATGGCAAGTACATTTCTTCCGTCAACACTTCAATCTTTCAAAATTCAGATTTTCCGATCAAGTGTTGAGGGGAGAAAATAAACTCTAACCGCTTCAAAACATACGTGTACTTGTATGTTATCTTATCTCGGTTGATTCATTATAAATGGTGGTACATTTTCGGTTCAAAGACACTCCTCGGACTTAAATTAATAACCTTTCATTATTTTCTCAAGTCGAGGGGAAGTGTCACAAGGGTCTTCTTAAAATCTTTGTTTGATAACCAAAACGGAAGTTAAATGGCTTTGGATGAATAAGAAAAAGGTGGAGGGACCAAGCTGTCAAAACTTTAAAGTTACTTTAAATAAAATACCCTACCAACCTCATTAACTTCATCACATTTATTATCTTACCAAACATAATCCACGATCCATAATCGTTTGACAAATCCGTGTTTCGGATCATCAATTTGTAAGTGATTTCGTGTTTATAACAAGTTTTTAAGCAATGGTTTTGAATTTTTCAAAAATCCAACGGTTTAATCTTGAGTTATCATCACTTTTGTGACTTACGCGTAAGCACAAGAACACCAAATCATGAAAGGGTGTTTATGGTTAAAAGGGTTGTGTCAAAACGTTCTTAAAACATCAATGATACCTTTTTAATCATCAAACGCACCCGTAAAACACGAATCGAGTATATTTGAAAACTAGGGTTTATGCGTGGATTTGGGTTTTCCAAATGAGAACGTTTTTGGTGAAAAAGATTGTTGTATAAGGTTATTATCAAGTTGAATTGATTATATCCAGCTCAGATTACACCTTAAACACTAATAATTCATAAAATGGAAATTAGGGTTTTGTGTTCATACTGGTTTGGGTACTTTTGATTCTTGACACTTTTGATGTTAAAACTTGACCAAAACAACTCTATATGCTTATTAGTCCTACCGTAATCACTTTAGTGCATAATCCATGGCTAAAATTCATACGCTGAGAATTAGGTTTAGTCTACGCGAAGATTTTCTACGCCAGAATCGACAAACCTGCTCAAATGCGTTTTGATCGTCATAAAATGAATGTTATGTATTAAACATTGATGATATGATGCTTTGTTTCGTGCTTGCTACACTTAATATTCAGAATCAAGGTTGTTGTTACTCACGATAAGGATCACCTTACGCGTAGCTTGTTATACGAAGATTAGTCTTACGCGTAGCTTCTACGCATAAGGTTCTACATATGGGACCACGGCGATCCTGTGGAAGGATACGCGAACAAGGACCTCCACGCATAAGGTCAACTCTTACGAGTAGCCTTACGCGAAGGTTAATATATGCCACGCATAAGCTCCACGATATGGTCTCCTTCCCACGCGTAACACTTCTACGCGAAGTTGGGATCCTACGCTGAAGTCTACGCCACGCATATATCATTCCGTCACGCATAACTTTACCAATCCTATGCATAAGCCGAGATCATACCTTCGTTATGAATTGTTACGTGTACAAACTTGTAAATAAACTAATCATATCATCACGAATCCTAAAATGTCACTAATAAACTCAAATCGCTTGATATGTTGTGAACAATAAGTGATAAAATAAACTTTAAAACTTAAAGTTAACTAACTCACGACACATTTCACGACGTCATTGGACCTTTGAATATACAAGTGACTTAGGACTCGTAATAATCATTGACACTTGTACATTCAATAACTAGACAATTAGACCTTACGTTGACTAACATTATGTCTTCGATATGTTGGTTCTTTGGCTAATGTTATTTGAGATCACGACATGGTGAACAAATGAATGTAGATGCATCCAAGTTCTCTCCATTGCCGATATCTATCCTCATGGCTATCCAATGAAGATAGGAAAGAATAATCTCGTGTTGACTTTGACACCCTCACTTGCTCAATCTTCGTGTTTAATTGCTATTGACATTCGAGGACTCATCCGACGTAACATGCTTACTCACTCGCAATCGTCCCGAGATCTACATCCAGCAGTTACGGAACACTATGGAAAGGGTCAAAGGACAAACCGCCATGTGACGGTGACTCAATCACAAACAAGTCACCATTACACCGCACTTAAAAGCGGTTCTCTAATTCGATGTCGATCCAACCAAACTATATGCCACACACCAAGAGCTCACTCTCCAATTCTTAATCGATATCGGTTATGACGAGGCCACAGAGTAATCACCAAGCACTCTCACGTAGAGCTTTAGAGTATTCCTCAACCCCGAGAACTCTCTACATGATCATCACCAAGTGCATTTCTAGTCGCGACGGTGGCTATGAGCATCCTAAGCTCATGGAACTGCAAATATTTTGGGCATTGGTCAACATGAAACACATCGCTATCGAAGCTCGATTTGGGATGACATGATGTCATTTCTCAACAAACTTGGCTCAAAGATTCCCACATCGATATACTAAACTGCTGATCCAGAGCACTTGGACTTCATCCCGATATTCCCAAGAGGCTCAATGACCCCGACAATCACGATATGTTGACGGAACCTATTCTATCCGCCGTAATCAAGGAATCGTCTACAAAGAAACAAGGTGTTGTGTTGCGGACTTCCTTCTAATCAAGATGTCGAAAGCTCAAACGTATAAAAGGTATCCGGAAGCGCTAGACAAGGCAAAGTTGGTCATTCGACGAAAAATCTTCGAACACCGTGAAGAAGAACCAAGAGGAAGTGCAGAAGCGCAACAAGCATCGTGTGAGTCAAAGGAAGGTTCCAAAAGGAAACCTCCTCCTAAAAGGATTGTTCCCGTAAAGGAAGCCGAACCTATTCCCACACTTGAACCACAAAGACAACTTAGGGACGAGAGCTCAAGATATCGAGATGATGAAGAGTTTCATTATTCTCAAGAATCGCAATCAAACTCCCGCCTTAGTAGCAAAACCTCCAAGTCCTCCAAATTGCCCAAGAAAAAGGGAAGACTCCAAGAATTGTACCCTATGATGAGAGCTCAAGAAGAAGAAGAAGAGCAATTGAATAAATCATACAGAAGAAGTTTCACAACGCCGACACCTTCAAAGGTCAAGCATTTGCTAAAGATCAAATGGGTGGCCGGAGGATCAAGTGGTGCCGCCACCTCTCCGCATCCCGATGCGTTAATCGACCCGATAAGGATCCGTGCCACTACTCTTGTGCAACTACAAAGCTCGTTGAGGACACTATTGTGTATGATTTTGAGAAACAGAACCGAGAAAGAAAAGTCTAGAGATGACGAGGATGATTATACAAAGTTTCTTCTAGGCACCCAACACACTCAAAGGAGAAACCTCGAAACTCCTAAGGACATGAAGTCTCCTCATGTCTCCTCATCATCGACTCTTCATCTCATTCATCACCACCACCATCTATAAAGTCAACCGATCATCATCCAAATCGGTGAAGAAACCACCTAAATCTTGGATTTCGAGACTCATAAAAGATTGTAAAGTCATCCAACAAGTCGAAAGAAGGACATACTTTACGAAAAATGAATTGGTTTCTTGACCAAATTCAAGACTTGAATGATGAGAAAGACAAGATGGAGAAAGAAAGGAATTTGTTCAAGTTCATGAAAAGTCATCGAAAAGAGGAACTGAACGAAATGATCGAAGGTTACACTAACAAGTACCTTCGGGATATCGTTCCTAAAGTCCAAAAGGAACCGGAGAAGAGCGACAAGAGATCATACCCACAAGTTTCTTCTCGACACTGTCCCGGTGTGACTAGAGAAGTATTTTCCGACAACTACCCTAACATCGTCGCATTGGTTAAACATACAATGGCCAAAGAAGTCGATCTCTCGAATGAAAGTTAATCGCTAAACTTGTGATGCAAATGTCAAAGCGATCCGGAACGCTTACTTGAGGAAGCTAAATTTTTCAAAATCTACTTGATTTTCAACTCGGATCATCATGCAAGGAGTCACCGATCAACCCAAACGACCAAGAGATGACGATGATAAGGATAAGGACTCGCACCTAAACGCCGAAGCGGCCCGGTAAAACTACTTGATGCCACCTCCTCCACCACGGACTTCTTCTCAACAAAAGTCTCCTCCACCTCGGTCTTCTAATCGATAAACCTCGGGACGATTCCGAGTTACCACCCCGACTCATAAAGCGGTGATTACTTTGAGTATACGGGTGGTGGCGATGAAGAGGTCCTGAGCCCGACAACAACCCACCTCACCCAAACAAGTGCGAAACCAAGATCATCATCAAGGCCTTCCAAAAGAAGAAGAAGACGACTCACCGAGTCGTATCATGGCTAGATGACGATAAAACCAAGAGTTTGAATGGTTCTCACACTTGTCAATCAAACTCCTACCCGATGAAGGTCAAGAATTGGTGAGACGGTTCTACATTGAGCACGCAAAACTTTTGCAAGAAAAGTTCCATGTGAAGAAAATGACGAAATCGAGTTGAGCGAATCAAGAATGAAGCGTTTCAACTTCTACAAGACAGACTGAAAGCGCCTCGAGGTCGAATATCATCTTGAGAACATCGCCGAGCTATGTCTAACAACATGGATTGGCTCAATCCGAAGCAAACATTGACTTCACACAAGGGACAACCTCCATACTACACCGAATGGACCAAACCTCTACCACCATTGGCCAAGGTACGAACCAAGGATTCCTTCCGATATTTTTTAACGAGAGACCGGATTTTCTCTTACACGGTAGCGATGATTCGCGAAAATACGCTACATCATTGACTCTTCCATTCCTAGCGGCTATTTACTCAAACCGCATAGCTATCGAGGAACGTGCAAATCACTTGTTTTCGACAACGTGCAAGCATACGACCAAGATGCATTGTATGGGATTCATCATTGGCACGAGCGAAGAATCTACTACAGTGTGCACGGTTCGTAAGTCTCAACATGCGGTGTATAGTTCCAAGGACATCGTGGCCATCAAACACATTGATCTCAAGTCTAAGTGGGACTACACATTCTTAAAGAATATCATAGTCAAACGACAAGATGAACAGGACTATGGATTCTCCGAGGTCGACTTTGAGAACTTGTCCTCAACGACATCGAAGACATGTACCTTGCCAAAGCGGTGGTCGTATGAGACAATTCTCGATGAAGTTCAACGTGAATTTATCAAGTCGGTTCTCATCTTCATTAGACGATCGTGATCAAAGAACGTGTTGAAGACATCCGGATGGTGTTGAATCTTATCGACGCGTGTCAACCTCACTCCTCCAACGCTTACTCTTCCCGATCTCAACCAGCTATCTCAATATACACTCATCAAGAAACCTTTCGCGTTGTTTACCATAGTGAACTTCAAAGAAACCGCTTAATGGCGTGTAGTGAGCTCCACAAATTCGGGATCTTACCTTGAAGTGGTTAGGGATGGATTGGCGTGACAGTTGAAGGATATCGCTGAAAGTTGGGTCTCCTGCTACGGAATTCTCGTGAAAGGAGGGATGTGAGACGTATCATCACCATGATTGATGAACGGTTGTTCGAAGGATCGCCTGCGAGACGATTGGAGAGCTATGTTGGTGGTCGACCGGGAGAAACATCACCGGCTTTCAACGCCTGCATGCACTTCGGGAACATCACCGCACTTCGGTACCCCTTGAATTGTTTCCTTCATATAATTTTGGATGTGTGATTATATATATCTATGGCTTGTGCACACATAACGATGTACAACCCGTAATGGTCAAGAAAGGACCACGTAGTACGCCTCGATTGCCACAATCCTTATAAAAGGAGCGAAAGCTTCTTATTTTGAGTAAAACCTATCAAACCTTTCATTTTCAAGGTTCTACTCAAAAGACAAGTACTTCCCATATGATTTTAAAACCTCAACCGCTTATATCACTAGTTGAGGGGAGTATTTGAATTAAAACTTTGTTCACAAATTGTTCATAGTGGTCATCTTCCGCAACACTTTCGAAATGGTCATATTTATTCTCAATCGCTCAAAAACAACATTTTATATGCCATTTTGAGGGGAGAAAATTAATGTGATAAGAAATATGTTGTACTAAATGCAAATGAATCGTGTTCCTCGACTTAACCAACGAATTGACGGTACTAAAGCGTTAGTAACTCGAAAAGACTTGTCCTGGACGGGTAATAATTTCAAGCTAGTTCGCTAGTGATGTAAACGTGTCTCGCAAAGGACTTGTCCAAGTAGAAAGTACCATTCGAGAAACTCTTGATAGACATGAACTCGACGGGATGACAACCTTTCGAGGTTTGTCTACACCTTCAAGGTAGTTATTAGAGCTAGTTGTCACCTAAAAGTCGACAATGTAACTCTTTAACTATGCAACGAACCGTGTCTCATGGGGATTGTCTATCTTGGTGAATCAATTCAAAAGTGCGCGCTCTTTCCTCTTGTGCATTTAACCATTAAAACTATTAAGCATATGTGGAGGGGAGTATTTATGCAAAACTTCATCTCTCATCGTGGTTCAAACATGTTTTTCGTTAACAAACCCTTTGAGAGAGATTTTAACATACAAAGGGTTTTAATGGCAAACATAGGTTAGTCATGGAGTTATAAGGTGACTAAGGTTAGGAATAACGTTCTATGATCCGCCAGAGCCGGAGGGATCTACCCAAGGACACTACCATTAGTTAGTGTTAGAAGTCCTTAGGAATGATTGTAAAGGAGAAAATGAGAATCGGAGAAAGAAGGAGTTGAAGAATCAAAAGAAATGTAAAGTAAAGGGTGAAAAGAAATAGCCCTCCGCATTATTCAACTTAGGGGCATAATCGGGTTCAATTCATATACTCTTGGTTGTCACTTAGTGACACCGGTATTGAAGATTAAAAGTCGTCATGGACCCAAAGGACGATGCACTAAACCTTCTTAGCCACTCAAGTTTTTCTCAACGAAGCTTGTTTCATTCTCTCGGGGAACCCTCACGCAAACTATTGGCTTTCTCTTAGAGATCGTTGGTATTGAAGAAGGAGACCCTCTCCTAGTCTCCGCTCAGAAAACCAAAACGCACTATTGAGTCTAGAGCCACGAGATTCATCAAAAGATCTCTTAGGAACACTTGACATTTAATCACTTGATGATCAACAAATAAGATCATCGATGGTTCATATCGAGTCCTTCGGATCTTAGCAACTGTCGAGAACATTTATGAGAGGTTCACACTGTGATCCTCGGTGATTGAATGGAAACTCCGCCAGGTCAACATCAAACAACCTCGACAAAGCGGTCGCCGGTAACTCCCGTGGATTACGCGGGTGTGTCTCAAACGGTCTCATGATCGTGAGGTGATGCTTGGTGTACCTCAATGACTATCTCGAATCAGATGTGCCCGGTACATCGCGTTATCTCACTTGTGGGACTCAGCTCAAGAACGGCCTTTGTAAGAATTAGAGTTGTGTTTTCACACTATGATGTTAACACTCAAGTTCAAACTTGTAAGTGCGGAAACCGCTTATTACTAACCGCTTGAAATGTTTTCTTCTTATGGAAGCTCGAGCGGGATGATCGTCTTGATTCTTCTCATGCTCACGCCAACATCATCACTAATGGAAGTTCTATTCAATGACAACACAACGATCGAATGATTCTTCGTCAAACCAAAGAATCTACAAAGTCAAAGACTTACGAACTTCATCGATATTGACTTCAACGCCTAAGGCGTGTGAGCATGTTGAAGAATGACGTGAGACACCGAGGAAAGAAAGGCACACGAGGCGGTGATCGATGCACAACAACATACTATCACTTTCACCACAAAGAACAATGATCAAAGAACAAAGTTAATGATGACGTGAAGCATAAGCATTCAAAGATAACTATCTCTCTACACCGGGAGATTGTTCGAATCAAGGCAATTCTCTCACAAGAAAGAAGAATGTCGGAAGGCGCCACGACTACTATTACATCAACGCCTTCACCGTTTACATTCATATATACTTGAGGGGAGATTGTTGGAATCACTCTAAACAGATTTCAAGTATTTATATCTCATATGTAATAGGTAGCTTTATTATGGCCTTTATACTTGTTTAAGGTCAAGCTTATGTGAAGGCCCATAAGCTTAGGCCCAAGCCCACATAAGAAAGGATGGGAACTAGGAGTGTTGCCCTAGCTTCCATCCTATAAATAATCTCAGTAAACCCTCATTTGAGGGTTGGTTGTTCAAGTTATTCTCTTTCACTCACTCTTTCCTTAACCGTATTATTGTTTATGCGTGTGTGTGTGTTTAGCTTGTTCAAAGCCTTTATCTCTTTCTCTATAACTTGTGTTTGTAAAACTAGTGACCTAACAAACATTACTCCCACTAGCTTTGTGATACACACATGGCTCATCAAGATTTTGAGTGAAACCAAATTTCTTGATTTCTTCATCAAACTTCTTGTTCCATTGCCTTGATGCTTGCTTCAATCCATAAATGAATCTTTGAAGTTTGCATACACGCTTCAGAAACTTTGGATTCACAAACCCTTCAGGTTGCGCCATATAGATGTCCTCATCTAGGCGACCATTTTAGAAGGCAGTCATGACATCCATTTGCTATATCTCATAGTCATAGTACGCAGCTATGGCTATAAGAATCCTAATAGCTCTAATCTACGCACGGAGAAAATGTCTCCTCGTAGTCTATCCCAAAGTTTGAGTATACCCTTGAGCTACAAGACGAGCTTTATAGGTGTGTGCATTGCCATCCATGTCAGGTTTTTATCTTATAGAGCCACTTACTTCCAACTACCTTAGCATTTGGAGGTAAGTCAACTCTATCCAAACTTCGTTATCTTTCATGGATTGCATTTCCCATTCATTGCAACTCGCCATTTTCCTTTTCGGGACTCATCATGGCGACTTTATAGTTAGCAGAGTTCACCAAGATCCCCAACATATTTTCCTCGCCTTCTACGTTGAGACATAGACATCAGTGCACGCGTAGCCCTTGCGGATCTACAATTGGAACCACTTCAACTTCGTGTGGAACGCCTGACTTTCGTGTTCTACTTGAGGTCGGCTAGTGTTTTCGAAGTCGTTGTATCTTCTTGATCATATTACGGATCATAAACTCTCCCACTGAATTCATGAGATATGAGATCCCTTTCAAGGAATTCTCCATACCTTGCAACAATTACTTTGTTTTCGGTGGAAAGTAGAAGTAGTAACCCATAGTTTCCTTTGGGTATCCTACAAAGATACATAACGGATCTTTGTTGTAGCTTATCACAGAGTCGCGTTTAACAAACACCTCACAACCCTGGACCTTTAAGTAAGACAAGTTGGGAGCTTTCCCATACCACACTTCATAAGGAGTCTTATCAACCTTCTTAGTTGGAACCATATTCAATATCACGAACAAGCGGTTTCTAAAGCATAATCCCAAAAGGATAAGGGAAGAGTTGTAAGATTAAACATTGATCGCACCATGTCTAACAATGTACGATTCCTTCTCTCGGATACACCATTTTGTTGTGGAGTATATGGAGATGTGATTTCTTGGACGAAACCACACTCACTAGATAATCTTTAAACTCTTGGCTTAAATATTCACCACCTCTATCGGATCGAAGAGCTTTAATCTTCTTTCCTAGTTGCGGTTCTACTTCACTCTTAAAACCTTAAATATTTCAAAGACTTCATGTTTATGTTTAAGTAAATAAACATAACCATAACGATTGAAATCATCGGTAAGGTTAAGAAGTAGCTAGCACCCTTTCTTGACACATGTCTTAGTGGTCCACATACGTCGGTATGTATCACACCAAGAAGATCGAAGCCCTTTCTAAACTATTTGTAAAGGTTTCTTGGTCATCTTCCCGGATATACAAGATTCGCATTTATCAAATGATTCATCATTGATGTCTTGCAAAAGCCCATCGTGTTGCAATTGTTGCATGCATTTCTTGCCTATATGAGCAAGTCTACAATGCCAAAGAAATGAAGAATCCAAATCACCTTTGATTCTTTTATTATTGATGCTAAAGATGTAATTATTTTTATCAATCATATTACCATGCAAATCAATTTCAAACATACCATTTCTTTGGAATAACATTAAAGTAAAACCACCATTTAAAGAAATCAAATTCCATAATCGGTAAATGTATGAACGAAACCAATATCTTTTAACAAGGAAAGCGAAGCGACACCCTAACAATAACAATGGAAGGTGTGTAATGACAATCGTTTAATGACGATACTAAACCCGAAGGTAAAACTATATCAAACGTGCCTATAGTTTCAATGACGGCATGTGCTCCATTACCCACGTGCAAGTATTGTTGTCCATAGGCAAGCTTCCTTGCTCCTCTAAGTCTGCGTTGTATTACAAATGTGAATACCACATCCAATATCATATACCGTGAATTTATTTTATGAGGAAAAGAAAATAATTCTATCATCAAAAGTGCACAATGCGGCCACGGTGCGATATTTTATACCTCTTATTGCGCAACTCATCAAGGTAGAGTGGACAGCTCCTCTTCCGATGTCCTACCTCGGTGCGATGACAAGCCATATCCTTCTTCGGATTCTCACGCTTTTTGGGAGGGTAATTCTTGGTTCTTCCGATAAGTCATAACTTGTTTTCCTTATCAACTTTACCCTTACCTTTCACTTTCTTGTTAGCTAGCGGCTTATTAGGCTTAGAAATCCTACCCTACGGATGGTCGAACCGCAGTGTAGGGGCCTTCTTGGGCAAACCTTTTTCGTAATCAATGAGCATTGCATGTACCTCACCGTTGCCTTCCCCTGCAATGCATATTCTAATTGCACGAAACCATCAAACTCCTTGTTAAGGGATCATTGATAAGGCCAATTTGTATGTCATTGGGGTAGATATAGTTGAGTCGCCCGGTGGTCCATGTAACTCATCATTTCGAGCGTTAGCCATGGGTTTCCTTCTCCTTGCTTGCAACTATGAAGAGCATCTATCGATCATACAACTCTGATCACGAGGCTTTTCAAACAACCTTTGCAATTCTTCAAGCATGAGATTAGGAAGTAATTCTCAAAATGGTTTTGCAAGTTTGAGTTCATACTCCCGAGCATAATGCAAACGACCTCATTATACTTGTCATACTCAGTTGCCATGCATTTCGTGCTTCAAAGCAGTAGCATCACCGCAGTTAAGGAGGACAAGGCGAGTCAAATAATCTAGTCTTTTGGCAACCTCAAGACAATTACGAGTTGTCGATACCAATCATTGAAATTGGCGCTACCGGTCAATTTCTCTCGATCAAACATAGATTTAAACGGCGAGGCTAGTGCGGTAGATTCGGCTTGAGCCATTTCTGAGAAAATAAAAGTTCAAAAGTTAGTACTTTCGATAAGTAAACATTCAAGAAAATAAAATACCCTTTGGTCAATATTCATATTAACCATAGTATTTTTCTTGAATTTTGGATCCTCATTATCATAGTTTCACCACATCGGTTGATCGCTGGTGGTGAAAGTATAGAATAGGTAATTGTTGAAAAACAATAATTGACAAACAAGTTTTCAATTCCAAAAGATTATGGGATTTACAATTTTGCCAAAACAATTAATGCAAAGCGTAAGCATGTTTTATCCCATCTTATGCCTTAAGTCATAGGTCTCACTAACTAACTTAATTAAGTTGTCTAATTTAGAAAGCGCAAATAATTGCCGAGGTCTCACACAACAAAATAATTCACCTTGTTATTGTAATCTAGATCAATGTCTCATAACTAAATTACAACTTCAAGTGTTTCATATCATTAGATGGCATAAACTTAAATTTTAAAGGGTACAATTTTGACGTAATCAAAACTTATGTATAAAGAAGCATGCATACAACTTTATAGCATAATATTTTGAAAAACTTACATAAGATTTTAATTGCTAAGATTGAATTCTACAAAGTTTTAATCGATGCGTTGAGAAACTTACAACTTTGCACTAAGATGCTTCGTACATAGAATGGTTATACTAGGTAGCTCCAATCGAACTCACAGGGGCAGAGGACCGTAAGCGCAAAAGCATAACCTTAGACATCCATTCGGTCGTCGCGCACTTCTTAATTAACCCATTTATAGTTTGTTCTAGTGGGTGAGCCGTTCTAACCATTTAGTACAGTCGATCAATCGATTAAAAGTTCAAGAATAATACTTAGATAACAAATCGGTTTCGCCATTATTTAGTCCATTTAATTTTCTATTCAAAAACCCTTTTGCTTACTAACATGTCAAACAATATATAAACAAAAAGCACTTTAATAAAAATTAAACACACTCAAATAATATAAACATATAACTAAACAATTTTAACATATGTAAAAACAATTAGCCACATGCATAATTATTTCAATAAACTCTAATATACAATTCTAGGCGTAAATAAATGCATACATTAACTAGGGCTTTCACTACAAGGTAGATGAGCCACATGCATCGACAAGTCAATTCGTAAGCCAAAGTTAATAATATACCAATTAACACGTAACAATTTTTATTAGTTATAAATGAGGTCTTCCCAATTTAATAATTATTAAATAAAAAGAACATGTGTATCAACTAAACAATTTATTACAAACAATACTCCATGGCAAAACATGCATGTTCCACCATAGATTCCGCATAACAATTATCACCCAAGATCGCATATTACATGGCACATAACAATTATTCATTAATTAACCACATAAAATGAGCATGCAATCCTAGGGTTTCTACAAGTTTACAAAATTAAAACCTAATTAAATAAAATTAGAGCAATCGACCTATAATTAAAAAATTAGGGTTTCAATTCAAAACCCTAGAAACCATAAAAGCATGCATATAATCATAAAGATTCAATTTTATGTGTTTGGTAATTAATTACATCATATTAATGGCTCGTGATGCCAATTGTAGGGATTAAATACTCATAACAATTATATAAAATCAAATAACATCATCAAAGCATGCGGTGAAGTAAATAGGAATAATACATGTAGATTAATTAATGAATAAGAAAAGCGTGCACCTTTTAGCAATTCTAGAATCAAGCGGTAATTAGAACAAGAACCAAAAACCAAAACCCTAACTTTAGGGTTTATACAATTCGACCCAACCAAGAAGTCGATCACCAAGATTCACAAGCACAAGCGTACTTGTTCTTCGTTCTTGTACACACGCACTATTAGCGATTTGATGTGAAAAGCTAGGTTCTTGAATCACAAATAAAACCAACACTTATTTCTTTAGCTTGGAAAATCGATCCTCGAGGAGGGGGTTACACCGATCGGCCAAGCAAAAGAGGAGGAGAGAAAGAGAAATTAGGTTATTGGTGATCCAAGATTTGGTTGTGAATGAATACAAGGGTTTGTATTTATAGGTAACTTAACTTGGTGACCAAGTTTGAGCGGGTTAGGGTTTGGGAACCCATAACCGATCGGCCAAAGCACCATGAGGGTTCTAGAACTTTCCGACTTGTAATTTCATCTCTAGTCCCTTCGGTTTATATTTAACGACCGTTAACCAAACCTCGTTAATTATTTAACTATCGTTATGTTTTATTTCATGACTAATAATTAATAATAACATTTTATATATTAATTATTAACATCAACTCTCATACGTAATGTGTGCAATCCCGAAGTCTCGAGTTCGAATCCGGACATACTAATATTTAAATATCAATAAAACCTTTCAAGAACGTGTATGATGGAGCACCTTTTATCAATTTTTCTTTTCGAACTCATTAGAAACATGGTGAGGGTCGGTTTTAGATATTTATTTATACATAAATGTGGTGTCAAATCAATCGTGAAGAAAACCGATATAGTCACTACTACAAAAATGGTCTTTTAGACCTTCTCATAAAGACCCTCTATGTAAAGCACAAGTTTAAAAAAGGATTTAACATGATTTAGACGGGTTAAAATGAAAACAACGGGTCTAAATGTGTAAAATTATTTCTGGGCCGGTTACAATCTAATCAACCGGTTTAAAAGATTATTTTTGGACCGGTGATGTTGAAACACGTCTAAAAGGTTTTGGGCGTGATTTAATTTTTCAACTTTTCAAACTTTTCAGCCACCCATCAAAACCCTACCTATCAAATAACGCAGTCACACTTTTTTCTCTTCATCTAATCAGTTCCCGTCACCAGGGCCACTTCGCCTCACCACCGCCGTCAGATCCGTTACCACCAGGTTGACCTACCACCGCTGCCTTAACTAACCCCTAATCTGTGAGTGCTCTTGATTTCATAATTAATTTTGTATATGTTGCAGTTTTTGTTTTATGAAATTTTGTTATATTTTTGTTCGGTTAGGCAGTGATGTTGATTATGTTGAGTTGTTGATTTTTATTGTATGTTTTTGATTGATTTTAAAGAAACCTTTTGATGCTCAAGTATTTGAGTCTTAACTTATTTATATGGATCTAGTAAAGTAGGATTAGTTAGGGTTACTTTAAGGGGGTGTTTGGGATTGCTTGTTTGAAAATAACTCAGCAAATATAAACGCCATCGGCTTATTGGAATCTGCTTATGAAATTAGATCAACTGCTTTTGATTGAAAATAAGCAGATAAACAAAAATAATAAGTTATTACGGACATAAGAATAGGGTACTATTGTGAATTATTGAATTAGAGGATTAGAGAATTAGTGAAGTTCGTAATGAGATAAGTTTGGATACGTAAGAGATATAACGACTTATTAGTACTCTATACATCAATGTGACTTTTTTGGTCTCATTCAAACCTGTTTGCTTCGCAGAAATTGACGAATATTATGCAGATGTAAGATATGAAAGAATCGTGATCTTAAATGCCTCGGGGCCTATTACAGCTACCTTTACTTCATGAAATAGGCGCGTGACATGTCTTTAAGTTTTGGACTTCTAGTAATTTAGCATGGTGTCAGATTACTAAGTTTCTGTATGTGCACCAGATCCGATACAAACTATATACTTACCGTTTAAGCTTGGTTACAGGTCAACTTTTACAAGCTAAGGGTGATGTGGATCAGGCTTTTGCTTCATTCAAGATTGTATTAGATGGAGACCGAGATAATATCCTGCTCTTCTTGGCCAGGTATGTTGTATAAATAATTTCCTGAGTTGGTTGGTCTTACACGGCAAGAGAAATTAAGTACACAATAAGATTATGGAAGCTTCCTAGTGCGAAATATAACCTTGACAACACTTTTTTTTACAAGTAGTTATTTGATATGTTCTATAATGAAGCTCAATAATTAACATAAGAATAATTGTTAATCAAAATATTGTTCAATAAAATTATATCCCATATTGTTTCTTTAGTATATTATGCAAGATTTGGTACACACAAGATATGAAAACTAGCCTACTTTATAAATATGAAGCTGTTCTTCCGGATTCACTGTTTTTGAAATTAGGTATCTTAAAGTATGTCTTTTTTTTATCAACAAATAAGTACTTGAGTTGCGTTACTAATATATCTAGATTAAATAATTCATTAAAGAGGATTGTGTCTTCCGTCTTTGATTCACAAGGGTATGATGTAGAATAGATGCTAGCTATGGCTTTTCAATAGTTTATCATAGTATATGCTGATTTTGGATGTATTATCATAGTGTAAGATGAAACTAGGCGCTTTATAATCTATGGCTTTCAATAGTTTGTAAGTGTGCATCATTATTTGTAATGAATACTTTTTATGGCGTTAGTATAACAGGTTATATGGAAACTCAAAACAACGGGGTATCGCCACCACCGATGACTGCAACTGCTACACAATATCAAACTAAAGCTGATGTTGTGACTGTGATTATCAACGTGTTCGAAAGCTTGCATCTTGGCAATTGAAAGTGTGACAGGTAGTGTATGGAGCTGCTGATATGTAGTAGTTATTGTTTGGCATGATGCTTGAGTTGGCTTCTGCAATTTCTTTGTACTTAGTTTGTAATTCTCATGTATGTTTCTTTGTTTGGTTTGTAATTCTTTAACGATACTATTAAGTTTTTTTGTATTTGCCTATTCTCGAGCTTAAATATAGGACTCAATAAGCAATCCCAAACAACCCTTTATACCTAGTTTCAATAAGCAATCCAAACAACCCTTTTTATAAGAATTATAAAGAGGGTTATCTGAGATTGCTTATTGAATCTCTGCTGATAAATGGGTTGTTTGGGATTAATATTTTTTTTTATAAAAATTCACATAAAGACCGGTTATAATGATACAAACCGGTCTTAATATACTCTTTTAGACCGGTGCTTTAACGGGTTTATATGTCTTTCATCAACCGGTCTGAATAATACTCTTTTAGACCGGTGCTCCAACCGATCTATATGACTTTGATCTTTTAGACCTCCCCCCTTTTAGACCGGTTGGGTAACCGGTCTAAAAGGCTCTCACAACCGGTCTAAATGGTCTTTTTTGTAGTAGTGAGTGAGTTTTAGTGTTAATTTTATTTTTGTTTTAAACAAAATAATTTGGTAGAAATAAATGTATGACACTTGTTTCTTGTGTGCAAGTAGGAAAACTTTTGACATCACTAAAAAAAATATATCATTTTACCACATTTTTAAAAAGTGTGTAGAATATTTTGGAGATTAGTAACATTTATGAATGTGTAAAAATTGATTATATAAATAAGTGTGAATATATTTAAAAAAACAAAAAAGTTTCTACACTTATATGTGTTTCAAAAAAAAGTTGACACTTTTAAGTGTAAAGAAATCTAGAATTTGTCCACACTTGCAAGTGTGTATTATATTTGTGACACCCAAATTCTTCACACAAGAGGAAAAGTGTGGAAGAATTGGATGTTATAAATATAGTGCACACTTGTAAATGCAGACACTAGATTTCTTCACACTTAAAGGTTTGATTTAAAAAAAAAAACAGATATAGGTGTGAAAACTCTTTTGTTTTTCAAAATTTGTTCACACTTATTTATATAACCAATTTTTACACTTAGTGTGATAAAATGATATTTCTTTTGTAGTGCATTTATGATTTTTAATCTCTCCCACATGAAAAGCACTCTTAAAATTTAAGCAATTTCTTTTGAATGGAGACAGCATGTGAAATATATTCTATTAAGGAATCAACGAAATCGAAAATGGAAATATTTTGGGATCTTAAAAGTATAACTATAATGTTTTAACAACATTTTAAGTCGGAACCAATGCTTACTTGTGATTGGTCATGAAACTACCTTAGAAGCGCAGGCTATGTGATGTTTTGATCCAACAAAGGACGCGAGTTCGAATCCGTTCCACAACATGGTTTGGTATTGGGTGGAGGTATTTCACAGGCATCAAATCTTTGCTAGGTAGGGTTGATGGATACCATTATGATACACAGGGTTGAGGTGTTCCTAGCAATTTACACTTTTGATCCAACATTTTAAGCCGGTATATAACTTTGTAAGAGTAATAAGATGGTCTAGCGAATCATATTTGATATTTTAGAATGAAAATTTCAAGAGTAAAAAAACCTCGAAATAAAGTTTGTCCAAAGATATCGAAGTGTCCGTCAACTGAATAATAGAGAAAATTCTCATCATGATGGCGTATTTTTTATCGTTTGACGATTTACCGTTTCACCGTCTGCGATATATGTTTTTGAAAAAGAAAGCAAAAAGTAGGTTTTTTTGCTTTGATAAAAAATGAATGATCAACAATTACTCATCTAATCATTAGAAAATTTGTAAGCTATATTGATCTCGCCTCAAACTAAGTATCGGTTAAATCTTTTTTGTTGCTAAAACTCTTGAAACAGGTTACACAAATCATATTACATTAAAGATGTTTGATAGCTGAAATGTCAGACATGAGATTTAATCAATCCAGGTAGGGTCATGGATGCATGATGTGAAATTAAAGAATTTCACTATAACCTTTAATTTGAACGAATGCAACCATGCATTATAACTTTATAGTGTAAGATTATGATATAACCCTTCAGCTTATCTCATACACATAATTGTTCAGGTTATACGTGTTTGTTTTATTTCCACATAATTGTGGGTTGGATTTTAATCAAATGGTTCCACTTGGTTTGTTTTAATTCCACAACCATTAGATTTAGTTTTTTTGGAGTAAACATTAGATTTAGTAGTGATGGTGATTTCATTAAGGAAGAGAATAAAGACAAGGGCAAACATGTAATTTTTATCAGTTAACAAATTTATGAGAAAGAGTTTTCAAAGCTAAAATGACTTAATTATGATTAGATTACTTATTTGGATATATAAGAGTATTATTAAGTTTTGTGCCAAACGATTGAGTTCAATTAATGAAAACAAAATATCCTTTAAATAAAAAAATTTATTTAATGAAATTGACAAAGAAACCCCAAAGAGATACGTGAGAGTCATTAGGGATATGTACGAGGGAGCTAAGACTCGTGTACGCTCCTCAGTGGGGATCTTAGAGTTTTTCCCTGGGGAAGTTAGGCTCCACCAGGGATCTGCCATTAGCCCTTACTTTTCCGCCTTGATTCTAAATGAGTTATCTCGAGGGGTACAAGAGGGCATCTCGTGGAACATGATTTTTGCTGATGACATTGTGTTGGTGGCAGAATCGGCGGAAGGGTTAAACATCAAACTTGAGCACTGGAGGGAGGCTCTTGAAGACAATGGTCTTCGGGTGAGTAGAGAGAAGACTAAAACTTGAGATGTGATTTTGGGAGGATCGAGACTGGTCACCGCGAAGAAATTGATATTCAAATCGGTGATCAGATCCTGCCACCCAAGGAGTCTTTTAGATACCTGGGATCGAGGATCCACAAATCAGGGAAGATAGATGAGGACATAACCCACCGGATTAGAGCGGGGTGGGCGAGATGGAGGGCGGCGTCGGGAGTTCTTTGTGACAGGAAAATCCCCTTAAAGTTAAAGGGAAAATTCTATAAGGTGGCGATTAGACCAGCTATTTTGTACGACTCTAAATGTTGGCCCATCTCGAAGGCACATGCTAACAGGGTAGAGGTGGCTAAACTGAGGATGCTAAGATGGACTTGTGGTAAAACCTTGCTTGACATGATCCCGAACGGAGTTTTCAGAGCAAAACTTGAGGTCGGGGATATTGTTTCGAAGATGAGAGAATGAAGGTTGAGGTGGTTCGGTCATGTCAGGAGGAGGCCACAATCAGCGCCAGTTAGAAGGGTCGAAGCGGTAGTAGTTGATGGCGTGAGGAGAAGGGGTAGACCCAATCTCAGGTGAGAGGATATAATTAAGCTAGACATGATGGAGCTTCGTCTGACCAAGGACAGGACCTCAGATAGGAAGGGGTGGAGAGATAGAATTAGGATTTGCGGGTAGTTAGGCTAGGTGCTTAGCGGGTTTAGCTTGTTTTTTGGGTGTTTGGCTTTTAGGCGTCTCTTTCTTGCCTTGCCCTTTGCGTTTTTGGTTTTTGAGGCTTCGTTTCTGCTATGCCGTAGCTTTAGGCCCAGTGCGTTGTTTGCGTTGCTATGTGTTGCTCCCTTAGGTTTGCATGATTTTCTCACACCTTGCGTTTTGGTTTTTGTTGCCTCGTGTGTTTTGCCTTGGCTTTAGGCCCCGTGTGCTGCTATGCTTTGTTCCCTTAGGTTGGCCTGCTTTTCTCTGTGTCTTGGTTCTTTGTTTTTGGTTGCACTGTGCTTTTGTGCTCTTTTGCCTGTGCTTTTACACGGTTTTCTATTTTGTTTATGCTCTGTCTGCTTTGCTTGTTATGCCTGCTTTCTTTTACTTGCATTTTGCATATTGTTGTTTGTCTTGTGCTCGTATTTCTTTCCTATCTCACCCGCACACCTGAACTTGCCGGAGGTCTCGTTGGAAGCAGTCTTTCTACCATCGGGTTTACCCGGGAGTAGAGGTAGGATCTGTTTATATTTTACCTCTCCCATACCCTGCCCCGGCAGGATTGGGTTTGTTGCTGTTGTTGTTAGTGTTGAGCTCTAAACTTACCGTAATTGATAATCATTTTAATATTAATTAACTACAACATTTCTTATATATTGCACTAAACAAATGCCCAATGAGCAGACATTACCAAAACCCTATTTAGCATTTTATAAAATTTACAAAAATATTGATGTATTCCGTAATAACGAAGTTTTTCAAAGACATCGATGAAATTCAACGATGTAATGGTTGTTTGGGTTGGTAAATGATGTCTTGATATCATGGGCTTGCTATGTTTAGACTTTTATATAAGATAAGAAATGTAAACTTTTGCATAAGTTAAATGGGCCAATTTATATATCCAGAGGCATTCTCTCCTAAAACTGCTAAACACAACTTCAATTATTAACAGTTCGACCAATTACCAAACCAAACAACATCTACCAGTATAGATTTTTATCTTATCTTTGTTAAGCTTCATAGTAAAAATCACTTACAGAACAGTTGTTATTCTTTGCAAACAGTTGTTCCTAGCTAGTTAAGTTGTAACAATCGCGGCACAAAGATTTTTTTTTTTTTTTTTTTTTTTTTGTCAACCATGATTTCCAATCTTTTGGTACTAATTTACTGAGGTTTATTTCGTGGACTCTTTTGCATAAGTAGAAACTGACTTTGCGCTTCACCATTTGGAAAAGTCGAAAAGATGACTTAATTTGATGAAAAAGCCAAATCAGTATGGGTATGTTTGTGAATGAGATTATGCAGAGATTATGCTTATTTATTCAAAAAATAAACAAAATAATATTTGTTTGGCTGACAGAACTTGTAAGAGATTATGAAAAAAATAATCTTTCATAATTATTGAAAATCAAAGGTTACATTATATAGCTTATAAAAATAATATCTTTTTATAATCTCCATCTTCAGCACCATCTTCAGTTTCAGCAACAATTACTTTTGTCTAACACACCATAGTAATCTCATGGAAGAAAAGTAAAACATGTATAATACGAAAAACAGCTAAGCAATTTAATTTCTTATCATACTTATATATCAAAACAAATAGATAGATTTAGCAAGGAATTTGTTCAGTAAACCATTTCAAGATGGAAAATGGAGCCTTGATCCACGCTATCGCCAATTCTACTATCACCGTTACACAAAAACAACACGGACATAAACAACTCAAACATATCCAAAATTTTAATTTATAAGTATCAAATCCAAATCACATGTAAAAACATGTAACATTATTATATATATGACTATTTTGTAACATGTAAACCGGGTGTATAAAATATGTTACATGTTATAAAGTGTCAAAAAGTGCTCGAAAGTATATAAGAAAAGTACTATAACTAAAACGGGACAGTAAAGAAACAAACCTGGCGATCCAAATGACAACTCCGATAAAAGAGAGGAGGAGAGCAACGAAGGCGAAAGGAAGACATAAGAAAAATCCTACTGCCCACAAAGTAGTCGTCGGCAGAGATGTTGTTTTAATGGAAGACAAAATTCAAGAGATTGAAGAAAGTGATAGCACTACAAGAGAACCTACATCAATACAGATGGAAAGGCAATTTCAGTCGAATGATTCTTCTGAAGTCGTACCACAACACGAGGTGAATGAGACAACTGAGTCTCAAGCTCCAACGATTCGTACTCTTAATCGTGAAAGAAAATGTCCGGTGTGGCGGTCGTATTATGCTATGGAGAGCAACGTTGCATATTGTCTTCTTAAAGAGGAAGGAGAGCCACCAACTCTTCAAGAGGCACTGAATAATTGAGATGCGTCGTTCTGGATGGCATCAATGCAAGAAAAAATTGAAGCTTTTTATAAGAATAAAACATGGGAATTAATGCCACTACCAGCAGGAATAAAACCCATTGGAAACAAATGGGTGTATAAGATCAAGAGGAATGGCGATGACCAGGTGGAGAGGTATCGTGTAAGATTGGTAGTCAAAGGATATGCTCAGATTGAGGGAATCGACTTCAATGAAATATTTTTCCTTGTGGTTCGAATGAAACTGTTCGAGTGGTTCTGGCAATGTGTGCTACGTATGATTTACATCTAGAGCAGATAGATGTGAAAACTGCATTTCTTTTATGAAAATCTTGAGGAAGAAATTTGCATGCTTCAACCAGAAGGTTTTAAACAAAAAGGAAAAGAGAATTTGGTTTGCAGGTTAAACAAATCTATGTACGGTTTAAAGCAGGTGTCGCGGTGTTGGTACAAGAGATTTTATTCTTTCATCATTGGCCTTGGATATAACAGATTACACGCAGACTATTGTGCTTATTACAAGAGGTTTAGAGACAATGATTTTGTCATCTTGCTGTCATATGTTGACGACATGTTGGTAGCAAGCCCCAACAAAGATCGTATTAATAAGTTGTAGGCTCAATTGTTAGGGAATTCGAGATGAAAGACCTTGGACCAGCAAACAAGATTCTAGAATTTGCCTTTCAAAAAAAAAAGTTATGTGAAGAAAATCTTGCAAAGGTTTAACATGCAAGATTGTAATCCAATATCAAATCCGTTTCCTACTAATATCAAGTTATCCTCCAAGATGAGTCCTAGCAGTGAAGAAGAGATGATGAAGATGTCTCAAGTATCATATCCATCAGGAGTGGGAAGTTTAATGGCGGAACATGCACATGCAGTGCGAGTAGTGAGTCGGTACATGGCGGAACCTGGTAAAGAGCATTGGGAAGTGTGAAGAGGATCCTTAGATACATTAAAGGAACCTCGGATGTTGCATTGTGTTTTGGGAATCGGTTGTTGTTAAGGATATGTTGATTACGATTACGCAGTGATCTTGACGAAGTAAATCAACCATCGGGTATTTGTTTACACTTTACGGCGGAAGAGTAAGCGGGTTTTAAAATTGCGAGTTAGTTGTGGCCATGTCAACCATAGAAGCGAGAATATGTTGCGATTTACAGCGCTCAAGTCGACAAAGAAACATTATGGTTGAAGATGTTGTTGGAAGAGCTCGGGCATGAATAAGAAAAAATACTCTATTTTGTGATAACTAAGGTGCCTTGCATCATGCAAGGAATCCAACATTTCATTAAAAAAACAAAGCATATACAAGTTCAGTATCACTTCGTTCGTGAGAAAGTGGAAGAAGAAACCGTTGATACGCGTAAAATTCATACTGATTATAACGTGGCAGATTATATGATGTAAGCAATTAACTATACCAAGTTTATATGGTGTCGATCCTCGTGCGGCCTAGCAAAAACGTAAGCAACATGAAAATGGCAAGGAGGGATGTTCATGTGAAGATTGACCGAGCCTCAATTTAATCTTTAAGTGGGAGATTGTTAAACTAAAGATATATTGTATCTAATGCAAATAGGACTACAAGTTGGTCATGCAAGTTGGCCTACTTGCTTTGTTATTCACATGGACCAAATGAATTTGCTACTACTATAAATAGGAGGCTTCTAACGTCTTTGAGATGCATCCCATTCTCATTAACACATAGTTCTTTTTGTGTACTTGTGAAATTTTAGAGAGTTTAGTATATTTTCTAGTTACAAGAGATAAAGATTTGTATTATCCTTATAACTAGAAAAAAGGTGTAACTCTTAATTTTACATAGTGAAACGATCTTTCCTCGCTCCTCGAATTTTATCCTATTGGAGTTTTACATTATATCCGTATGTCATCTTTTATTATAGACTAAAATACATCGTTGGTCCCTAAACTTGGCAGGGTGCATCGCGATGGGACAAAACTCGGCCTTTTCATCGCCACAAGTCCAAAACATGGCCTTTAATTGCCAGATTAGTCCTTTGACCAAGTCAACATCTGATTTTTGTTTTGTAGTCGAGGGTATTTTAGTCCATACACATTTATACTTTTATAACACATTTATATTTTACCCCTTCATCTTTCATCCTCGTCATCATCTCCCCAAATCATCATCTCCCCAACATTCATCATTCATCTTTCATCCTGGTCTAAAACTTATAAGTGTGCTGTATCAAATAGGATACGATCAAAGCCCCACCAATGGAGCAGAAAATAATGAAGACTGCAACTTTAATAAGCGTAATAACAACTCATGTTTTGTGGATGCTTTGGTTATGCAGCTTTTGGAGACCATGCTCCTGGTAACCTTCTAACCGGGTTTGGATTCTATGACCCGTATTGGCTCGTTGATATAGAAAATGCAGCTATCATAATCCACCTTGTTGGTGCATATCAAGTATTTGCACAACCAATATTCGGCTTTGTTGAAAAAACCACTTCAGAATACTTCCCCGAAAGCAAATTTATTACAAAAGAGATATGTGTTCCAATTCCCGGTTACAAACCTTTTAAACTTAATCTGTTTAGAATGGTCTGGAGAACCATGTTCGTGTGCATGACCACTATAATTGCTATGTTGATGCCATTTTTTGAAGATGTTGCCGGGATCCTTGGAGTGATTGGGTTCTAGCCACTAACGGTTTACTTTCCAGTTGAAATGTACATTGCTCAGAATAAAATACCGAAATGGAGTAGTAAATGGATTAATCTGCAAAATACTAAGTGGAGCTTGTCTCGTTATATCGATTTGTGCTGTTGCGGGTTCTATTGCTGGTGTGATTAAAGATCTTCAAGTCTATAAACCCTTCAAGACCATGTACTGATTTCATGATTTTGTTTCTTACTAAAATTAGTAGAGTTTTTGAAAAATGAAATTCAAGATTCCAACTTTTGTTAATGTTGTTGATAACACAATCCTAATAAACAAAAAGGGTTGTAATTTACTTTCTACTTTTTAAATTCTTGAACCTTGTATTCATGTAACTATGTATTGAATCAAATAAACAGAAGTTCCATTTAAAAATGTTTACTTATTTACGATTCGTAACATGTGGTCTAGTTCTCAGTTCCTTTAACTATGTACTGCAGTTTGTTACTGATACAGCTTAAATTGATACTAATTGTCCATCCCCTTCAGGCCGTCTTACCAGTAGGCCACCTTGAGATAGTTTGATACGAGTTGGATTATAATTAACAAGCTAAAAAGGAAAGTCCAATTTTCAGTCACTTTATTACGAATGTTTTTCGACAACGATATGATGATGTCAACATTTGTAAAACCCTTAGGAGTAGAGAGTTATTTAGAAGATAAAGATAAACAGATCGAAAAGAGACATATCATCTATTATTAAGTAGCAAAACGTGGTTAATTTAAGTATGACAGATCAAACAACAATTTCATGGAATGTGATACATGCGCATCATGAAGTTAAAAGTTAAAACACAGACATGATATACATACTGATATGATGGTAAGATTGATCAAATACCATAGCGAACATATTAAAATAAACTATGGCTAGGAGGATTGATATGAAAGATGAATGATGAATGTTGGGGAGATGATGATTTAGGGAGATGAATGATTTAGGGAGATGATGACGATGATGAAAGATGAATGGGTAAAATATAAATGTGTTATAAAAGTATAAATACGTATGACTAAAATACCCGACTACAAAACAAAATCGGATGTTGACTTGGCCAAAGACTAATCCGACGTTTAATCAAGAGTTTGGACCTATGGA
This sequence comes from Chrysanthemum lavandulifolium, assembly GCA_022545495.1. NCBI lineage: Eukaryota > Viridiplantae > Streptophyta > Magnoliopsida > Asterales > Asteraceae > Chrysanthemum > Chrysanthemum lavandulifolium. The sequence goes on from CM040243.1 coordinate 20,073,780, forward strand.
GATGAAAAGGGCAAGTTTTGTCCCATCGCGATGCGTCCTGCCAAGTTTAAGGACCAACGGTGTATTTTACTCTTTATTATATTTTAGAAAAAATTACACGTTTGGTCCCTGTGATTTGCTCAGATTTCATGTTTAGTCCCTAAGTCGTTTTAATTACACCAGAGATACCTATTTTTGAAACCTTGCACTCATTTAGTCCCTATTTTGGATGGACCGTTAGTTTATTCGTTAATTGTTTGCACCATTAGTCCCTCCGTTAATAATTTTTGCAGCGTTAGTCCTATTTTTTCAAATAATAGTTTTCGCCAGTTAGTCCCTCCGTTAATAATAGTTTTTATCTGTTTTCGTTCGTGTTTTATCCGTTTTCCCCCTTTTTTTACGTTTTTCGTCCGGTTTTTACGTTTTTATTCGTTTTCGACCATTTTTTTTAACGTTTTTGACCATTTTAATCCGTTTTCGTTCGTTTTCTTATCCGTTTTCGACCATCTTTTGTCCGTTTTTATCCATTTTTGTTCGTTTTTTATTCATTTTAGCCCATTTTTTACGTTTATGTCCGTTTTTATCCTTTTCCATTCGTTTTTATTCATTTTCGCACTTTATTTACATTTTTATAAGTTTTCGTCCGATTTTTACTTTTTTGTCTGCTTTTATCCGTTTTCGTCCGCTTTTTTACGCCGCGTTTTACCTTTTTTCCTGTTTTATCCGTTTTCGTTCGTTTTTATCCGTTTCCGCTTTTTACGCTTTGTCATTTTTATCCGTTTCATTCGTTTCGCATGTTTTTTACGTTTTTCATCCGCTTTTACGTTAAAAGTGCAAAACAGATAAAAACGAAAAGAATGTAAAACAGATAAAAAGAATGAAACAGATAAAATGACGAAAAAACGACAAAATGGCGGATAAAACAATAAAACGAAAAAAATGTATTTAAAACATATAAAAAATGATTTAAAACGATATATCCACTAGCTCTCTTTTTTTGGTAAAAATATTGGTCTTCTAACACATACAAACGCACCGACACAACGAGCGGATCGAAATACTCGCTATATTACATTAAAGATGCTTGATAGCTAAAATGTCAACATGAGATTTAATCCAAGTGGGGTCATGGATAATGATACATAAATTATTTTGCTTGAAGAAATGATGCATGTATGAAATAAAAGAATTTCACTGTACTTTTACTTTGAACGAATGCAACCATGAATTATAACTTTATAAGATGTAACCCTTCAGCTTATCTCATACACATAATTGTTCAGGTTATACGTGTGGGTTGGATTTTAAACAAAAGAAATGCTTAAACAACAACCAGTGGGTTGTAGTTAGTAAATCCCTTAACGAAATGGTTCCACTTGGCTTGTTTTATTTCCACGATCATTAGATTTAGTTGTAATGGCGAATTTTGTTAGTTTAGTATATATTCATTTTGTTTGAAAGGATGTATACATTACTAGATGATTACAAAGTAGAGAAAACACATGGGTTTTTCATTTTGCTTCGTCTTTGAATGAATGCGGTTAACAGGTAATTTCATTAAGAAAGAGAATAAAGAGAATGGCAAACATGTAATTTCATTAGCTAACAAATTCATAGGAAAGAGTTTAAAAGCTAAAATGACTTAATTGTGATTAAATTACTTATTTGGATGTACAAGAGTATTATTAAGATTTGTGAGAATATAGGCGTAATTATAAATTTACAAAAATATTGATGTAATAATAAATTTTTTCAAAAATATATAAATGAAATTCACCCGAATAAATAAATCTAAAGGTTGTTTGGGTTGTTACATGATATCACGTAGTATCGTGACATCATGTATCAACCCAGACATTCTCAAGAAATGTTCACTTTTGCATATGTTAAATGGGCCATGACTCCTAATATGGACCCTTTCATAAATCCAGAGGCCTTGTCTAACTCCAATTGGCCATTATCCTAAAACTGCTAAACACTTCAATTATTAACCCCACGTCCCCACGATACCTAACCATTCGACCAATAACCAAACCAAACAACATCTACCATTATAGATTTTTTTTCTTATCTTTGTTAAGTTTCATAGTAAAAATCACATACAGAACACTTGTTATTCTTTGCAAACTGTTGTTCCTAGTTAGTGTAATTGCAAAATGTACATGTTTTCATGCTGAAGCCAATAATTGTAACAATCGCGACACAAAGATGATTTCGTGGGCACTTTTTACATCAGTAGAACCACTGAATTTGGGCTTCACCATTAGGAAAATTCGAAAAGATAAAGACAGCTAGAGTACTTAAATTAAAATTTGCTGAAGAAGCCAAACCAGATAGTAATCTCATGGAAGAATCGTACAAAGATGTATAATATGAAAAACAACTCAACAATTTACGGAGTAATTTCGTATCATATTTATATATAAAAACAAATAGAGGATTTAACAAGGAATTTGTTTAGTAAACCATTTCATGATGGAAAATGGAGCCTTGATCAACGATATCGCCAATTCTACTATCACCGTTACACAAAAACAACATGGACATAAACAGCTCAATATCAACCTACAGCAACAAACAGATACATGATCTAGTTAATAACATATCCAAAATTTCAATTTGTAAGTATCAAATCCAAATTATATGTAAAACATGTAACGTTATTTTGTAACATGTAAAACCGGGTGTCAAAATATGTTACTGTTACACATATAAAAGTACAATAACTAAAACGGGACAGTAAAGAAACAAACCCGACGATCCAAATGACAACTCCGATAAGAGAGAGGAGGAGAGCAACGAAGGCGAAAGGAAGACCTAAGAGAAATCCTAATGGTCTGCATCGACATGAGTCATCGTCACTACCACCACCACACATTTTTTTTTTTAAAATTTTTTCTAGAGTGATTACGGATTGGAAATTAATAGTTTAAGTATATTGTGTGTTGAAAATATGTTTTAGAAGAAGATAAGGGTGAGAGTTTACGTCTTGTTGACGGATAACACAAGAAGACGACGACTATGCCAAAGATAATAAACTACTCTGACTACTACAACTCAACCACCATCTTTAGAAATTAATAAAACAAAAGTAACAAGAACAAAGTAAGGATATTTTAAAATTTAGAAAGTTGTATAAAAATAACAACATTTTTTAAATTAATCTAACTTTTGGGTAGTCTCATCTTTTGTTAAATAACAAGCTACTTTAAAGTTTTAATATGATTTATTTATGTTATCTTCCAAAGTACAACCTGCTTTAAGGGGAAAAAAAATAAATAAATAAAAATTAAATTTATTTATTGTTAAATCGTCGCAGAATTCATATAAGATAGGGACGGAACAAGGATGGATTCTCTAAGGGTCCTGATTTTTGCGGCATATTGTTATCTTTTATAATAAATACTGATATTTTTTAAATTAGGAGAATTCAATATTTACCTAATATAAACTTTAAATCGTCATATTTATCCACAGATAGTGTGACAACTGGTAATTTCAAAAACCATTTTTAATACCACACTACTTTAAATTTTAGCAAGTTAAACATTCGGAAATAATCTTTCGATATTTTGTGGAATATCTCATTGTTGAATCTTGTGTATGGCATTTAGTTAGGCACTACTAAGCAAAACCTAATATTTCGAGAAAACTTGAGAAAAACTACTCGTCTAGTTCCTATAGACGTATTTATGATCAATTTTATTGGAAAGTCGTAACTAAGAATCATGGCGCACTTAAGAAAACATGTTAAACTTTTTACGAGGAAAATATGAGCTCGGGAATGTAAGAATCGGAAACTTTGAAAAATTACGTGAATGGTCCTTGGGTTTATAACCGCCACGCACCCCCTCCCCCATTATATATATATACTAAAAGGCGGGGAGCATGAAAGCATTAAATGCTATCTATTTCAAATGGCAAGAATAGTCCTTTAGGTTTAGTTATCGTGTCAAACTTAGTCCTTTGTAGCATGGCAAGAATAGTCCCTAAGGTTTAGTTATCATTGCAAACTTAGTCCTTTGTAGCATTAATTAGTATATTACTATCTATAGCAATTTGACAAAATAGTCTCTAAGGTTTAGTTGTCCTTGCAAACTAAGTCCTTTGTAGCATTAATTAGTATGTATAACATTTAACGAAAATAGTCCCTAAGGTTTAATCAGATTTGCAAACTAGGTCCTTCGAGGACTAACAATGTAACATAATTAAACTTTAAAGGACCCTACATAAAAATATAACGGACCACAACACTTCCACTTAACGCGATATCACCCACTCTGTATTAACTAAAGAGCGGGGCACAGTGTTTGCAAAACACTGTTTGCACATTAATTGCTAACTTTCGCAAGTTGGCAAAAATAATTTTAAAGTTTAGGTGTCGTTTCAAAGCAAGTCCTCTAGCATTAATTGCTATCTATAGCAATTTGGCACAAATAGTCCCTAAGGTTTAAGTGTCATTTGCAAAGTAAGTCTGTAGAAATTAATTGCTATCTATAGCAATTTGGCAAAAATAGTCCCTATCCAATTCACGCTACTAAAGCAATCCCACAGATCGCTGGTTTTCACACTCAGATATACTAATTACCGGGAAGAAAACAAGAATAACCAAACATTAAATGCAAAGTTTCCCAACTTGACAAAAACAAATTTCGAGGTTTAAGTGGCTACCGCAGTTAGTCTGCATCATTAATTGCTAACTATAGCAACTGGAAAAATAGTCCCTAAGGTTCAAGGCGTTGCAAGGTAAGTCCTGTAGAATTAATTGCTAACTATAGCAACTTGGCAAAATTAGTCCTTAATGTTTAAGTGTCGCTACAAAGTAAGTCCTTTGAAGCCAATCCATTGCATCGCTGGATTTCCACACTCGTTATTATTATTGTTACTTTTTTTTAAGGGTAGATACATGTTGGTCCTTGTGATTATTTTTATCACATACAAACACACAAACACAAAACCCACCATCTCCGTCACACTTTTCTTTCTCCTCTTGATACCCTAGCCACGGCTTCAACCACCCACTGCCGGTCACCTCACCTCACCACCCACACCAAAACAACCCTCTCCATCTCCTCTTTCCGATCTCCTACATCACGCGCCCAACACACCCCTTTTTCCCGTTCGAACCACCTCACGCGCCACCCCTACGCCACCACGACACCACCACCTTAGTTGTACACGAAGGAGAAAAGGTAGGGTCAACTCACGCGCTTCGTGACTCGGTTTTCTTGAAGCTCGTGTCAACCGAGTCGTGGGTGACTCGTTTTTGTTTCGGGTTTGGTTAGAACACATGGGAAATTAGTTTTGATAAATAAAAATGTGGTTAAAACCTTGTTGGTATCCGTGTTTCGTGAGTCGTGTGCATGTACGTGTCGAGTCAGTCAAGCCAAGATCTCAAGATCTCGGTGTGACTTTGTGTGATGATTGATCTTGCTATAATTCTTGTTGTTGTTATTTATTGTTTAGTTTTGTTCGGGTTCGGATGAAACCCTTGGTATCGAAAGGGTTTGATTGGTGGTTGAAATGGTTTGGTTGTTGTTGTAGTCGAGTGTGTAAAACCCTCGAATTAGGCCGTTTGGTTTTGCGTAGACGATGGGTAAATCGAGACCCGTATGGTCTCGGCAAAGTGATTTTGGAGGTTGTTGAATGTTATTGGTATTATTGTTGTTTTTGTGATTGTTGGCCGAGAGAAAGGGAAGTCGGGACCGAATGGTCACGACAAAATTATACTTGTGGTGTTGGAAAGATTGAAAGTGGGAATCGGTTGTGTGACGATTATTAGTGACGGAGGATAGGTTAGACGTGAGTCGTAGACGACCACGAGAAGTTGAAGTTGATGTGGATATGGGACTTGACTTTTATTTTATGACTTGATGATATACTTGTGAACTTTGCGCCAAGTCGGTGTCACGTTGACTTTTTAGTCATCATTGACTCCGACAAGGCTATGACATGGACTATAATTTGTTATCGGACTTGATATAACATAATAAGTCGAGAAGTAATGACTCGGACTTGTGACTCGAAACAAATGGTAACTCCGATTGAATATAACGATAACTTATTATGTGAACGATAAGTAATAATCAAGTTTTCATATAATAAATAACAAGTATATTTACTTGTTATAATTTCCTTTTAAACAAATAATAAAGGAAAAAGAGAAGTGTAATAAGTGGGTTACCAAATGTTTAGAGGGCACGCAAAACTAGAAGTGCCATAAATACTAATCGTATGCCATATAATTGCATGTTACAGATACTTGGCATTAATAAGCTTAACTTACTTAACTAACAAACTTATTAGGTTGACGAATCAAGTTATACCTCGTTAGTTATGTCGGAAGGGTTTAGTAATGACGACGTATCCAACGACGCCTTAGGACGTGGTATCGTTTTGGAATAATAAGTAAGGCAAATACATTGTTAAGTTTATCGAGTTGACGAATTCGATAAGTCTTGACAATCTATTTAAGCGACTTATTAAACTACAAACTTGACACATAGATTGTTGTGGTTTATCTTTGTTGAATTCTTGATAAGCGTGTGTTCACATGAATCTTGTTGAGTAGACACAACGCACGCACGGATACCAAACACTAGAAACCGATATGAGAAAGAGTTTTGGAAATAAACGGAATATAGTTGGGATTGGGAACTATTGAATGGAAATATAATCTAAGCCGAGTCTATGTTATTAGGTAGTGTCGAGTCGAAGAGTTCTTTGTTTCACGATAGTTGATACTCTTCTTGTTCTGTTGATTCTTGTGCATTCTTTGGACTAAGGTGAGTTTCATAGCCCCATGATAAGGATTTAAACGTACACTTTTAAGGGTCATTTAAGCCCTTAATTGCCCACTTTTATATCCGTTCGCTTAATTTCGTTCCTTTTCACTTTTAGGTCTCTTGAAGGCAAAATCTTTGGAATGATGCTTATTTGGACGAAAAGGAGTAAATATGTGACTAAAAGGGCTAAAGTCAAGATCAAGACACTCAAGTCTTTGGAAGTGCACCCGGCGCCGAAATAAAGAGCGACGCCGTCCCTATATTTGTGAAGGCTCATGAGTGAATTTGCTATTTTGCACCGACGGCGCCAGCTTTGAAGAGTAGGGTGTCACGAAGACTTTTCATCCCGCACGACCTAGATCTAGACTCAAACGGCCGAAGTCAAGTCGACGCACATGACCACAACGTGACGCCGTCCCAAAGTTGACTTGCCAAGACGAAACCCTAATGGCGGCGATCGGCGTCACAATTAAAAGGTGACGCCGTCGCAGCTTGTAACTCTATATAGAATTGAATTTTCGGACTTTTAGAGAGGTAGACTTGTGGAGTAAAACCTAAAATGAATGTAGTCCATCTTGGACAAGATTTTAGGTTCTAATACCCTATTTTACACCGAGATAAGTTATTTATTCCTTGATTTCATTATGTCTTTAATTGAATGTGTGTATGCTTGCATGTTTAACATGTCCGACTAATTTACTTGTGTGTTTGCTTAGATCTATGAAACCTGGTTATTGAATATTGATTGGTTGTCTCTTATCTTAATTGTAATTGGCTTAGGAGTGCTTAAAGCCATTGTTGTGTTTTTAATGCTTGATTAATCTTTGTTGAACTTTAGCTTATAGTTACTAGTGGAATTGTAGGCTAAATATCCAAAGGTGACCTTAGTGTTAAGTTTATGAATTCTAGAGATTTCGTAGGCATTAACGTTAGGTAGCTTCAAAGAGTTAGGGATAAAAGCACACCCTACGACCTTGGAAAACACAACGCGTTAAGAATAAGGACGTGACAATTCAACCATCAATAAAAGATAACTACGGAGTAATAGTATCTAGGTAGACACATCTTTAATCATAATACGAGCACACTTCAATAGACATAGACTACCCCTTAGAATAGATAATTAGATAATTAGAGTAATTGGTAGAAGTACCACCCCCCAAATCCAAACCCCGAGATCGTACCTTTAATTTCTAAAAAAATATAAAAAAGATAAAAATAATCTTCCTCAACCCCAACCTTAGCGTAGTAATTTCTCACTAGCATTCCTATTCCCAGAGAACGATATCAATCACGAGGCTTACCCTAATACTACACTACAACGATTAGGTTCATCGCATAGGTGGTTGAAAACTTCTCAAGAAAAGGAAGTTTCCTTTGACCCGAACGCGCTGAACGCGTATCAAGTTTTGGCGCCACTGCGCGGAATAGAATAGCTAGTTAGATCTCTATCTCGCTTAGGTTTCCTTGCTTGATTCATATCAAGTGAGATTTTTTCCTCAATTTTAGCTTCCTCATAGTCTATCCCCTCTCTTGTGACCTTTGTTCGTAACCCCATCACTTTTCATCATGGAAGGTGATAATCAACCACCACTCATCAATCCACCCGCCAAGAGCACGTACTCTTGGTGAATACTTTGACCAAGCCACCTAGGCTATAGGAACACCATTGAGCTCCCGATCAAGCTCAAACTACGACCGCGATTCGACACCATCCGGTTGGTGCAAAACGGATGTGCATTCTTTGACTTCATTCAAGATCCTAATCAAGATCTTAAGGATTTCCTTAAAATTGTTGATTCCATCGACCTTGATGCTACTACTCAGAGACCATGCGCTGCGATCTTCCAATTCTCTACGGGACCAAGCTAGTAATTGGCTTGAGCGACTTCCACGGCTCCTTCTCAAGTGGGATTATCTTACTTCTCGCTTCCTTGCCCAATTTTTCCCAACGGGAGAACTACTAAACTTAGAAGGGACATCTTGACGTTCCAACAACTTCAAGGCGAGTCCTCTACGAGGCATGGACCTGATTCAAGGACTTACTCCATAAAGTCCCTCATCATGGCATCAATCTTTAGCTTCAAGTCCAAATCTTCTATGACCATACCAACTTCATCACCAGGCGATCCATTGATCGAGCCGCCGGTGGGAGGCTTAGCAACTTCAATGCAGAAGAATCATGGGATATTATAGAAGAGCTTGCTGATCAAAGATACGGAAATTGGGGTGAATCTCATGAAACCCCCGTTAAAGTGGTTAATGCCATATCAATTCCTCATGAGCCTTCCAACATCACTGAAGAGCAAATGAGTGCTCTTGAGAAAAGGATCGATTATCTAATTGAGAGGCAAAAGAGAGCACCTGGACCAATTCATCGAGCAACAGTTAATTCCGTTAACTCCACCAACCACCCAACACCTCTCTCTGAATCACCAAGCCGTGAGCAAAGTCCTAGTTACGGAAGACGCCTGCTCTACCTCTCCAATTCCACTCTCACCAAGCTTCAAGGAACAAATGAGAGTACATGGCAGCCCATACTGGAAGGCTAGCGAAATTTGAAGAGGTTTATAGGCAAAGGAGGAAATACAAGCAAAATGGTGAGATGATGAACTTAGTAAAAAGTACACTAAAACGAAGGTTCCGAGAAGGTGCTAGTGAGAAACGATGGTCACCTCCCCCACTTCATTTGTTAACGCCATTTCCTTTTTTCCGATGAAGGTGAAGCGGTTGAAAAGAAGGAGAATGAGATAAGCAAGGACGAAGAAAGAAAATGAGGAGGCTAAAACTAATAATGAACCCGAGATAATTGAATACTACCTTAAGCATGAGATTAATAAGAAAAAATTGTTAATCAAGTGAATAACTTTAGGTACAACGAGGTTCTTAGGAAAACCCTCGAAGGGAAAATAAAAGAAGAAGAACATGACACCATGCCTATGGGACCTATGTACGAGTTGATTCTAAAACCAAGAGTGAAAAATGAGAAACCTCGTGGAATTTCGTAATACCATGTAGCATAGGCGACATCGAGAATATAAATGCCTTAGCCGATCAAGCATCCGATGTAAACATAATGCCGCTTATCGCCTATCGTAAGTTGACTAAGGAGGAGCCAACTAAGACAAATCTTAGACTTTCCTTAGCAAATCACACATATGTTTATCCCATAGGAATAGCGGAGGATGTCTTAATTGAGGTGGCCAATATTGTCTATCCGGCGGACTTTTTGATTATAGACATTGAGGAAGATAGAAATATGCCAGTCATTCTTGGAACACCTTTTCTGGCCACCGCCAAGGCAACAATCAAATGCGGTGAGGGTATCATGATACTCAAAAGTGGTAAGGGATACGCTAGGATACCTATTGTTCCAAGATACCCTTTGAAGATCATGGAGAAGATAAGCGATGAGAATCGACGGGTCCCTAATAATCTTTAAGAAGAAAATTAACGAATGGGAAAGAGGGCTTAGAGAATTCATGGTTCAAGGATTAAATCGACATTGTGGAAACGTGATAAAAAGTTAGGAAATAACCCTACCACAATACCACAAACTCAAAAGAACCCTAAGGAAATTTTGAATGGAGAAAAGGTGCTTTTGTATAAATCAAGAATAAAAGCATTAAGAGGAAGGAATAAGCCAAGATGGTTTGGACCTTATACGGTGAAAGAAACTAATTTAAAAAATAAAACCGTTGTCATAATAGACGACGTTGGGAAAGAGTTCACGGTAAGCATACAACGTCTACAACCTTTTGATGAAGGCTTGGTGAAAGAAAAAAAGAACGGTAATGAAGTCACGTAGGGGCACGACTTCGAGTCTAGCTACAAGACTCATAATAAAGAAAAGCACTTCGTGGGAGGCAACCCATGCTTAATTGTTTGCTTGTTTGTGTGTCATATATCTTTTCATTGATTGTTTATTCTCATGTTTGAATTTGTAAAAATGCTTTATTTTGTCTTTAACCTCGTCTTAATTACATATAAAGGTATTTTACAAAAGGATAAGTGTAGGGAGGATTACACGTTTTCAAAAGAACGTGAACATGAGAAATACAATTCTTGAAAAAGATATATATGTGTTTGTTAGAGTCAAATGTTTGTATCGAGTCATAATGGATGTTTTGCAGAATATTTCCGATTTTAATGGTGTAATTTTTCTAGAATTTTTCGAGAAAAACGCAGACCAGTTCTGTCGGGATAACTGAAGGCGTCAGATTGCAACTTGACGGCGCGGGAGCAAAGAAACCACTTATCTAACTTTCTCTCGTTTCACGTGCTACTTATAAATTTTGAATTTCTCGGTCTTAATTTTCCGTAAAACTCAGAAACATCTATTCCACAAGCATTATATCCTAGTTTAGTAGAGTCATATATAGTTTTACCACCGATTTTACGCGAAGGATTTGTCTGTTTTCTTAAAGTGTGCAGGTTTTATTTATCAAGAAGAAGAAACATTAGATTGGATGAGCTTTTCACGCATACATTCTTCTTGGAAAGAATTTAATCACTACTTCACACGGATCCTACCGAGCTAATCAGGGGAGTGTTAGTTTCTTTCTCTTTAATTACCTTCCGTTATCATAACTTTGATACTTTCGGGAACATTGGGGACAATGTTCGGTTTAAGTGTAGGGAGGAGAAAAAACGGAAACTTTGAAACAATGCTTATCCTTGATTATTTGTCTTGTTCAATTTCATTTGTATAATAAACCATGAAAAAATCGGTTAGGGTAATTTTAGCACCAAATTTAAAAATTTTCATGACATGTAGGAGTGGGTCTTTAGTCTTAATAAAGCGTCTCATGGACGTGAAGTTATATGACTAGCACAAAACCCTTTACCACTCAAATTCCACCTCAAAATGTGAGGTTCGCCCTAGATTTGTAGGAATTAAAGCATTCATCTTTAATGCTTGAGAGTGTACCGGTAGTATAATAGATTCTAGAACTTGTTTTGTGATGCATCCCGAGATCGCTAGTGAGACTACACTGTGTAGTTAGGAATAACTAAATGATAAGAGACATTAGGATAACCCTTGTTTGATACCCGTATTATAATTACTTCTTCCACATCGGTTGAGTAATTCCCCCCAAATTCTTGCGTTGTACTCATCTTTAGTACACGATACCCCTAGTTAACCCCTCAGAGCCTATTCTTTTCGTGGTTCTTGTGATGTTTCGTTTTTCCAAAATATCAATGAAGAGCATTGTTTACAATCCACCCCCAAATGTATACCCAAATCGCCTTAGCCGACCTTGTATGCACTCACTTTTAGTGCATTATTGTTATCATACTAAACCCTTAGTTCAATTATCTAGTTACTTGCATGGTTGCTAAGTCGAGTCATATCTTTTGTACGCTTTGGGATGATTGGGACTCATGGGTAAAGTTAAATTTTATGGAGTGACGGAAAGAACGTTAAATTCAAATTCCTTTATTTACGTAATAATGTATTCCAAGTGTTTTGATCTTTTCAATTGGGTCAAATTAGTGTTAGATTAATAAAACTCAAGTGTAGGGATGTGCCTATAAATCCTTTATATTTTGATGTTATCGTAGAGGATGGTAGAGTAAAAGTGTATGAAAAAAAAAAAAAAAAAGAGAGTTGAAAAAAAGAAAATGAAAAAATGATAAAAAACATACGGGCTACCATCCTACATCTATCTTTATATTTATGTTTGTTTTTCAAAGTTATCTATAGTTTAGAGAGTCAGTCTTGGCTTAGCAACGCCATTCTTCTCATGCTTGTAACGTAAGGATTTTGACTTGCCACCACTAAGTCGCCTATCCAACCAAACCATTTGTTTCCTACCGTAAGCCTAACGTTACAACCCTTTAAAAGACCTCTTAGATAGTTTTTCCTAGGTGCTTACGCAAAGCGGTAGAGGTTTGATCTAGTCTCAAGCCTATGGTAATCTATGTACTAGGACGGTTAATGAGTGTTTATCTTTCATTTCCATTTGATATATTAAATATACACCGAGAGATGAGAGTATCCAAACACCGGTTGTGAGGTGATAATATATAATTTTCGTGCTTGTTATGACTTTTATGGGCTTATACTGGTTATGAATTATGTTAAACCATGGATTTATGCCTCTAACTTATAAATTGATTGGCCAAAAGCACATTTGCTTGAGGACAAGAAAATACCAAGTGTAGGGATATTTGATAAGGATTTAAAAGGTACACTTTTAAGGGGCCATTTAAGCCCTTAATTGCCCACTTTTATATCTTTTTTCATGTCTTTTTGATGTGTGCTTGTATGATGATTAAAAATGTGCTTACCTCGATATTATTACTCCCTAGTTTTCTTTTATTGGTGGTTGAATTGTCACATCCTTATTCTTAACGCGTTGTCTTTTCTATGGTCATAGGGTGTGCCTTTTTCCCTAACTCTTTGAGACTACCTTAAGGTTATTGCCTACAAAATCCTCTAGATTAATCATAAACTAACTTTAAGGTTATCTTTGGATGTTTAGAATACAAAATCCGCTAAGTGATTCATAAACTAAGGTTCACAAAGATTACTCAAGCATTTAAACACAACGTTAGCCTAATTGCACCCTAAGCCAATTACAATTAAGATAAGATACAACCAATTCAATAATTAATATCTAGGTTTCATAGATCTAAGCGAACACATAAGAAATTTAGCGGACATGTTAAACAAGCAAGCATACACACATTCAATGGAAGACATAATAAAATCAATGAAGTAAAACACTTATCTTGATGTAAAATAGGGTTTGGGAACCCTAAGATCATGTCAAGTCGGACAACAAACGTTTAGGGTTTTTACTCCACAAGTCTACCTCCCAAAATTCTGAAAATTCGATTTCTATATATAATTTTACACTTGCGACCGCGTCGCCTTATAGGTGGGACGTCGTCAGATCGCCGTCACTAGGGTTTTCGTCTTGGCCAAGTAATCGTTGGGACGACGTCACGTTGTAGTTGTGACGCCGTCGGGCTTCAGCAGGGACGTCGTCAGATTCTGGATCTGGGGCGTCTGAGATGAAAAATCTTAGTGACGCCCTTCCTCTTTAAAGCCTGATGTCGTCAGGTGTATTTTAGAAAAAAATCTACTAAGACGTCAGAGATTTTTATTCGTATAAAGGGACGGTGTCGCCATTTGATTGGGACGCCGTCAGGTTCAAATTCTGCAGCTTGATTGGCTTTGATCTTGACTTTGCCATTTTCTTCATGAATTCACTCCTTTTCGTTTAAATATGCATCATTCCAAAGCATTTTGCTTCCAAGATACCTAAAAGTGAAAAGGAACAAAATTAAGCAGTAACGGATATAAAAGTGGGTAATCAAGGGCTTAAATGACCCCTTAAAAACGTATGTTTTAAATCGTTATCAAATATCTCTACACTTGGTATTTGCTTGTCCTCAAGCAAATGTGCTTTTGGCCAATCAATTTATAAGTAAGGGGGCATGAAGTATTGGTTTAGCATAATTCACAACAAGTAAAAGCACCGCAATAGTTATAACAAGCATGGAAATTATATACTAGCACCTCACAAGGGTTTTTTGGATTCTCTCATCTCTCGGGTGTATATGAAATATAGTAAATTAAAATGGAAGATAAACACTCATTACCTGGTCATAGTACATAGATTACCATAGGCTTGAGACTAGATCAAACCTCCACCGCTTTGGCGTAAGCACCTAGGAACAAATATCTAAGAGGTCTTTAAAAGGGTTGTAATGTTAGGCTTACGGTAGGGAAACTAAGAGTTTGGTTGGATAGGCGATTTAGTGTGGTGGCAAGTCAAAAATCTTATGTTACAAGCATGAAAAGAATCGCGTTGCTAAGCTAATACTCGACTCACTAAACTCTAGATAACTTAAAACAAACATACATAAATATAAAGATAGATGTAGGATGGTAGCCTGTATTTTTTTTTAAACACTTTTTTTTTTCTTTTTCGATTTTTTTTTTATTTTCTTTTATTTTTATTTTTATTTTTATTTTTATTTTTATACACTTTTACACTACCATCCTCTAAGATAACATCAAAATATAAGGGATTTATAGGAGCATCCATACACTTGAGTTTTTATTATTCTAACACTAATTTGACCCGGATTGAAAAGATCAAAAACACTTGGAGTATTTAATTACGTAAATAAAGGGAATTTGAATTTAACGTTCTTTCCCGTCACTCCATAAAATATTACTTTTACCAATGAGTCCCAATCATCCCAAAACTGTGTACAAAAGATATGACTCGACTTAGCAACCATGAAAGTAACTAGATAATTGAACTAAGGGTTTAGTATGCTAACAATAATGCACTAAAGGTGAGTGCATACAAGGTAAGCTAAGGCGATTTGGGTGTACATTTGGGGGTGGATTATAAACAATGTTCTTCATTGATATTCTGGAAAACCGAAACATCACGAGAACCGCGAAAAGGATAGGCTCTGAGGGGTTAACTAGGGGTATCGTGTACTAAAGATGAGTACATCGCAAGGGTGTGGGGTAATTACTCGACCGATGTGGAAGAAGTAATTATAATACGGGTATCAAACAAGGGTTATCCTAATGCTTCTTATCATTTAGTTATTCCTGAAGACACAAGTGTAGTCTCACTAGTGATTTCGGAATGCATCACAAAACAAGTTCTAGAATCTATTATTCTACCGGTACACTCTCGCAGCAGTAAAGGTGAATGCTTTAATTCCTATAGATCTAGGGGCGAACCTTACATTTTTTGGGGTGGAATTTGAGTGGTAAACGGTTTTTGTGCTAGTCATATAACTCCTATCCATGAGACGCTTTATTAAGACTAAAGTCCCACTCGTACATGTCATAAAAAAATTTTAAAATTTGGTGCTAAAATTGCCCTAACAAATATTTCTCTTAGCTTATTATACAAATGAAATAAGACAAGACAAATAATCAAGGATAAACATAGTTTCAAAGTTCCCATTTTATTCTCCCTTCCTACACATAAACTGAACATTGTCTCCAATGTTCTCCGAAAGTATCAAAGTTATGATAAAGGAAGGTAATTAAAAGAGAAAGAAACTAGTACTCCCCTGATTAGCTCGGTAGGATTCGTGTGAAGTAGTGGTTAAATTCTTTCCCAAGAAGAATGTATACGTGATAAGCTCCATCCAATATTGTGTTTCTTCTTCTTGATAAATAAAACATACACACTTTAAGAAAATAGAAAAAACCTTCACGTAAAATCGGCGGTAAAACTATATATGACTAAACTACACTAGGATATAATGCTTGTGGAATCGATGTTTGCGATTTTTTCGGAAAATTAAGACCTAAGAATTTCAAAATTTATAAATAGCACCGAAAACGAGAAAATTTTATAAGCTATTTCGCTCCTCCGACGTCGTCATTTTCTAATCTCGACGCCGTAAGGTTGTCCCGACGAACCGGTGCATTGCGTTTTCCGAAATATTCTGGAAAAATTACACCTTTAGAATCTGGAAACATTCCTGCAAAACATCCATCATGACTCGATACAAGCATTTGACTCTAACAAACACACATATATATCAATTTCATTAATTGTAATTCTCATGTTCATGTTCTTTTAAAAACGTTTGTAATCCTCCCTACACTTATCTTATTATAAAATACCTTTATATGTAATTAAGACGAGGTTAAAGACAAAATAAAGCATTTTTACAAATTTAAACATGAGAACATACAATAATGAAAAGATATATGACACACTAACAAGCAAACAATTAAGCATGGGTTACCTCCCAAGCGCTTTTCATTATTTATGAGTCTTGTAGCTAGACTCAAGTCGTGCTCTACGTGACTTCATTTCCGCCACCTTCTTCCTCATGACGGTCTCTATTGGGTTTTCCATGTTTTATTAATGTCCTATTATGCATCTTTCTAAGAAGTCATATTCCTCCCAATCGGTTCTATATTCTGATCCTAATTTCAAACAATCCTTATAGAACCAAAAAATCTTATTTATCACTGATAATGCTCAAGATGAACATGTTTTTAGTAGCGTTATTGTTGGTTTTGTGTATGATAATCGGCTATATTTACTCATAACTATTTCAAAAGTGCAAAAGATGCGTATTTGTATGTGAATGTAGCGTGTATCGTAAAAGATGAAGAAATGAAGATTTCATGCACATTTGGAGAATTCAGGAAGGAAATCAAGTAAGGAAGCTCTTGGACTCAATGATTAGGAAGCGCAATGATTTCTAAGTATCTACAACAAGTAAAGATCAAGTTTCGCCTTGGAAATCATCGTGAAAACAAAGAAAAGGCTCAAATCATGAAAAGTCAACAAAAGTCAAGATTGGGGTACAGAGGCGCCCAACCATTCGGTTGGAGCCATGAACCGATCCGTTGGGCGAGTGAACAATACGTAACCGATCCGGTTGTCCTTCAACCGATCCGGTTGCGAACCTGAGTTACAACTTTTGTTATTTAATGTTGCCTTAACTCCCATAATCATTGGAGGCCGATCATTTCCTGTTATTAACTTGTAGAGGACGTTTTTAGACAGATAGTTAAGGTTCTCTAGCTATATAATGAACCTAGACTTAGTATTCTAGGTGTGACACAACCCAAGTGTAATAGTTTACACCAAAGCTATTACCAACTCTTATTATTCATCGCAAAAGTCTTGTTACTGCTGTAAAACGTCCAGGAGGTTAGAGAGACGAATGCTCATTCATTGTTTGATCATTCGGAGTTATACGGTTAAGCTACACGATTGGAGGAGTGTGGTTGCTATTATCCACCATTTCTAATTCTTGTAATCCAAAAGCTTAGGTATTTTATGGAACTTGTTATGAATTTCTATTCTCTTGAATTATTTGAATTACCTTGTTACTACTTGTGTTTTGTTATGATTTTCATGGAGTAATTCTTGAATGTACTTGTGTGTAAGGATGTAGGAAATCATACTAGTGTTCTTATATGTGATGCATGTATATGATCTTGTTTAAAGAGTTTGTTGGAAAACTACCGGTCTTGTTTGATTTGTCGGTAAAACATGTTTTAAGAAAAAGGACCGAAAGGATTTTCTTGTGTTTTAT
Organism: Chrysanthemum lavandulifolium; assembly: GCA_022545495.1. Classification (NCBI taxonomy): domain Eukaryota; kingdom Viridiplantae; phylum Streptophyta; class Magnoliopsida; order Asterales; family Asteraceae; genus Chrysanthemum; species Chrysanthemum lavandulifolium. Next base: position 20,091,599 of record CM040243.1, read on the forward strand.
TCCAAAAGTTAAGTGACAAAATAGTATGGGGATATGGTGATTGACAACCACCATGTTTACTTATTGAAACAAGACTAGAAACATTTTCATCACGAAAGGTCGAAGATTCGTAGGAACGAGTTTAATAAGAACATTTTACAAACAAATGGATTTTCTAAAGGATAATCATTAGGATAAGGACCGAAAGGATTACCTATAAGTTATTGTTCTTAAAATGATTTTATAAAACATAAACCATGGGTTGGAAATCATTTGCTTATGATTTGTGCATCACATCAAGAGTTTACACCAAGCCTTTATGAACACTTACTATGATTGCCTATAGACTACACAAAAGTATATGTTTCTAAATATTGATTTTCACTAAAACCATAATCTTTTGAGAGAGCCTTGACAAAGATTTCTTGCTACCAATCTTTTAAAACTAATTCAAAAGCAAATCCCTTGGGACGATCTCGACTTACCCACATTTGCTATCGCGAACGAGTATACTTGCTCGTATGTGTTTATAGTAATAGCCGGATAATTCGTGTTTATAAATTTTTAAAACTTGCACACGAAGAGCACATCAAGTTTTTGGCGCCGCTGCCGGGGATTTGAGTAGTTTTTGATTTAGTTTTGTTTCTGTAAAATTGGTAATATTAAAATTAGATTTCATATTGAAAAGTAAAAAAAAAATGGTTTTAGAGACCAACCGAATCGGCTGCGTGAGCAACCGAAACGGTTGGTGCTCTCGGAAAACTTTTCATCTTTGATTTTCTACTTTTTAGTTTTTCTATTGTTTTGTGTTATAGTTTATAGTTTATTTCTTGTCATTTCTGATTTTTATAGATTGTCTTATAGATTGTTTTGTTTGTTTTAGTAATTTTTAGATTTTTGATATTAAGTCATTTTTAGTTTTATTTAACTTTTTAATTAATCTTGTCTTTATTACAGTAATTAATTTACTTAATTTTCAGTTTTTATGAGTTTAGTAGTTTTAATGATTAGTTAAGTTCATCTAGTTAATGTAGTTTTTGGTTAATTAGCATAATTAATATTTTTAATTAATAAAGATAATGAGTAGACACATTTATTTAGAGTTTAAGTATAATTCATGGTCTTTAATTAATTTATAATTAACAGGTTTAATTAATTCAGTTTTATATATATTTTTTTTTGGAAAATCACTCCAACCGTTCGGTTGCAACCCGCAACCGGATTGGTTGGACATTTTTGGTCTGGAAGCTTACCACCAACCGAATCGGTTGGAGGGCCAACCAAAACGTTTGGAACTCTCGGTAAATTATTTTATAGTTTTTCTATTTTGAGTTTTAGCTTGTGTTTTTAGTCTTAGTAAGTATTTTTACTTGTTTAGAATATGTTTCGGTAGTTTGTTTTGGTTTTTACTAACTCTAACGCTAATGATTTGGATGTTTGTCTTTGGTTTTGTTTTGTTTTTTTAGATAGTTTAAGCGGAATTTCTGAGTACCTACATAACTTGGATGAGATGTTTAAGGACACCGGAAACTCGTTGGAGAAGATTGGGAATATTTTGGAAGAAAGTAAGAAGGAGTTGGCTATTGATACGGAATGTGTGGAAGAAATGGGAGAGAACAAAGTTCAAGTGCCAAAGAAGTAGAGTTGTGGTATTCACGCAAGCACCATTAACGGAGTATGATTCACCACTTATGAGGTTCGGTACACCTTGTAGTGTCGAAGGGGTGAGTGCGTGGGATGCATAATTAAACATGGCATATGGTGAAAATTATATTGTAGACAAAGTTCTTGATCAAATTGACCACGTTCGTTTGGATTATGAAGCCTATGGGAGAAAAATGGTTAAGAATCTTCGGATTAACATTCATGGTCATATTTTCGAGGCATATTTTGTTGTCTTGGAAGAAGGAACGCGGATGAGCCCGACGTATGCTTTGGGTGAGATTTTGTTGTGACTACCAAATGTCAAGTGGATTTTGCTTTAGGGGAGATTAGAATCAACATTACCGACTTGGAAGAGGAAAAGGGAGTGAATGAAATGCTTGTGGAGTTATGTGCTAACATAGAGAAGGAGAATGCGGAAATTGTAAAGATGGGGAAGGCTAGTAGAAAGAATACCTCATCAAATAAATTAACTCCTACCACATCCACCAACAAGACCCATGATTACACACCTTCACCACCTAATTCATCAAACACTTTCAAACCTTTAACCCAAGACCAAAAAGAAGTTATCTTAGCAAACCTTGAAGAAACATTTCTCGAACTCAATGAGAAAAAGCCGGTAATTGAAGTGCTAATGGATTATGTTCTATACCGCAAGAAGCTAGACGCGGTTATGTTATCAAGAGCAAGGTTGGAGGATAAAGATCTATCGGATGAGGATAGAGATAGGATCTTGTTTAGGGGTATGCCATGTAAGGAGAGTGACCCGGGTAACTTCGTTTTGCCTATTAAAGTTAACGGGACCACTCCGGTGTATGCTTTGGCGGATACGGGTTCAAGCGTCAACGTTATACCTTATCCACTATTCAAGACATTAGGCCTAGGTAAACCACAACCAAATCACTCCAAACTAACCATGACGGACAATTCCCAAGCAAAGGCGATGGGGGAGGTGAAAAATGTAAGAGTGCAAATTGGCTATCAACCTTACTTGGCCGATTTTCTAATTTTAGACATACCGGTTGATAAGAGTCTACCTCTTCTACTTGGAAGACCTTTCTTACGCACATGTGGTGCAATTATCGATATGGGGAGGGGTACGATGACAATCGATGATGGGATCTCAAAACAAACCTATTATCCCAAGCCTAGGGGTAAGGTGTTGGAATTTATGGAAGATTTGGAACTCTTTGATGGGGAAGATGACTTAACTTGTTTTGAAGTTGGACGTGATGTCTATGGAAACCCTATGTATGGACCGCTAGCTCCACCATACTTTGATATTGAGGATGAAATGGAACGTGCACTCATGGTGGAAGCATTCTACAATCCATTCAAGAACATCCTTGTTTACAAGAAACTCACAGATTTCTTAGGATCTCTACCGGTACAACTTAAAAATTTGGAATGGGGACCCGAGGGGTCAAGTGTTTACAAAATAGAGGATGTATATGGGGAATGGCATGTCAAATTTGATATACTATGCCCGGATGGGAGAAGATTTGTAGGGAAATTCAAAACTCACGAAACATACCGTGAATTGACCGGGAAATTTCAAAGTGAGGACATCTTAAGGCATGAATATTTTGAGGAGTGATAAGGAGAAGAACAATGCAACAAAAATAACAAGAAATTGTTTGCTTGATTTTCATCTTTTGATGAACTTTTAATTTTGTGCACCAGATCTCATTAACACTGTCCTTGGAACCATCCTTTTGTTATCATGAGGGTGAGTGTGTTTTGAAGACATTTTATAATTCACCATGTTGTTATGGTTCCATGAGGTTTTCTTGTGGTAAAAACAATTTTCCTGTAAATGCTCAAAGCTACCACAATTATAACAAGCCTTTTTAACCAATTTAAAATAATCATCTAATCTTTGACATATTAGGTAATTCAAGTTTCTTTGGTTTCCTCTAGGCATATTATTTTGTTTTCTTGGCATTTCTCTAGGTTTCTCATCATACTCAGCTACCTTCCTAGAGATTCTAACACCTAACACTGGTTTTTCAAACCTAACATGTTTAACTGTTTTAGGTTTGTCTATCTTAATCTACTTAGGTGTTGACTCGTCTTTTTCCTCATCACTGCCTGATGTCCATTCTTCAATAATTGGAGCATCAGATGACTGTGACCTAACCTTGAGTGTGTCCTGGTTACTTTCACTAGACTCTCCTACACATGTGCTTCCTACTTCTCATATAAAGGAGATTTATTTCTTCGAAGGGGGGGGGCATAAGCTCTCAAAAGTGGAGGAGATACTTCAGTATATCCTAAGACATTACCTTTTCTCATCAAATGACTGTCAATAGATTTGTTCACAAGATCATATGCAAACTGAAGTTTATCTACTTTAACTATATGTTTTTCTTTTTTAGCTAAAGCATTATCTTTTTCCTGTGAAGCTTCTTCAAGTTTTTTATTAAGAAAATTAATTTTACAGACTTTCTTAAAAATATGACCCTCTAGAACAACTATCTTAGCAACATATTCTAGTTCATTCTGTTTAAGATATTCTAGCTTTTCTTCAACTGATTTTAGACCAACTTTATAACCTAAGTTATCTAATTTCAGTTTTTCTACTTCATCTCTTAAACACTCATTCATAGCCTTAAGTTCTTCTAAAGTATCTACACATGATTTATCAGAACAACCAGATTCATTAGATACCTCATAATCAGAACCAAATGAAGAAGAAGCATAGTCCATCAAAGCAAAGTTGGGTCCATCTTCAGTTTGATCACTCCAGTTATACTCACATAGACCATCACATGATACCATAGCTGCAGTGGGCTTAGCATCTTCAATAGTGATTCTTCTTGGAGTGTCACAAATCTTCTTAGGAGCCATACACTCTCTAGAAAAGTGTCATTTCCTTTGACAGTTGTAGCACTCAATCTTTGACTTGTCAAACCCTGCAGTGTTCTGTGACTTGAACTTGAGATCTCTTCCAGACTTCTTCAAAAATCTCCTTGCCCTCATGGTCAACATAGCCATCTGCCATTTGATATCAATTTCTTCCAGATCATCAGGGTCAATCTGCTCCAAATCTTGATTTAATACATGAGTACTTGTAGTAAGATCAGCCAAGGAGCACAAATAACAACATCACTTATGTTATCACTAGCAGTAGAAACTATTGTGATAGCATTAGAAACCCCACAAGCAGTAGAATGAGTTTCTTGATGATTGTCTGACCCTTTTGAGGACACAAATGCTAGGTTTTGTGTGCCTGGGATTGAACTAGATGTTCCCTTCACTTCTGATTCATACACTTTAAGATTATTGTATAAATCATCCAAGGTCAGCTTATCAAGACCTTTTTCGTTTCTCCAGACCACAATATGCATGCTCCATTCAGGTGCTAGACTTCTTAGAAACCTGAGATTCACATCTTCATGAGGAATTGCAGCTTTCATGAGTGCCAATTGACGTTTCTGCAATCTGTTAGGTGTCTGATCAATACCTTCATTGCTTAGAGCAGCAAAGTTTTCAAACTGATGCTTCAAAAGATTCTTTCTTGATTTCTTTGTTGCATCATTCCCACCGAACCTTTGTTCAATAGCTTCCCACAAAGACTTGGCATCTTCATTCTCACAAAAGGTTAATTGGTACTTATTAGGTAATCTCATCAGAAGGATACTATGAGTTTTGATCACCAATCTTCTCTGAGCTTTGTCTTCATTAGTTTTGATGGGTAAATCCTTCCCATCAGCACCCTTAGCAAGCAGAGAATCACCCTTCAGAATGATTTCCCACATAGAGAAATCCAACATCTTGAGGTACTGTTGCATTCTTAACCTCCAGAGTTCATACTCTCCTATCTTCAGCATAGGTACCTTAGATGCAGTAACCATGTGTGTTGAATCTTCCATAACTTTAGCAGTCGTTTTGAATACCAATTCTCTTTATATCACAGCTTCTAGATCACAAGCTCTGATACCACTTGTTGATCCTAGTTGAGCAATTGATCAAGTTGATTAAGTTAGATAAATCTAACACAAGCAACAATATAGTAAACTGTCTTGAATCTAAGATTAAACAATATGCGGAATCTAATGTTTAATGATTAAGAGAATACTTAGACACAACTTGTTTCTCACAAAACACCTCAATATATTAATACGAATACTCAAAAGTATTAGGGTTACAAGAACCTTGAAGTGATCGACTCTAGAATAACTCATACTCTAAATCTAACCTAGGACCTCCTTTTATAGACTAAGGAGTCCTTCTAGGGTTACAATAACTTTCTACACAAGATACATATTATAGAAACTTTTCTATAATTATCTAACCGACTATACAAATCTGATAAGCAGTACTAAGTAGTTATACTAGCAGTTTGTACTGCTAGTTATATTCTTCGAAGTCCAAAACCAAAGCTAACAATACTAACTATTAAGCTTGGCAGTACAAACTGTCTTTACTAAATTCCCAACACAAAACCTATGAGAAGAACTATACGACCCATGATTTGGAGTTGGGAGCTGTCGTATTTGCACTTAGGATTTAGAGGCATTACCTTTATGGCATGAGGTGTACCGTGTACACGGATCATAAGAGTCTTCAGCATATTCTAGACCAAAAGGAGCTAAACATGAGACAACGTCGCTGGTTGGAACTGCTGAGCGATTACGACTGTGAAATGCGTTCTTATCCTGGTAAGGCAAATGTCGTTGCTGATGCTCTCAGCCGGAAGGAGAGAGCACAACCGCTTAGAGTCAGAGCATTAGGAATGAACATCAATTCTCCGCTACCTTCTCAAATTCTTACGGCTCAAGCCGAAGCCATCAAGGAAGATAACCGACCTTACGAAAATCTCTACGGTATGTTGGAAAGTGAAAATGGCTTCGCGAAACGTTCCGATGGAACTCTATGTTATAAGGAAAGGGGTTGGATTCCACGTTATGGAGGTATTTGTGAGTTGATTATGCATGAATCACATAATTCAAAGTATTCTATTCATCCTGGTTCCGATAAGATGTACTACGACTTGAAGAAGTTGTACTGGTGGCCAAATATGAAGGCAGAGATCGCTACTTATGTTAGCAAATGCTTAACCTGTGCCAAGGTTAAAGCCGAGCATCAAAGACCCTCTGGTCTACTTATTCAATCCGAGATCCCTGAGTGGAAATGGGAACACATAACCATGGATTTCATCACTAAGCTTCCGAAAACTTCTAGCGGGTATGACGCTATCTGGGTTATCGTTGATCGTCTCACTAAATCAGCTCATTTCTTGCCAATCAAAGAAATGGATAGTATGGATACTCTTGCTCTTCTGTATGTAAAAGAGATCTGTGGAAAACTAGAAGGGGGTGTTGAATAGTTTTACCAATTAAAACTTCCTTTTAATCTATTTAGATCGACTTATGTCAATCTATTTGGATGTGTGTGTTGGATGTTGATAAACAAGCATATAAAGGTAAGTAATGAAAAGATAAGAGTAAGAAGCACAAAACCACAACAAGAGTATTTATAGTGGTTCGGCTACAAGGACACCTTCCTAGCCCTACTCTACTCCCCGAGTCACCTACTCGAGAGTTCGTAATCACTACACCAATCTCCTTATGGCGGAGAATCCTTCACAACGTCGCCTATCCTTTTTTCGGTGCTAGGCTAACCACCGGGTTCTTTCACTCCAAGGTGAACCACACCTACACAACGTCGCCTACCCTTTATAAGGTACTAGGCTAAGTACCTAGTTCTTTCACTCCAAGGTGAACTACACCTTCACAACATCGCCTACCCTTTATTAGGTACTAGGCTAAGCACCTAGTTCCATTGCAATGGAGGAACTACTACCACACTACACCAACGTCTAATCCCAAAGGAGATCTACTCCTTTACAACATCATCAAGGATATCAATATCCTTGGATCTAATACTAGTCTATCTTGTACATCGAAACACACCATATCGAATGTACATCTAAGGCACCTTTCACTAATGCCTTTGACTAGATCTATAAGACACCTTTCACTAATGTCTTGTGTCTTCACTTCTTAAGCACCTTTCACTAATGCTTCTAGTCTTGACTTCTAATCACCTTTCACTAATGCTTCTTGTCTTGACTTCTAAGCACCTACCACAAGTGTTTATGCTATAGACGATAGATACCCTTCACTAATATCTTCGTCTTGACACTTGAGACATCTTTCACTAATGTCTTCAACACTACACTTCTTTGAAGAAAGAAAGGAATCATCAATAAGAAGACTTCAATAGCCTTGATGATGAGGAAGCATGGCAACTCATGGACTTGAGCTTGCTCGACTTCAAAGGTGGTGATCTTGCCTTTAAGAGGAACCTAAAAGATCACACAAAACAAAACTACAAACATAGATCTCTTGGATCCGAGGTTAGTGAGTTTTAACTCGGGGAAAAAGTGTGTTAGAAAGGGTGAGAAACAATGAAGAAATGGCTCACTATTTATAGAGGAAAATCCCATCGTTTCGAATCCCACGGATCCTTCCACAAGGGATCCGTGGACGCCCCTTTACCCATGTGTATTTTGATTATGGGTCATGGGTCATGGGTTGAACCATGGATCTATAGCTAGATACAATGTATCTTTGAGTGAAATGCACTTGGTCACTTGGGTATGGGTTGATCCATGGGTTATGGATATTATCCATGTATGATATAAGCATGATGTCATGCAATGGGTTATGGGTCAAGCTCCATGGGTCATGGGCTTTGGGTTGTACCCAACTACATTCAATGTATTTGCCCAATGGGTTGTGATACTTAAGTTTCTACCCATTTATATTACCCAATATACTACATACTAGTTATGTGTATATTTTACCCAAATATGTAAACACTAGTTGTTGTACATATATATTACTAAATCATAAAATCACTTATACTTGTTTTAGTGTTTTATGTGAAAATGTGAATATGTTAGAAACTATTAGTTCAAACCATTTACGTATTTTATTTGTTTCGTTAACATGATTTTACGTTTGTTATCGACAAAACATAAGAAGATCGTAAAATATAAATAAACGTTTTTACGGCTTATTTGTATTAACAAGATCGTTGCACGTCATGGGGTGCCGATTTCTATAATCTCTGATCGTGATAGTCGTTTCACTTCAAATTTCTGGCAATCACTTCAAAGGGCCCTGGAGGACAGATCTGGATATGAGTACTGCATACCATCCCCAGACAGATGGCCAAAGTGAAAGAACTATTCAAACGTTGGAAGACATGCTACGTGCATGTGTCATTAATTTCGGCAATGGTTGGGCTAGAAACCTCCCATTGGTGGATTTTTCTTACAATAACAGTTATCATGCTAGCATTAAGGCTGCACCATATGAGGCACTGATAAGGATTTAAAACGTACACTTTTAAGGGGTCATTTAAGCCCTTAATCGACCACTTTTATATCCGTTACTGCTTAATTTTGTTCCTTTTCACTTTTTAGGTCTCTTCGAAGCAAAATGCTGGAACGATGCACATTTGGACGAAAAGGAGCGAACACATGAAGAAAATGGCAAAGTCAAGATCAAAGCCACTCAAGCTTCTCAAAATGAACCTGACGGCGTCCCAATCAAAGGGCGACGCCGTCCCTATATGCAGACTTGATAAAAACATGCACAAGACGGCTCATTGGAATTTTTGCTCATACAACCTAACGGCCAGCTTTGAAGAAGAAGGCGCCACTCGGACTTTTTATCTCGATTGACCCGGATCCGTAATCGACGACGTCCCACTGAAGACCGATGGCGCCACAACTCTAAGGTGACGCCGTCCCATCAATGACTTGGCCAAGCCGAAACCCTAATGACGGCGAAATGACGGTGTCCCACCTATAAGGTGACGCCGTCGCACTTGTAAATATATATATAGAATTCGATGTTTCTGCATTTAAGGAGGTAGACTTTTAGAGTAAAAACCTAAAACGTTTGTAGTTCGACTTGGATAATATCTTAGGGTCCCAACCCCTATTTTACACATCAAGATAAGTGTTTTATTCCAAAGTATCAGTATGTCTTCCATTGATTATGTGTATGCTTGCTTGTTTAACATGTCTAGCTAAATTTCTTGTGTGTTTGCTTAGATCTATGAAACCTATTTATTAATTATTGTTAAGTTGTCTCTTATCTTAATTGTAATTGGCTTAGGAGTGCAACTAGGCGTTCATTGTGTTTAATGCTTGAGTAATCTTTGTGAAATTTGGATTATGAATGAAATAGTTTAAGGATTTGCGGATTTTGTAGGCTAAACCCAAAGGTAACCTCAAAGAGTTAGGGCATAGGCACACCCTACGACCTTAGAAATACAACGCGTTAAGATAAGATGTGACAATTCAACCGACCAATAAAAGATAATTAGGGAGTAATAGTATCTAGGTAAACACATTTTTAATCATCGTACGAGCACACACAAAAAGACATAGCTACCCATAGTAATTAGATAATTAGATAGTAGAAGTAATCGGTAGAAGTACCACCCCCCAAACCAATTGCCCCAAGATATTTACCTTAGATTTCTAAAAACCCATAAAAAGATAAAAAAGAATCATCCTCAACCCCCACCTTAGCGTAATACATTTCTTGCTAGCATTCCTATTCCCCTAGAGAACGATATCAATCCCCGAGGCTTACCCAATACTACACTACAAAGATTAGGTTCACTGCCTAGGTGGTTGAAAAACTTGCTCGAAGAAAAGGAAGTTCCTTTGACCCCGGACGCGCTTCGTACGCGTATTAGGCACTCTATGGTCGTAAATGCCGGTCACCGGTCTGTTGGGCAGAAGTTGGGGATTCACAACTTACTAGTCCTGAACTTATTCATGAGACTACTGAGAAAATCAATCAGATCAAGAGCAGAATGCAAGCTGCTCGCGATCGTCAGAAAAGCTATGCCGATAAGCGGAGGAAACCTCTTGAATTCCAAGTGGGAGACAAGGTTATGCTGAAAGTCTAGCCGTGGAAAGGTGTGATCCTTTTTGGTAAGTGTGGAAAGCTTAATCCTCGTTATATTGGTACGTTCAAAATTCTTGCTAGGATTGGCCCTGTGGCTTACAAACTTGAGCTACCGCCAGAACTTAACAGTGTTCACAACGTTTTCCATGTGTGCAATTTGAAGAAGTGTCTCATAGACGAAACATCTGTCATTCCTCTAGAGGAAATCCAAATTGATGAGCGTTTGAACTTTATCGAGGAACCTGTTGAGATTATGGACAGTGAAGTCAAACGGCTTAGGCAAAGTCGTATTCCTATTGTTAGAGTTCAGTGGAACTCCTGAAGACGTTCTGAGTTCACGTGGGAACGTGAAGATGAATTCAAGCGAAAATATCCTCATCTCTTTCCTCCCTCTGTGAGTAATTCGAAGGGAAACCCGGGACAGGTTTCATCTTAGTCGGGGTGACGGTGACAACTGGTAATTTCAAAAACCATTTTTAATACCACACTACTTTTAAATTTTAGCAAGTTAAACATTCGGAAATAATCTTTTGATATTTTGTGGAATATCTCGTTGTTGAATCTTGTGTATGGCATTTAGTTAGGCACTACTAGACTTCGGCATTAAGCAAAACCTAATATTTCGAGAAAACTTGAGAAAAACTACTCGTCTAGTTCCCATAGACGTATTTATGATCAATTTTATTGGAAAGTCGTAACTAAGAATCATGTCGCACTTAAGAAAATGCGGTAAACTTTTTACGAGGAAAATACGAGCTCGGGAATGTAAGAATCGGGAAAATTTGAAAAAATTACGTGAATAGTCCTTGGGTTTATAACCGCCACCCCCATTATTATTATTTTTACTTTTATTTTTTTTAAAGGGTAGATACATGTTGGTCCTTGTGATTATTTTTATCATATACAAACACACACAAACACAAAAACACCATCTCCCTTACACTTTTCTCTTTATCCCTCTTGATACCCTAGCCGCCGCCGACTTCAACCATCCACCGCCGCTCCGCCGCCGATCACCTCACCTCACCACCCACACCAAAACAACCCTCTCCTTCTCCTCTTTTCAATCTCCTACATCACGCGCACAACACACCCCTTTTCCCGATTGAACCACCTCACGCGCGACCCCTACGCCACCACGACACCACCACCTTAGTTGTACACAAAGGAGAAAAGGTAGGGTCAAGTCACGTGCATCGTGACTCAGTTTTCTTGAAACTCGTGTCAACCGAGTTGTGGTGACTCGTTTTTATTTCGGGTTTTGTTAAAACACATGGAAAATGAGTTTTGATAAATAAAAATGTAGTTAAAACCTTGTTGGTATACGTGTTTCGTGAGTCGTGTGCGTGTCGAGTCAATCAAGCCGAGAGCTCTAGCTCTCGGTGTAACTTTGTGTGATGACTGTTCTTGCTATCATTCTTGTTGTTGTTATTTATTATTTAGTTTTGTTCGGGGTTCGGATGAAACCCTTGGTATCGAAAGGGTTTTGATTGGTGGTTGAAATGGTTTGGTTGTTGTTGTAGTCGAGTGGGTAAAACCCTCGAATTGGGCCGTTTGGCTTTGCGTAGACGATGGGTAAGCCGAGACCCGTATGGTCTCGGCAAAGTGATTTTTGGAGGTTGTTGAATGTTGTTGGTATTATTGTTGTTGTTGTGATTGTTGGTCGAGAGAAAGGGAAGCCGGGACCGAATGGTCACGGCAAAATTATACTTGTGGTGCTGGAAAGATTGAAAGTGGGAATCGGTTGTGTGACGATTATTAGTGATGTCGGATAGGTTAGACGTGAGTCGTAGACGACCACGAGAAGTTGAAGTTGATGTGGATATGGGACTTGACTTTTATTTTATGACTTGATGATATACTTGTGAACTTTGCGCCAAGTCGGTGTTACGTTGACTTTTTAGTCATCATTGACTCTGACAAGGCTATGACATGGACTATAATATATTATCGGACTTGATATAACATAATAAGTCGAGAAGTAAGGACTCGGACTTGTGACTGGAAACAAATGGTAACTCCAATTGAATATAACGATAACTTATTACGTGAACGATAAGTAATAATCAAGTTTTCATATAATAAATAACAAGTATATTTACTTGTTATAATTTCCTTTTAAACAAATAATAAAGGAAAAAGAGAAGTGTAATAAATAGGTTACCAAATGTTTTGAGGGCACGCAAAACTAGAAGTGCCATAAATACTAATCGTATGCCATATAATTGCATGTTACAGATACTTGGCATTAATAAGCTTAACTTACTTAACTAACGAACTTATTGGGTTGACGAATTAAGTGAAACCTCGTTGGTTATGTCAGAAGGGTTTAGTAATGACGATGTATCCTACGACGCCTTAGGACGTGTGATGCAGGTTTTACTGACCAGGTCTTAACATTTATAGTGTCTCGTTATACCTATGGTCTACCCTAGTGCACTAACGGGCAGTGTACCCGGTCATGTGTAGTGTAGTAAACGGTAAAGCCGAGGTCGTCCCAAGAGCTATGTGTGTTGGATTATTACTAAGTCTAGGTGTCACAGATTAATAATGGTTTCGATAGGGATTTAATTAATTAAACTACTAAAGCAGAATAAAGCAAATAAAAGCAAATAAAGGATAAATGGAAATCAATAGAGGATAGTGGTGCTAACCTAGTTAATCTTCCTAGCTAGTTATGTCTACGTCTACTTACTTCCAATTACTTCAGTGTGGTCAAAGTCGAGAGGACAACAATTGGTCAATTCGCCTAACCTATCGGCAAAGATGCCACCACGGAGAAGTCGTGTCCCTCATAAGTCCTGTTGTTCCGGTCCCTAAGCCAAGTCATTAAGTACCGCTACATGCTAGATTTATAATAGTGAATGCCCTACCGTTAGGAACTTAGACACGCACCCCTAATTCTTAAGTTCATCCAAACGATAGGTGATCGCTGGTCAATCGCACAAGTAGAAAGGGTAGTCGGTTGGTCATATCTACCCTTCCCGTCTCACCACTCACCTAGTGGTCGGTTGGTCATATCTCCTAGGCAATTGGCCTCATCGCCATTCAAAACTACCGAACCAAGGGTGGCTACCAATAAACTATGCATGCATACACTTAGAAATAATTGTACGGAAGTAAAGTAAACACAAATAAAACCATTAAGGAATCATAACTAGGCCAGCACCAAAAGGTGCTTAGCCGCTCATATTAATCATGCAAACCAATTCAATATTCAAAGGTACGAAATACATGAATTGAAAGTAAAAGAAATATAAAATGCTAATGCTTATCGTAGGGGAGTGATTTCTCCCTTGGAGACAGCCTCGTATGCTCCTCTAGACCTACATTGAGCTTTTTCCCACGTTCTCTGAGTATTGTGTGTGGAACAGAATGAATAAAAATGCTGAAATTCGTGGGGTATTTATAGGTCAGATCGGGTTACGGCGTAACCAATATAGGAGTTATGCCGAACCTTCTATTTCTTCGAATAATGCACTAGATCTGTTGTTACGGCGTAACCTTATGAGTGGTTACGCCGTAGTCTTTAATAAACTCGTTACGCCATAAGATATGCGAGAGTTATGACGTAAGTAACAATGGCGTGGAACTTCATTTGACCTAATGTAGTTACGTCAGAACCTTTGAGAAGAGTTACACCGTAACCTTATGATAAGTTGGTTTTCGAGTCACGCCATAGTTACGGCGTAATGTGAGAGACTAATTACGCCAGAACTTCTTCAAAATAGCATACCGTGATAAATCTTTAGATAATTCTCCGCCTGCGTCTCTTTAGCTCCAATGCTCGTAATTTACCCGAAAGTGGAAAACAATGGAAAACAAGCGTAAATCCATATAAATGATATAAATTACAAGCATTATCGGGGGAAATTGACACTTAATATTTAGGACTATTTGAAGTTATCAAATATCCCCCCACTTGAACTCTACTTGCCCTCAAGTAGACCTTATTAGAAACATTCCTAAAAAATATCTCCCATAACCTAGAAAATATGAGTTTACAAATCCCTTATGCTAGAATAAAACAAAGCCGAACACCTCACGAAAGGGGAACAAAACACTCAAATCTCTCAACTATTCTAAGTGTCAATTTCGGGGTGATCACTCAATTGCACAATCATAGCATGTATTATATCATAAGCTTGGCGGTTACACAAATCTTCACCACTAGAGTTAAGGGCTAAACAATTCTCGAAGGCAATATGGGTAGACACGACAAAGGTTAAGGGGTGACTCGTCATTACTAACATGTCACGGCGAAGTGGACAAAATCAATGATACACGACCAAATCCATGGCCAAGACACCAAAGATTGCTCACTGCATCACCTACACACGCTTCATGACTAAAGGGTAGGATAAGACATGGGATATATAATTGGTGTAAAAGAAAAAACAAGAAGGTAGTCTAAATCTATAACTAAGTCATCACCACTTACCGTCCGCCCAAAGTTCAAGCTTTGAAGTCAAGAAACCGGATCATGAAATGCAAGGTAGATGTGTCATTAGAGGACGCCGTGATGGGCACACTACCTTTTCTCCAACTGCTGGCATAACTACCAACTCCAATCTTCAAATGTGACCGAGGTGGCCTCGATACTAAATCAAGAAGCTCATACTACAGTGCTTATAACATCGCCCTTTACAATAACATAATCATAACAACTTTTTTTTTGAATCATAACTATAACATATCATAATATTCCCCCCACTTGAGATGAACAATGGGAATTCGGGGGGTCTTCAATGATCTTCAGAAATGTTGTCGATGAAAGCATGATTTCTGAACCTTGAACTTAGGCAAATGATGAATTCCCAATCACAAATAAAGACTACAGAGTAGGCTAAGGTGTATAGGTGTATCGAAACAATCTATCGGGTTAACAACATGAAAGAAATGGCTCAGAAGGGTGTATCTAGGGGTATCTTGCACTAAAGATGAGTGAAACAAAAGGGTTTCACATGGGGGTTGAAAAGTCGAGGTGACTAATCGATAGACACACAATGGTAGGCTGTTTGGGTGATAATCCTATAATATTGCCTTCTAAACCGAAAAGTCCAAATACATCGAGCTAACTCAACATACCTCGTATATGGTCTCAAATGATACAAAGGCCAAGTTCTAAAGTTTACAAGCTACCAAACACTCATAATTTGGTGGATTTGGGGTAAAATATTGGAAACGGATAAGGCTAATCTCACCTTATAATATCAAGGGTTATATGTGCTCGGCTAAGGTCTAATCTAGTTAGGTTAAGAAAACATGTCAAAATTTTAAAATGGCATAATTTTTCAAAATAAACTAGAAAAATGAGGGCTAAATAATGTTCAAGAGATAATTCTACTCCGTCCCCACTAGAATTGTACAAAGTCTCTTTTGTACTAAGCATTAAATAAAGGTGAAGAGAAAGGTAGAATTAGAGCGAGAACTTCCCCGAAATTTGCTCCATAAAGAAGGAAGGCCCACGAAAAGAGACATGCCTTCGTATAAGCATCATGAACAAACTTCAATCCCGAAATCACACTACCGACAAGCATAATTCTAAAAGAAAAATGAAAACGAAAACAAACCTAACTCACTTTCGTAGGAATCACGATTGCCTTTAGCGAATGCAACAAGCCTTTTAAACCATTTGGTGTCCCAAGTGGATGAGTGAAGTCTCGTGAGGGTTTACTGTGAACACACCCACAAAGTTCATTTGAAATACTAATACAAGGTTATTGTGTTTTAAAATGAAAGAATTAAAGCGAGAGGAAGGTTACGTCAGAATCGGCAAAACCGTATAAGTCGCAAAGCGAATGGTTACTGGTGTAACCACCGAGATGGTATTACCGTAATTGGTAATCGTCAAGAATTCATTGCTAAAAGGTTGGTTATGGCGAGAATCACCACGATTTGTTACGCCGTAACTCTATTCAGATTAGCAACGCAAATAGAATTAGTTCCTCGTTTCCTGCAAAAATAGTTAGAAAACACAAAACTATACAGAAATGGAAATAAAACAAAATAAAGGGATAATTCGGGTTGTCTCCCGAAAGAGCACTTTTCTTTATTTACGAGTCTTTAAGTTAGACTCAGAGTCGCGGGGCTACCAATTCTTGTTGGTCATTTCGTGGATATGGAAATCTCCATGCTGGATCCAACTTACCAAATTCTCATCCCGTTTGTAGTCATTTCCCAATTCTACACACCCCGAGTAGAAACTCTTGATTTTCTGGTAAGGGTGTTCAATGCCTTTTTCTTTGTCCTCCTTACTGATATCGAGCAGTAGTCGAGCTTGGCTTAACTGCCTCTTGGTCCAATTTTTAAAGTTCTTTATCGTTCTCGGCATTTTGAAAATAGTCTTATCATCTAGGATCCGTAAAGTGGTGGTTAAATCCTTTCCAAGAAGAATGTATGCGTGAAAAGCTCCTTCCAATCTTATCTTCTTCTTAATAAATTAAACCCGCACACTTGAAGAAAACAAACGAAACCTTCGTGATAAAATCGGCGGTAATAATATATATAAGACTCTATTAAACTAGGATATAATGTTGTGGAATGGATGTTTACTGCACTTCGGAAAATTAAGACCGAAAATTCCAAAATTTATAAGTAGCTCGAAAACGAGAAAAAGTAACTGTTATTTTTACTCCTTCCCGACGTCAGTTGCGATCTCGACGCCCACAGTTATCCCGACAAAACCGGTCTACGATTTTCCGAAAAAATTCGAAAATTTACATCTTTAGAATCTGGAAAATTTCGCAAAACATCCATTATGACTCGATACAAGCATTTGACTCGAACAAAACACATATATATCTTTTAATTAATTGAAATTCTCATGTTTACGTTTCTTTTGAAAATGTGTAATCCTCCCTACACTTATCCTTTATGTAAAATACCTTTATATGCAATTAAGACGAGGTTAAAACAAAATGAAGCATTTTACAAATCTAAACATGAGAATAAGCAATCAATAAAAGATATATGCCACTAACAAGCAAACAATTAAGCATGGGTTGCCTCCCACGAAGCGCTTTTCTTTATTTATGAGTCTTGTAGCTAGACTCAAGTCATGCCCCACGTTGTCTCGCGCACGCCACGCTCATACTTAAGCCATTCCAATGTTCACTCATTCTTTTGTAATCATCTCCTAACTCTAGGCATTTTGTAATACCTCTTAGTTTTCTCATATGGGTACCTAAGTCCACTTTACTTATCCCTTTCACTAAGCAATGAAATATGGGTCATTCTATTACATGCCTCAATATCTTTATGTTTAAACCTAGGATGAGCACATGGCATTTGGTAGATAAAGTCTTCAACTTCATCTGAGAATGTAATTAGACCATCAATCATCCATTCATTCAACCTAGTCATTCTTTTGAAAGGTTTTCCAAAACTACTTGAGTGAGGTCCTTATCAATAAATTCTCCTAAGTCTTCTAAAACCATGAACTCTACCAAATAAGCAAAACTTCCAACAAACACGTGCAAATGAGTGATCGCTTCAACAACATTGTTCCTTGATAAGTTAACTCATTGATCTTGATTTTATTGTATAGGTCCTCGAGATTAAGTTCAAAGGCAAGAATGAATTCAAGTAAGCATCAAACCCTTCTAATCCTATTTTGCAAGGGAATTGCATGTTAAAGGGACCATCTTTCTCAATTCTACACCTTGGGTCAAAACATTGGGAGGGGTCTTCCTCTATTTCAAAACTAACTTTATCGACGACCTCCCCGTTGTCAAGTGCTTCACCATAATCAAATTCCTCATCGGAATCTGAGTAATAGAAAGGACTTTGTTGTTGCCAATTTATCTCATTATGCCCTAGGTGATTTCCAAAATGGTGAACGGTGAAGGGTTTTATGGTTAATCTTCAACCAAACTAACCATTCTTTTTCATTTTTATCTAAACCCGACATTTCTTGAAAAGGTCTCCCTAAAATCACTCCCGTAAGTCCATCCTCCACAAATTCACTTACGTCGTCTAGAACCTTAAAGTCCACCAAAAATGAATGAGTTCCAACAAAGACATGTATGTTAGTTGCAAACCCAAGAAAGTTATTCCCCTTATATTCTAACTCTTTCTTCATAACTTGGTTGTAGCATTCTTTTGACATGATATTGACTGGGGAAGTAGTGTCAATAAATGGGTGGAAGTCGATGAACCCGATTTTGCATAAGATCTTAAGATAATAGGGGTTTCTATGATGTATGCGGGTTCCTACCTCATGAAATTTAGGTTGATTGGGTTGCGAAAAAGTCTTAACAGAGTTATCTTGCCAATAGGCCATCTCGACGTCACTAGAGAGGTCATCAGCACTCAATCCTAAGTTATCCTCTTCCTCAAAATTGACGAAAACATCAAAATCTCTCCCCGAGTCAACCTCTCTAGGATCCGGGGGGTTACTAAGAAATTATTCTAAAGCGTCACCAAAACTGCCTGCAAGGTCAATTGCACATACCTTTTCTGGGGTAGACAAATGTTCTTTAGGTCTGAAAGTAGCAATTTCTCCATTAGCTTCAAGAGTCAACTTTCCAGCAAAGACATCCACCTTAGTATGGGCAGTGGCAAGCATAGGCCTTCCTAAAATGACTGGTATTCTGTTGTCTTCCGGAATGTCAAGAATCACAAAATCTATTGAGAAAAGGAATTTCTTAATCTTCACCAATACATTTTCAATGATACCCAACGTCGATTGCATAGATCGATCAACCATTTCAATTTTCATCTTGGCCGGCTTTAAGTTACCAATCCCCATACGCAAAACATCGAACGAGGGATTATGCTAATACTTGCTCCAAGATCGACTAGGAATTACACATGTTTAGACTCCCGATAAAGCGAGGGAGAGTGAAACATCCGGATCTTTTTCCTTTGCGGTAGCTCGTCCTCGAAACCGTTGAACATCTTTCGTTAAGGTGAATTGTCTTATCAATACTTAATTCCTGCGCAATATCATTATGATTAGTATTAACTGAATTATTGATAGGTAGGTTTACCGGAAAAGTTTGGTCCATAAGTGACTGTCTTTCCATGCTGGTTCGTTGCTTAACTTTTTCCGAAAAGGTCAAAGGTTCTTCAAGGATAGTTTCTACGGTGTGGAAAACTTCCTCCTCCCGAGTTGCTAGATAATCGAGATAGCTTACGAACATGAACTAACACTCTTCTCCAATCTCTTAATCCTATCATCGTGAATTTTGAGAAGAGATCAGATATCCACGAATGTCTTCATCAATTTTTCAATCCTATCATCTCGTTCTCTTGATTCCCCGATGTGTTCAAGAATTTTTCCTCAAGATCGCTCCCGGTTTTGGTTCCAAACACGCCTTAACCCTCTCAACCACCGCATGCTTGACCTCTTTCTAACCTTCGTTTTTCAAAATTTCCCCATAATTGTATTCTTGCTTTGTTATCGTCTTCATTACCTTATGATCGAAATTGTCTCTCGGTCCGTAACTTTGTATCCATGTGCCACTTGTAGCAATGTTCGAAATCCACCGAATACATTCCGTGGCACGCTCAGAATCATGCTAGGAATAGGTCTCGGTGAATCGATAAGTTATCGTGTTCGCACATTAATCCCACGATAGAAGACGTACACGATCTGATGTTTGTTTAAATCATGGGTAGGGCATCGATAGAGTAGCTCATTAAATCTTTCCCATGCTTGGTAAAGCGTTTCTTCTCCAATCGAACAAATTGATAGATTTTCCCAAGAAGCTGGCCATTTTTAAGGAGGGCAAAATTGGGACTAATTCTTTCTCGAGTTTATCCCATGCTCCTTCACAATCATTAGGGAGTTTGTTATACCATCTTTCGCGCCCGTAAAGAGTCATAGGAAAAATCCTTGCGGTGATCGAATAGCTCGGAGTACCTCGATGTTGAAAAAGAGGATAAGTGGAGAACTTCTTCACGTGATCCCGAACGTTCTCATCTTTGTCTCCGAAAACTTAAGCTCATGTAACTCTCGAATAATATGATCCGAATAGAGTATTTTCAATGTGAGAATCGTGTGAAGCTTCGTTGGCGGTTCTCATTTGGTCGGTCCAAATCTCGCTCCATAGTTAGGTCATCGAGATTATTTTCATTGATGACCTCCGTTCTCACGTCGATCAGTCGATTCGTAAAATGAGAAGATGTTGTGAATAGGAAATGGAGAGTAAACTTTCCTTCTTGAAATTGCTTCTCGGGTCATCGAATGGAGTGGCGGAAAAGGCCTCGAGTGCGAGTCTTGTATCCCGACATAATAAGAAAGAAAATTAAAACGGACTTAATAAAAAATCCTAAAATAGCTCCCAGCGGGCGCCAAAAACTTGATGCGGGTTTATCGACTGTGTCTTAATATTTATAGTGTCTCGTTATACCTATGGTCTACCCTAGTGCACTAACAGGCGGTGTGCCCGGTCGTGTGTAGTGTAGTAAGCGGTAAAGCCGAGGTCGTCCCAAGAGCTATGTGTGTTGGATTATTACTAAGTCTAGGTGTCACAGATTAATAATGGTTTCGATAGGGATTTAATTAATTAAACTACTAAAGCAGAATAAAGCAAATAAAAGCAAATAAAGGATAAAGGGAAATCAATAGAGGATAGTGGTGCTAACCTAGTTAATCCTCCTAACTAGTTATGCCTACGTCTACTTACTTCCAAATACTTCAGGTGAGGTCAAAGTCGAGAGGACATCATTTGGTCAATTCGCCCTAACCTATCAGCAAAGATGCCACCACAGGAGAAGTCAAGTGTCCCCTCATAAGTCCTGTTGTTCCTGGTCCCCTAAGCCAAGTCATTAAGTACCTCTACAAGCTAGATTTATAATAGTAAATGCCCGACCGTTAGGAACTTAGACACGCACCCCCTAATTCTTAAGTTCATCCAAACGATAGGTGATCAGTTGGTCAAATCGCACAAGTAGAAAGGGTAGTCAGTTGGTCATATCTTGCCCTTCCCATCTCAGTCCGCTCACCTAGGGTGAGTTGGTCATATCTCCTAGGCAATTGGCCTCTATCGCCATTCAAAACTACCGAACCAAGGGTGGCTACCAATAAACTATGCATGCATACACTTAGAAATAATTGTACGAAAGTAAAGTAAACACAAACAAAACAATTAAGGAATCATAACTAGGCCAACACAAAAAGGTGCTTAGCCGCTCATATTAATCATGGAAACCAATTCAATATTCAAAGTCTGAAATACATGAATTGAAAGTAAAGAAATATAAACGCTAATTCTTATCGTAGGGAGTGATTTCTCCCATGGAGCGACTCCGTATGCTCCTCTAGACACCTTGAGCTTTTCCCACGTTCTCTAAGTATTGTGTGGAATGGAATGAATAGAAATCTTGGAATTGTGGGGTATTTATAACCGGATCGGGTTACGGTAACCAATATAGGAGTTACGCCGTAACCTTCTATTTATTCGAATAATGCACGGATCTGCTGGTTACGGCGTAACCTTATGAGTGGTTCCGTAGTCTTTAAAAACTTCGGTTACGTCGTAGAGATGCGATAGTTACGGCGTAAGTAACAAGCGTGGAACCTCATTTGACCTAATGTAGTTACGTCGTAACCTTTGAGAAGAGTTACCGTAACCTTATGATAAGTTGGTTTTACGAGTCACGCCATAGTTACGGCGTAATGTGAGACGCGAGTTACCGTAGCTTGTTCAAAATAGGATACTTTGATAAATCTTTAGATAATTCTCTAGTTTTCTTTTGGGTAAAGGAGAGTAATCATGCACCCTGGTAAATATATAACCAAAAAACGTTTAAGTACAATGGATATGAGTGACATCCCATATCTCAGCCCGTTACATAGGCATAAAACTTACATAACAAGATACTACCTATTTTCTAAACAAGAAAACAAACCACTACTCAAATGATAACATAGGACATAACGAAAGAAAATTACTTCATAGGTCCTTGAAGCTTGGTGCCATATATGGCATTAAAGGCATCCAAATTCCGGAAGATCGTAAAACCGCTTCGCATAGTCATCGTAGTCATAGTCATCATACTCATCTTCAAACTCTTGGCCACCATTGAATAGATTAGCAGACTCATCAAATGGGTTAGCAACCACCTCATCATCGAATCGACACCACGATATCTCCCACTTTAGAAAAGGGTTAACTCTCTTAGTAGAAGAGGTGGCGGAATACAAGAATCACTAGTTTTAGGAGCCACACCCGACTCCATCTCTTTCAAATCGCTCACAAGGGGATCTTGTGATGCGAGACTGTCTTAGTAGACTTATCTTCATTAACTTCTATTTATGCGACCGTAATCCACATCCTTGTTGGTTTCATTTGAAGGAATACCAAAAGCATATGTATATTCCATATTAAAAGCATCAAACCGATTAGATGTAGATATCTTTGTTCCACTCGAACTAGCCACATCGAAGCATTCTTCTTAGTGACTTCCACTTTCTTAGCTTCGAGGAGTCTTTTGGGTTGATATTGAAACCGCTTACCCACAACAGTTTAGTAAATCCTCCTTGACCGGAATAGTAGAACCACCTTGCTTTCCTTCTTCTTATTATTGACCGTCTTGAAACCATCATTAACACGCTTAGTAGTCGAGCGGGAGGTTCAACAACTTTAGGACATTCAATAAGAGTATGACCAAAATCTTACATTTATCACAATGAGGTGGTTTCCACCGTATTCAACTGTATCTTCTCAATAGTCGAAACCGACCCATCAAGTAATGGTATCTCAACAGAAGGGCTGTCCTAAGCACCTCATCCGACTTCACATCAATCATGCATCTAGCAAAACTACTACGGCCCCAAGAGTCCTTGCACATTTGGCTAGTAAAAGCATCTAACCTTTTGGGCGTGCCTATCAATGTGGCAAGGAGACTAAGGCCATCATCAGAAAACATAGCAAGAGGAACATCATGGAATTTAACCCACACCGGGATGTTGGTCAATGATGAGTGTCTAAATACTCATCATTTTTGTACAAAATAAACTGCAAAATCATCTGAAAACACTCGAAACACATCAAAATGATCAAAATATCACAAATCGGTGTTTTATGTGTTTTAAATAAAAATATCAAAATCGGATGAAAAACATATCAAATTTGCAAAAATTGCGGTTTAGTCCCCAAGTTTCAAAAGTTGTCAAAAATAGTCCCCGAGTCAAAATTTCAAAAGAAAAATCACCAAAGGTCCTTTTAATATCATAACTTGTCAAATTTAGTCCTTTGGTGAAAATGTCAAAATTTGAGAAAATTACAAGAATGGTCCTTCAAGTTTCAAAATTGGCGTAATGGCCCTGGAAAATTGGAATATGATGAATTGGTCCCCGTACTTTTGAAGCTTGTCAAGATAGTCCTTGGAATATCTTTGATGAGTTGGCGACTATGGTCCTCAATTTTTCGAATTTCACAATTAGTCCTTGTGTTTTATAACTTTAAACCTTTTGGCTGCCTTTCCCTTGGACCCCGCCACAAACCATTTTGAACCCCCTTTTTGTATTATTAGCTCGGTCAAATGGCTAGTCAAACCAAACCAAAAACGCAGCAAGCCTTTTCTTCTCACTTGTCTCGCAACACTGCTAACACTCCATCTCCCACACCTCCACCTCAACTCCTTCACACCCTTGTCCCCCACCTCATCACAACTCCAAAACCATTAATTACATCTCACCTCTTAACACTCGACCCTCCACTGTCAAATTCCACTTTCCTTAAAATAGATCAATGGCTAAATCGACCTTAAGCCATCCAATGGCTATCAATGAGTGGGATTTGCTCAAGAGAGAGAGAGAAGCAAGCTTGGGTATAAAGAGGAAGGAAGAGAGAAGGAGTAGGAGTTAGTTAGTTTTAAGCTTTTAAGTATGTCGTTTTGTAGTTTTATGTTTTAATTAAATTCTAGAAGGTAATCTTTTACTTCATTGTACTAAATTCAAGTAACTTTATCGATGGAATGTGTTTTAACTAGTAATTACAAGTTCTTATTTAAGCCTCAAGTTTTCACCATCATTACTACTCTCAGCTTCAAACTCGGGTCATAAGCTCTTAAAAGCTTATTTTAAACTCAATCTAACTTATTTAAGCTAATTAAACCTTTTTGTAGCATATATATCAATTTTAAGCAAGATTCATCCATGGTCAACAAAAGTCAAAATTGGCCAAGGAAGGAAATGGTGATGGTATGTGGGTGATGGTGGTGATATGGTTTTAAATAGACTAGTGTAGATTGGTTTTGGGTCCGTTTCACTGCACAACATCTTGTGATTATGAGTACTGTTTCAATTTCATATTTCAAGTCAATTTGCAATTCTTGTTTGTACTTATATCCGTGATCATCAGATTGTAAACATGTTTAAATAGTTGCTTTTAAGTCATTTAAACTTATTTTGATTGTCCATATAAGTTGGATAAGTGTTTATCTCGGTTTGAGTTTGCTTATCGATTCTATAGGGTGTTTGGAATTAATGCTTTACTGTCTTCAAGTCTTTTCGGTGTTTAACTTTAGTTGGTTCATGTTTGCTTAGTCATGTGAAACTCATTTGAGTCTTTACTTTAGCTTTGTTAATCACCAAAAGTCAAAATCCATATCATTGGTTCTTAGCGATCCTTGTTGGATTTTCAACAAAGCAAAAGCTCATTTCATGTTTAAAATACATAGGTCTAGCTTAAATCGGTGTTATTTCATCAATATATATCATTTTCAATCCTTAAATCAAGATCAAACTTCAAGAAAGTCAACTTTCCATGTTTTGCATAAAAGTCAAAGTTAAAATTGATTTGGCCAATGAAGTGGATTTTATTGCACTCATTTCTAATCCAATTTCTATGAAATTTGTTGATTTGAAAACTTAATTTGGTCTCTGTCTTTTTTCATTTTCTGATTTTTAGAAATTTTCTTTAAGCTCTTAAGAAGCTTATCAAACTTCCACTTAATCCCAATAGGGTCATCAGCTACCGCATTGGTGTTATGCAGATTTCCTAGGACCTGACGAGGTCTCATTTTAGCTCCCTAGGTCTCTATTTTGGTTTAGAGGTACTTAGCCAGGTCCTCTTCATGTCCCAATTGGTAGTTTTCTTTATCAGCTTATTTTTAAGCTTGTGCATAAGCTTTAAGTAGCCCCCTTCTCAACTGTTTTAGCTAATTTGCTCATTTCCTCAAATCTGTAATAGCTTGTATACAGTAGATATAGCTTGTTGATTCTTGTTCCATTTCAGTTATTTTAGCTTATTAGAACTTCCCTATCAGTTTGGTACCTTTTGGTGTTGTTTTAGCTTATCAAAGTGCTTATTTTGAGCACTTTCCATATCGATTGCTTAATCCTCCAAACAAGCTCCTTTTTCCATTTTCATAGCTTCCTAATATTATTTTAAGCATTTCCTGAATTTTCAGATTTTTCCAAGTTGTTTTGCTATTTTCTTAATTTAAATTAGTTTTTAAGCATTTTTAAATAGCTTTTAATACAAAAATTAAGAAAAGTCTAAAAAAATAATTTTCATTTTTCTTAAGTTTAGATAAATGTAAAAGCTTAAAAGTATTTTTCCTATTTTTCTCCTTTTATTTGGTATTTTAATAATTTAAATTAGTTTTAAATAGTTTTAAATTAATAATAAATATATAAAAGTCAAAAAATATATTTTTAGTTTTAAATTAGTTTTATAGTATTTTAGATTTTCAGAATCATAAGTTTATTTTTCTAGCCTTATTTTGTATTTTCTCTTATTTTAGAGTATTTATAAATAGTTTAAATTAGTTTTTAATTAATAATAATTAGATAAATAGTGTTAAAAATAATTTTCCTTTTCTAATAATTTTCTTATATAATTAGGATTGTAAAAATGTATTTTTCATATTTTTAGGATTTATATTGAGTAAGTTTCACGTTTTATTTTGTACGTAACGTAGTTTTTAATTTAAACGTACGTTTTTGGTTTTAAACGTTCATCACTTTAAATATAGTGATAGCGTTTATTTAATATCTTTTATTTTTTTTTATTTTTCTTAATTTGCATTTAAGTCGCTTTATTTTATTAACTTTTTCAGTAGAGTAATATTCAATCCTAATCCTTTCTGATCGCTATCATTAGTGGTCATTCTATCATCTGATCTAGTGTTTAACACACCATTGAGTCTCCGTGGGACTTAACGACCCGGGAATCCATTGTATTCTCTGATCTTAATTGTATTTGTGTTTAAGCTGTTTAAAGTCTGTTTGACTTGACGGTTTAGCGCAGATCAAATTTTTGGCGCCGCTGCCGGGGAGGCTTTAGCGTGTGTTTAGCCTTTTTCAGACCCACTCTTGCACATAACCCATCTTTTGTAAAAAGTTTTTTGTAAAGTTAATCAGAAAATCCAAAAATATTTTCCTTCTTTGTTTTTATACAATGTTTTTCAAAAATCCAAAAATATCATCTTTACCCTCTCACATCTTTTGATTCTACATTTCTTTTACCCTCTAACCATTTGATTATTTCTATGTCTCATCCACACCAATTTGGTTGTGAATGGTGTGGGGGACCTCAAAATGGTGGAAATTTCCCCGGTTGTGGCATTGTGAATCAGGAAGCGGGTTTGTCTATGACCAAAATCCCTACAATGAAACAACTAATTTCCTCAACCAACCCCGCACTATGAGATGGAGACATATTCTTGTGAGTCTTGTGGAGGTCCTCACCCGAGTTTTGAGTGTCAAGCAGGGGAACACGCTTGTCTATGAGCATAATCCTTGTAACAATTCGACTACTCTTATCATGACCAACCTTCAAGTACCAAACGATTCAAACACAACTCTGCAAATTCCTCAAGAACTTCTCGAAATTGTCTAGATATACTCAAAGATTTGAAAGAATTGGTTAAAGAAGAGTCTCGTCGAAACGTATCTGTGAAGAACAAGCGGCTAGAGTAAGTTCCCAATATTGGAAACCTCTCGTGTACGATTATGATGACGACGACGATGATGATTTTGATGAGGAATCACGACTCGAGTGGCAATCCCACTCCCGTTGAAGAAGGAAAGAGTATGGGAGAATTGTTGGCGGAGGAGAATATGAATAGCATAGGAGCTATATATGTTTTCGATAAAGTCGATGCTCGAGTGGCAATCCCACTCCGTTTGAGCCTTTCATTTCCGACTCTTCCCTTCACTCACGCCCGGTTGAGAGAAGTAAATTCCTTTGGAAGAGGTCGATGATCCTATTTCTTTGAAATTTTTATCCCAAAGACTCTCTCACCATGGGGATAAGCATCTGACACTATTCGGAAGCGGAATCGTCTAATGTTGAGAACTTTATCCCGATCCCAAGTGAGTCGAGGGAATTCTTGACCATGAGTGTGATGTGTCTTTTCCTCTTACAAATGATCTTGTTGAGACTTTCTCGATTTTAACAAATGATTATAGTGATGCCGATTCTTTATATTCTAAAGACATAGAATTTATTGATGCATTACTTCCACATTCGAGATCGTCAACTTAGAAGAGGATGTTGACCATGTTGTTTCCTAACAGTTAATACGACTATCACTAATCCCTTATTGAATTCGATTCGAATTTACTCTAAATTCGATTAATCCAATCTTTGATAGTGATGAGTCGACACGGAGACTATAATGGACGAGGTGCATATTTATAGCCCACAAGCACCTGCACATGTCCCACCTCCGTATATTCTTCATGAGGAGTTCGCGGTGAACTCACTCATATCATATCTCATTGGAGTATGATTGTTTGGATGGCAAAAATCATGATCTGGGAGAGAATCTCAATTGCATAGTTATGACAAATCTTCCCACCCTCCCTCCCGAGATGCCTTCCAAACCAAAGAGCTCAACCAATAAAATCCAAATAAGTGCAACTACACTTAATCCCGAGGAAGAAGATCTAGTTATGATTGTTATCATGATCTTCCTTCTTTTCTTCACCTACTCGGTGACTTCCTCTCTTCTTCACTCCTTCGGGAATGAAGACACTATCTTTGACCCCGGCATTTTCACTTATCATTTTTGAGTCGGTTCTATGTATATCTCATCGGTGTGGAACTTTCGCGTGCTTCAAATGTTTGTCCAAACATCTTGAATGAAAGTCCGATGGAGATTGTCTCTTCCACTTACTTCCCCATGAACAAATGAATTCGGTCGAGTCAAGCTAGCGACTTCGGTAACCAAAACAAGAGCTTAACATGGGTTTTCACCCATGTGTTCCACCTAGTGTGGGGAGTTGCCCACATATTATATATATAAGTAAAACTCTTAAAAAAAAAAAAAAAAAATAAATAAATAAATAAATAAAAATCTTTCTAAATAATGGTCAGTAGTATTTCCCTTTACGTTCTTTGTTTCGCATAACATGCCGGTACTTTGAATATTGAGGGCAATATTCATTTCTAAGTGGGGGAATTCTCACTAATTTCATATATTATCTACTCAATTCCCGTTTTTGGCCAAAATTTTTTTGGAGTAAGTGTTTTACACTTACTCAATTGGTTATCGATCCGCCTTGTCTAATAAACTAAAGGATTGGCTAATCCGAGCAAAGCGGCTCTTGGTAAAGATATATCAAATCCGTTTATATGGCTTGCAATTTGCCCAAATTGTATGGTTCCTCAACTCCCATCATCCTCAAAAGATAATGAGTTGGCTAGCCCGCAAGGTTATGGCTTGTGGTAAAGGTCATGGAAAATCCATAATTGGTATTGACTCACCAAAGATAATGTTGATAATTTATCTAAGAGTTGGCTAGTCCGAAGAAGCAACGGCCGGTAAAGACAAAATCAAATCCGTTGAAAGTCGGTGGTTTGCTCAAAATCACATGGTTATCGGTGTACCATGGTTCTTACTTGAACTGAAACATTTGGCTACTCGAAGTAATGGCTTTTGGTAAAGAGATTAAAATCCATTATGTTTTCTCAAATCATTGCTAGGGACTAGCAATATCTCGATGTGGGGGATTGATGAGTGTCTAAATACTCATCATTTTGTACAAAATAAAGCGCAAAATCATCTCGAAAACACTCGAAACACATCAAAATGATCAAAATATCACAAATCAGCGTTTATGTGTTTTAAATGCAAAAATATCAAAATCGGATGAAAAACATATCAAATTTGCAAAATTGCAGGTTTAGTCCCCAAGTTTCAAAAGTTGTCAAAATAGTCCCGAGTCAAAATTTCAAAAGAAAAATCACCAAAGGTCCTTTTAATATCATAACTTGTCAAATTTAGTCCTTTGGTGAAAAATGTCAAAAATTTGAGAAAATTACAAGAATGGTCCTTCAAGTTTCAAAATTGGCAGAAATGGCCCCTGGAAAATTGGAATATGACAGAATTGGTCCCTGTACTTTTGAAGCTTGTCAGTATTAGTCCTTGGAATATCTTTGATGAGTTGGCAGCTATGGTCCCTCAATTTTTCAGAATTTCACAATTAGTCCTTGTGTTTTATAACTCTTTAAACCTTTTTGGCCTGCCTTTCCCCTTGGACCCCTGCCACAAACCATTTTGAACCCCCCTTTTTTGTATTATTAGCCTGGTCAAATGGCTAGTCAAACCAAACCAAAAAACGCGCTAAGCCTTTTCTTCTCCACTTGTCTCTGCAACACCCTGCTAACACTCCATCTCCCACACCTCCACCTCAACTCCTTCACACCCTTGTCCCCCCACCTCATCACAACTCCAAAAACCATTAATTACATCTCACCTCTTAACACTCAACCCTCCACCTGTCAAATTCCACTTTCCCGCCAAAATAGATCAATGGCCAAAACTGACCTTAAGCCATCCAATGGCTATCAACAGAAGTGGGATTTGCTCAAGAGAGGAGAGAGAAGCAAGCTTGGGTATAAAAGAGGAAGGAAGAGAGAAGGAGTAGGAGTTAGTTAGTTTTAAGCTTTTAAGTATGTCGTTTTTGTAGTTTTATGTTTTAATTAAATTCTAGAAGGTAATCTTTTACTTCATTGTACTAAATTCAAGTAACTTTATCAGTGGAATGTGTTTTTAACTAGTAATTACAAGTTCTTATTTAAGCCTCAAGTTTTCAGCTTACTGTTACTACTCTCAGTTTCAAACTCTGGGTCATAAGCTCTTAAAAGCTTATTTTTAAACTCAATCTAACTTATTTAAGCTAATTAAACCTTTTTGTAAGCATATATATCAATTTTAAGCAAGATTCATCCATGGTCAACAAAAGTCAAAAATTGGCCAAGGAAGGAAATGGTGATGGTATGTGGGTGATGCAGTGGTGATATGGTTTTAAATAGACTAGTGTAGATTGGTTTTGGGTCTGGTTTCAGCCTGCACAACATCTTGACAGTTGTGAGTACCTGTTTCAATTTCATATTTCAAGTCAATTTGCAATTCTTGTTTGTACTTATATCTGTGATCATCAGTATTGTAAACATGTTTAAATAGTTGCTTTTAAGTCATTTAAACTTATTTTGATTGTCTGTATAAGTTGGATAAGTGTTTATCTCAGTTTGAGTTTGCTTATCAGATTCTATAGGGGTGTTTGGAATTAATGCTTTACCTGTCTTCAAGTCTTTTTCAGTGTTTAACTTTAGTTGGTTCATGTTTGCTTAGTCATGTGAAACTCATTTGAGTCTTTACTTTAGCTTCGTTAATCACCAAAGTCAAAAATCCATATCATTGGTTCTTAGCGATCCTTTGTTGGATTTTCAACAAAGCAAAAGCTCATTTCATGTTTAAAATACATAGGTCTAGCTTAAATCAGTGTTATTTCATCAATATATATCATTTTCAATCCTTAAATCAAGATCAAACTTCAAGAAAGTCAACTTTCCATGTTTTGCATAAAAGTCAAAAGTTAAAAATTCAGATTTTGGCCAACTGAAGTGGATTTTTATTGCACTCATTTCTAATCCAATTTCTATGAAATTTGTTGATTTGAAAACTTAATTTGGTCTCTTGTCTTTTGTCATTTTACTGATTTTTAGAAATTTTCTTTAAGCTCTTAGAAGCTTATCAAACTTCCACTTAATCCCAATG
This sequence comes from Chrysanthemum lavandulifolium, assembly GCA_022545495.1. Taxonomy (NCBI): domain Eukaryota; kingdom Viridiplantae; phylum Streptophyta; class Magnoliopsida; order Asterales; family Asteraceae; genus Chrysanthemum; species Chrysanthemum lavandulifolium. Next base: position 20,123,152 of record CM040243.1, read on the forward strand.
CGAGGGTCATCATTACCGCAGGTGTTATCTGAGATTTCTAGGACTGCACAGTCTCATTTTAGCTCCCTAGGTCTCTATTTTGGTTTAGAGGTACTTAGCCAGTCCTCTTCATGTCCCAATTGGTAGTTTTCTTTATCGGCTTATTTTTTAAGCTTGTGCATAAGCTTTAAGTAGACCCCTTCTCATTGTTTTAGCTAATTTGCTCATTTCCTCAAATCTATAATAGCTTGTATCTGAGCTGTAGCTTGTTGATTCTTGTTCCATTTCAGTTATTTTAGCTTATTAGAACTTCCCTATCGGTTTGGTACCTTTTGGTGTTGTTTTAGCTTATCAAAGTGCTTATTTTGAGCACTTTCCATATCGATTGCTTAATCCTCCAAACAAGCTCCTGTTTTCCATTTTCATAGCTTCCTAATATTATTTTAAGCATTTCTGAATTTTTCAGATTTTTCCAAGTTGTTTTGCTATTTTTCTTAATTTAAATTAGTTTTTAAGCATTTTAAATAGCTTTTAATACAAAAATTAAGAAAAGTCTAAAAAATAATTTTCGTTTTTCTTAAGTTTAGATAAATGTAAAAGCTTAAAAGTATTTTTCCTATTTTTCTCCTTTTATTTGGTATTTTAATAATTTAAATTAGTTTTAAATAGTTTTAAATTAATAATAAATATATAAAAGTCAAAAAAATATATTTTTAGTTTTTAAATTAGTTTTATAGTATTTTAGATTTTTCAGAATCATAAGTTTATTTTTCTAGCCTTATTTTGTATTTTCTCTTATTTTAGAGTATTTATAAATAGTTTAAATTAGATTTTAATTAATAATAATTAGATAAATAGTGTTAAAAATAATTTTCCTTTTCTAATAATTTTCTTATATAATTAGGATTGTAAAAATGTATTTTTCATATTTTTAGGATTTATATTGAGTAAGTTTCACGTTTTATTTTGTGCGTAACGTAGTTTTAATTTAAGCGTCGTTTTTGGTTTTAAACGTTCATCACTTTAAATATAGTGATAGCGTTTATTTAATATCTTTTATTTTTTTATTTTTCTTAATTTGCATTTAAGTCGCTTTATTTTATTAACTTTTCGGTGAGAGTAATATTCAATCCTAATCCTTTTCGATCGCTTATCATTAGTGGTCATTCTATCATCTGATCTAGTGTTTAACACACCATTGAGTCTCCGTGGGACTTAACGACCCGGGAATCCATTGTATTCTCTGATCTTAATTGTATTTGTGTTTAAGCTGTTTAAAGTCTGTTTGACTTGACGGTTTAGCGCAGATCAGTCAAATCCTCTTTAAGTAAGTTGGTGTTCAATGTCCATGGTTTAAGAATAATAGGTACATTTCTAATCAACCAAGGACCGTTTTCAAGAACATCATCAACACCTTTCTTCGAATTGAACTTGAAGAAGAAGAACCCCTTTACATTCATGATTACCTTTTGTATACCAAACTTAGCCCACGCATTGCGTACATAGTAATCAACAATAGGAAAAGCAAGGCGTTGACCAAGGAAATACCCATACAAAGTATTCTCAAACCTAGTGTTTACCTCTTCAACCACTTTCATCGGAACAGAAAGATCCACACCATTAGCTTTCTGACTACACTCCAACCTACGAAAGTTAGACGTGTGTTTCGTAGGTTCAGTAGAAGTAACACCAGCATACGATGAAGAAGGTTGTTTCAAAGCACCAACCTTCTCAATACCAACAGCCCCATGTGCATTCGTATCAACCTTATCATTAGTATTATTAGGACTACTAGTAGAATTACCATTAGAAGCCATAGGACCACACGTATCTTGAGGAGGTTTTGAATAATAACCAATAGCAAGAAGCATCTCCTCTAGCTCCTTACGTGGATGCGGCACCTTAATTTTCTCAAATGGATTAGCCCCATAAGTAGTAGCATCCATCGTCACGGTGGTTTTAATGGTTTCCATTGTCACCCACAAGAACAAGTTTTCCTCAAAGATTTATTTTCAATAGCACGAATTTTCAATAAAGTATCATGACCCTCTGGCGTGTCACGAGAAAGTGCGTCATGACTAGGGCTTGAACCAAGTGAAACCGGCTCCACTTGTCCATCGAGCGATAACCCGGAAGCAATACCGTAAACTCATCCTTCCTACTATTAGGGTTCATTGTCGATTGAATAATCGACTCACCAAGACTAACAGTAGGGTCATTCGCATAATGACCAGCTGTATCCCTTGACATAGCAACTCCAATCATAGAAGAATCAAGACAATCATTAAGTGGCTGAGACGTAGCATTACAATCTTGTTCATTACTATCAACACCTCCCCGATTATCCATAATAAGCAAGCAAATAAGAAAACAGTACCGAAACCCTAAAACTACGAAATCAACAAACCAAATTCTAAACCCTAAGTAGCACGAAGTTCCACGTCTAACTTCAACAAAACGAGGTCCTTAGATGAACTAAGGCATGAGTCAAAACACAAAAAACTAACCAAAATCCATGATTAAGGTCGCATAAGATGATAGAAGATAACCAGCTTTTGTGAAACCCTAAGAAAAAAACGATACAAGGAACCCTAAAAATCAGTTGAATCACAATAAACTGTAACAATCAATCAACACACGAATGTAATTGAGTAACTAAGACAGATTAGAACAAGATAACATGATTAATAGAGCAGATTGTAATCGATTTTTAGGGATAGAAGGGTTCACAAAAGTCACCAGAGGAGATCGGTTTTAGGAGATCGTTTTTTTATTATAACTCTCAAAGTATTGAGTTGGGTTTAATGTAGATAATTCTCAAATTCCGCGTCTCTTTAGTTCCAATGCTCGTAATTTACCTGAAAGTGGAAAACAATGGAAAACAAGCGTAAATCCATATAAATTATATAAATTACAAGCATTATCGGGGAAAATTGACACTTAATATTCAGGACTATTTGATGTTATCAACGTGGTATAGTTTTGGAATAATAAGTAAGGCAAATACATTGTTAAGTTTATCGAGTTGACGAATTCGACAAGTTTTGACAATCTATTTAAGCGACTTATTAAACTACAAGCTTGACACATAGATTGTTGTGGTTTATCTTTGTTGAATTCTTGAGAAGCGTGTTCACATGAATCTTGTTGAGTCGACGAACGCATACGCATGGATACCAAACACTAGAAGCGATATGAGAAGAGTTTTGGAAATAAAAGCTGGAATATAGTTGGGATTGGGAACTATTGAATGGAAATATAATCTAAGCTGATTCTATGTTATTAGGTAGTGCCGAGTCAGTAGTTGTTGTTTCCTGATAGTCGATACTCTTCTTGTTCCTGTTGATTCTTGTGCATTGTTGGACTAAGGTGAGTTTCATTGCCCCACTTTTATTCGTACTTTGCTTTATTAAATCTTGGGGGTGAGAAAACATGCACATGCTTTGATTTGGACCGATTATGAAATTGTGTTTTGATTGCGCTTATTACGTAGTCTAGGCTAAGGTTTAGCCTCTCCTTAACTTGCCAACTATTAGGTCATTTATTAATGTTGTAGGTAGATCTATCGTGGTTGACCGCCCCGTCTGGACTTGTTTGCCCAACTTGCCAGGGTGCACCTCGATTTGTGGATTTGTGGTTTTTGTATGTGATTGGAGTGTGATGGTTGCTTATATGTTATGTTTTACCTTGCGTAATAAGTGGATTTACTATTTGGTCCAAATGCCTTGTTATTTATTTAAACCTATGAATTCATCAGCTTTTTGCTGACTTTTTAGCATGTTTTTCTCAGGTAATTGATATGTATGGCTTTGATAGTTGATTTGGGAGGCACTTGGCAGCAATGGCATGGTCTTGGATCTACTTCACTCTGATGTTATTTGGGACCGCTTTTATGAACTATTTTTAATGGGCTTACTCTCGTACTTTTGAATAAATGTAAAACTTAATTAATATCGTTGACAATATTTTTAATTTATGGATGAGTTATTACGTTCGCAATACTTGTGTTGTGTACCAATTCGTAGCACCCCAATGTTAGTAAGTCTTCACCGAACCTATTTTGGGGTTATTCTGAGATAGATATGCATAATGTATTTATGTTTGAAAAAGGGCTAATGATTTGAAGATGTATCTAATCTATCAATTTTGTTGTTCCGCGTGGTCATTTATATTTTATATTAAAACAAAAACCTTTCAAAATTTGACATTTTTTGTATTTTATGAATAGTGTGCCATCACTTTTTTTTTTTGAAGTGTAAAATAGTTATTTTACATGAACAAAATCTACTTATTGTTAAATCGTCGCAAAATTCATATAAGACAGGGACGGAACGAGGATGGATCTGTGAGGGTCCTGATTTTTGCGGCATATTGTTATCTCTTCTAATAAGTACCGATATTTTTTAAATAGAGAAAATTCAATATTTACTTGATATAAACTTTAAATTGTCATATTTACCCATGAATAGATATGCATAATATATCTATGTTTGAAAAGAGGCTAATGATTTGAAGATGTATCTAATCTATCGATTTTTTTGTTCCACGTGGTCATTTATATTTTATATTAAAACACCATCCTTTCAAAATTTGACATTTTGTGTATTTTATGAATAGTGTACCATTACTTTTTTTTTTTTTTTTTTTTTTTTTTTTTTTTTTGAAGTGTAAACTAGTCATTTACATGAACAAAATGCACACAAAGATAATTTGAATGCTTTGTGTTTTAATAGCAAAAAAATAAGTAAATAATAATAATAAAATAGATAAATTACTACACAAAACACCAAAAATTGACAAGTTAAATACATTTACAAGTTATTAACTTTTGGAAAAATATGAAATTTTGATGTTTATATTGCAGAAATATAGAATTGGCCCTTTAAAATAGATCTGACCTAAAAATATTGTGTTTTTAATCTTGTTCATTCATTTCCTAACTGGATCCCTGCTCGTAAGAGCTATATGATTCAAATCTTACGAGATAAATATTTGAGATAGTCAGGTAAAAGGTAAAAAGTGATCGTGTATTTGAGCGCACATTTTACTTAAAGACTCACCCAGTTCAAATAACGCGAACAATCACATGCTTAGATAGTTACATGTGATGTTATGTCGCCATTTATCGCGGGTTGAGTTAATTTATATATATGATAGGCCAGCAGCCCAGAATATATGTACGTTACACATGCTGAAACGTTTGCTATGTCCTCCTAATTTCCTATGACGCTATGACCTAGTATATTTTTCCAAACAAGTGAAACAACTAATATTTATTTTCCAAGCATGGGAATGTTTGTTTTTAAAGATTTGATGTGTATACACAATCTAAGTCTAAATTTTTTTGCAGCTAGCTAGTGATCATATCTCAGTAGTGTTTTTAATAAGGTGACATTACTCATCTTGAGAATCGAGATTGTGGGGAAATGGTAATATCTTAGCTCTTCTCATATCAGTTTCATCATCGTTTAGTACATTTTAGATAGTTATTGCTGCCTGTGTTGTAGTTTTTGGGGATTCAATGATCATTTGTGTCATATATACTATTTAAATGTACTCAACTCATTGATACTTTGATTAATAATATAGTACGTATATGTTAGTAAAGAAAAAGTTTGAATAGACATACATAAGTTGCATGCGTGGTTTGTTGATAGTATCCTATTCTCGTTATTATGAAATATGGATGCATTAAGTAAAACTTTTCATAAGCGGTAAATACTGGGGTAGAAACTTGATGTTTCCCTTTTACGTCAAGATGTTTGTTCTAAGGTGTAGTGAGCAGGAAACTTTGATATACTAATTTGGGGATTGGTATATGGGTAAAGCGACTGAGTGAAAATATAGGAGGCAGAAGTGACATGTAGAAGCAGAGAATGACAAATTAACATCGATCACTACATATAGGTTACAGTATTTCACAATGACTTTTGCAGATACGTATATGACGGGCAGTAATATTATAGCAGTCATAGGTATTTTTAGCTATATAGAAAGAGAATGAAAGTTGGCTGGTACCAACTGCAATTCATGTCTTCATCTTTTCAACCCAAAAGAATATGCCTGGAATTATAGCTCCTGCTGTATTCAAAAACATGCTACGCCCCATTCCTTAAGCATGCAAAATAGGAAGGTAAGTGGAAAAAGAAGGATACTAGAATATATAAGCTAAGTACGAAACATGCAGACAGTAAGATAGGCGGAGAACACTTGCAAGGTGTTGATTACTGACTTTCTCATATTAAGATTTTAGGCCATATTTGGACTTTTCTTATGGTGTTGTGGATCTGGACCTCCTGGCGCTTGTTGGTCTGTCCCGGTCATTGATCTCCGGTTAACATGCTTCAACTCAGATAAATCATATCCCAGTTTATGCAAAATCTGTCTGCTGTCCAAACTCTTGAGACCACGATAACTTGTTGCTTCTGATTCGCTCAAATGTGCAAAGAGAAGTATAACGATTAATATTGAGTAACGAAGGGATGAAGATTTTGTCATTTTTAGGAAAGAATGATGAATAAAAGAGCTTGCCACCCACTAATGTAAGGGTTGAAGGAGATATGTGCATATGGTATGTGGTAACACATTGTTTAAATACTTTATTGAAATGCTAACAGTACCAAAAGATGGCCACTTTTTTTCTTATAGAAAACGACATACATTGACAGCGAGGTTATTTGATAATACTTCTCATGTGGAATGGATATATTAGAGAAAAGGCACTATAACTAAAAAGCTCTCACTGAAGCAAAATAGAAAGATAAGAAGGGGAAATTTGACGAAAAACTGTTCTCTTAAAAAAGAACGGGACACATTCAAAGTACATGTCTGTGGAGTATACGTTGCCATTTTAACGCAGAACTCAATTATCAGGATCAAGGGCGGAGCTATTAAGGGACTGGGAAGGGTCCCAGGCCCCTAGGCCTAAGCCTGTTAATGCATGTATTTTTTCCCGATTTCATGTGTATTTCTGGAAACAAAATTATTTCGGTCCTCCCATTTAATGTATTTCCCCAAAAAAATTTGTTTCGGCCCTCCCACGGAAATTTTTCTAACTCCGCCATTGATCAGGATCCTTTGTAATGGAGTTAAGTGTTGTGATTTCATTAGTATGTGTAACTTCATTACAAAGTTCTTTGATTGTACAATAAAGGGTTTTGGTAGGATACCAAAAAGTAACGTGGCATGTAAAAAATACAGTAGTATTTGAGGGTGTTACATGAGGTCATGAAAAAATTTGATATCGTATATTATTGTAAAATACATGTCCGAAAGACTGTCTGCAAACTTGAGAAGCTGCTACGGTTTGCCCCATGATTTTCTTAGTGTTTCTATAACAGACTTTCCACATCATATCTTAGTGCCACTTTTTGCTTTATGATCATACTAGTCTTAATCCATCTGCTCTTGATTGACATAGTCAAAGCAGATTGTCTGGCAATGCTCTACAGAGGTGCATACGACAATCAGTGATATATAAACATGATGATTGGTAGAATGACCATAAAGCTGACTAATCCGACGGAATGGTTTGTCGTTATTTTCCTTTTTCATGCATTTCCATATCCATTAAACAACACATATGCTATCTTTTTGTCGTTATTTGACTGCTTTAGATTATGGTGCTAAATCCATATAAGCTGTCTTGTAGTCATGTTGGGCTATCAACAGTGGAAATATAACACAAAGAACATAAAGACAAAGGTTACTTTAGAAGATAAGACAAGATTATACATTCATATTCCATGCTAGCTATTCATTGTTTATTCTCTTATACGCTAATAATTTATCTATTTCTGATATCGAATTGCCACATACGAATTTAATTATGCCATCATGACTATTAAAGGTTACCTTTTGACATCATAGTGGATATTTATCTTTATTTTAGATTAAATTTGTATCATTATCTATCATATTCTTAGTGGCTAGGTGGTTTTCTTAGTTGAAAAATACTAAAACTTTGTGGATCACCTTTTCCGGATTCAGAATTCATGATAACATATGATTATGAGGAGGAAAGACTAGATAAATCGTGATATACATTTAGTGCATATTGCGGCTGAGAAATGACTAATTTATCTTTGTCAACCATAAATCATGTCACTTTAAACTATGATGAGCCGGCTATCTGTCATTTACTAGTCTTCTGCTTCAAAAAGCCAACCTGTTTGTGTCGTCTTATGAATATAATGGCCTTATAACCATGCTAATTTTAGAAGTTAAGGTGATTAATCACTTACAATATTATCAAAGAACATGTTTTAGTAATTTAATGAACTTGAACACTTGTTGGGCCTCCACTCATTAGAAAAGTAACAAACGAAAGGGCATAATGTCCACCTTTTGAGGCTGCTCTAACCTTTAGTTTTCTTCATATTATTAAAATTGTTGTAATTCCTAGAGTTAAAAGTGAATTTGGTATTCTATTGGCTCATTTCAGCATATCAGCTTCTTTCGTATTGTGAATATTCTGTAAGCCAAACCTTAGTAAATCTATATGGGACGAACAGCATAAGTACGTACTTGACTGGCTTTCAGTTTCGTTGTCTCAAGATTGCCAGTCAGGCAAATAAAAGCCTAGCAAAACAGTCAAGTATGTGAGCCTAAAAATATATTCAGAGTTTAAACCATACTATATATGTTGAAGAAGAAAACTATTTCAGCACTATAATCATATCTGATTATTTAATGCAAGTCCTATAGGAACTTGTCCTTTCTATGGAAAGTCGATGGTGCTCCTGTTATCTTTGCTCTTTGTTTAATCAAGCCAAAAAAAAAAAAACTATTGGCCGTACAATATCCACTTTGATGTGCCCCTAACTTTCCATTGTCATTTTAGCAATAACACTAGCTCTGTGGGGTTATCCTGGTATGTATAATTAACATATAACAGAGAAAAAAGTTTGAAAGAATTTAGTTATGTTTTCGTTTTTATTTTTCTCAGTTATTCATGAGATATATTCTGTAGTGTAAGGCCGGTGAGTTAAACTGAAAAAGATGGAATCTTGTTTACTGACTTTTCAATTTGTTGAAATTGTTTTCTGTAAGGGGAGTTAAAATCTTATATTGGGGCTTAAGCTCTTTAGTGAAGTCAAAATTACACCTAATTTGATTTCCTAGATGGTATAATACCTTCTACATTTGCAGACATGAGTTTCATTGTTAAATATATCTAATTGCGTAGTAGTTACAAGAAATTAATATTTCTTATATCAGACATTGTGAATTTCTCTTTCAAGACTAATAATCGCTGATTGGTTGGGCGGTGGATTAGATTATAACTTGATGTACTGTAGTATAATGATATGCAACCTCGTATGTCATGAAATTTAAAGTTTGAAAAGCCAATCTTTAATAGCTCTTTAACTCATTTATTTTATTAGACCCTCGTGCAAGGTTTGTCTTCATATGCTTTTCGAATTTCATATGTTGAAGTAAAAATCATGCTTTCAGGATGACAAGAAAGTGTAAGAATTTAACAGATTCTTTGATTGATGATTGACAAGTTTTAAAAAATAAAATCTGTCAGAACTTAACTGGTTAAGAAAAGGATTATAGTTTTATTAATCGTTCTGCTTCTTCGAATACCACTTGTTTTATCTTTGGCTAAATGTCTATTCTGAATGAAATGAGTTATTAAATGATTTAAATCATTTACAAGGCAAATGTCGCTGGAGGTATTGGCTCAAGTTCTTCCAAATAATCTTACAGTGAGATAATTTAGGACTGCATATGAAAAATAATGGCGCATTTGTGCGCCATAAACAATGAGGGCATCTTGCTTCAGCTCGCATCTCAAGGTTTTCGCTCTTGAAGAAAGTAATGAACAAAAAGACTGCTTTCCAGTACTTAAGGTACTTTTTTTGCTCCTTAAATAAACCAAAATACCTTACCGTCCTTACGTATTATGTCCATCATGTATATTCTTGTAAATTATGACTTTCTATACCATGTGAACTGTTTGATGAAGTTGCACACCCTTAAATATTTTAATCAATGATAGTTGATCATATTGATAGCAGTAGCACCCGGGAAAAGAAGGAGCATATGTTCAATTTAAATTAGTTTCTTTACTCATCTGATCGATGGAATATCGACATGTGACTACACCTTATTAGATGTGTTTTAGTAAACAACTGACACAAACACTCTTTTAGAAATATTAGTATATATAATGTTGATCAAATAGTTTCTCCAGAAATGCAAAAAGGTCCCTCTAAAGGACGTATTTACCTAAATACAAACGCTTAATTTTTAAAAACATACTGAATTAGTGAATTTCACGTGATTAAAGTAAAACAAAGTTATAGGAATTCTAATTAAATTTATAGAATTCGAGGAAAATTGAAATCCGACATTAATAGATTTAAAACCTAACGGTGTATTGGTGTGCCATTGTGGTAAAGCCTTGACATGCGAATCATCGAGACCTTTCTATTCACTATCCGTAGACATCGTAGTGCCTGGATCATATGTTATGGTTGTTTGAAGTTGACACTTTTTCATCGGATTCTCACATTAATTATCATTGTTTTATACACATAGCGGGCGAACTTTTTTAATTTACCATATCACAAGCTAGACTGTTGAAAATCTTCATATACTTTGTTCTTGGTCAATCTTTCTATTGGGTTGTCCTCAACCTTTTGGTACCCACTTAAAAAAGTGAACTGACTATATATTTTATAGGCACTGCAATATCCACTTTAATATATCTATATATCATAAAAGTTTCAAACTTTCCAACGTCCTTTTCATGAAATCTATTGCTTATTTGTGACATAGGATGTGCACTAATTACAAGAGCATATTTTTGCATGCATAAACATGCAATCAAGAAAAAAATTGAATCTGTTTTAGTTTACTCTAAGTACTTGTAGTTTCTTAGCAAAATAATCATCTAAAAGTCTAAAAATCGTTCATCATATGTTTGATGTTTTATTTCATAAAGTACAGTATCAACAGTTGTTAGTTTACAACAAAATCAGAGGTACGATGCTTAGAAAACTTTGTTTTTCATAATGTCTCAAGTAGTTGTTTGTACTGAGATCTTCTGAGCCTCATCATGTCAATCATGATGTTTTCCACATCTAAGGTTCTTCACTGCTTGAGTTATCTTATATGAACTTTGTTTTAGCTTATTTAGCAAATTTTGTACATTGAAGGTATTTTGCTGATCATAATGAGTTTGTAGCAACTTGAAATTGCTTAGTATCGTTTTCTGGAGTGTTAACATTCCAAGATGATAGCCAATTTAGATAGAAGACCTACCCTTTACTCCCATAAAATAGATATATCTTCATCATGATGTTATTATATAAACTAATTTACAAATATGAAAATGACACTGATTTTGTTATTGATCTACAAAAAATGTCCAGTTTTAATTCTTATTAGTTATTTAATTTCAAAAATCCATTTAACTTAGCTATACTGTAGCTATTGTTGTGTACTAGCACATACGTGACGACTTTGTGAATGTAAATAGAGATTTATAGAAGTCAAATTTCTTTTTTTTTTTTTTGTAAAAAGTTTTTACACCCGATGAATATATTACTCCAAAAAACGTTTAAGTACATAGGATGCGAGTGAAATCTCGCATCTCAGCCCGTTATATAGGCGGTAAAGCAAACATAACAAGGCACTACCATTCTTCAAATTTACTTGCATAATAATGTTTCCCATAGTAAAAGGGTACATAAAACTTTCCTTATACATGCATGGGAGTGACTTTCGGTGCTAGACGCTTGGTGGTAACTTCAGCCTTTTGTGTCGGGCTGCTAGTGATGCTGACCATCTGGTCCTCCGGGTGCTACTCTAGCCGTATCCACCATTTTCCGCCTATTATAGTTCTTCAATTTAGACAACTCTAAAACTAATTCATTAAGAATCTGGTTGCTATTCACCCCTCTTTCCATACCCCTAACCCCACGATAACTAGTTGTTTCCAAACTTCTTACATTTGCAAAAAGAAGTAGTAAAAGGCATAATGAAATTAGCTTAGAAGCTGAAGTAGACATTTCAATTAAAGCAGTGAGTTAAAAAGCATGCAAGTTAATGAGATGAAAATCTAAAGCTTATTGAATGAGTGTTGTATAATATAGAGGAATCTATATATAGTGCATCGAGTCTAAGAAGATGTTAATAATATATTGTTTTATAGTAACACGTACAAATGCAATACCTCACATGCCAATGATAAAAGATGTAGTGACAAAGCCGTAAAGCTTAAATCTCTATGATTCTTGGTGGCTTTGTGTAGAGTGACAAATCCAGCAGTGTTCCTTGTCAATATCCTTTGATCGCAATCTTTCTCCTTGTTTTTTCATATTTTAATATTGTGATTTTTGAAACGGCCAAGATTTTATTAGATATACCAACACCTTGATTGATATAGTGATCTAATAACTTTAAAGTGTTATAACCTATATTTATGGACCGAACTGTATATTAACTCTCTTTGTTCCATACTACAGTATAAGATACCCTAGATGACTTCTGCATCAACTTTGAAATCATTATAACTTTGTAACTCCAGAGATATATGGGAGGACTATAGTACTTCAATATTTATAAGCCGTTCAAAAAAAGAAACTGATATTTATAAGATGATACTGCAAGCGCACCAAGTTTAGCTTGTGAAAGTACTAATTTGCTTTCCGAAGTCAAACTTTACGGTTAATCTTCATCCCTGTTTGTTTGTGATATTATTATTCAAGATGACCCAGTATAGCCGTATAGGTATTCAGAATATTTTTGAGATAGTGATGAATCATAATTATGTCTATGAATGATGAATCTGTAGTTATGCAACCAACTTGAATTCTTAGAGAATTGGAGAGAAATAATATAGATCAAGGGTATATTAGGAATAATGACACAAGGTTTCTAAGAATTCCAAAAGTGACAAACATATTGGAAGAAAGGGAATCTCATCTGTTAATGTGTGTCCTCAGTGCTTCTCCAGTGACATTGTCTTTAAGTTGTCTATCTAGTCATCTTAAGTCACTTAGTATCATATGATGATCATGGACATAGATCATAATCTAAAGTAAACTTTGTTTTTTAATGCCAAAAAAGCCTACTTTTCTTCCTCTTATGATGAACCCTGTTGCCACATGCAAACCAAAGCCACTTGACCTCACCTTTTCGAGTGTGTCACTGTTTCTAAAGATCCAAAGTGCGTCGTTTAACTGTTTCCTCATCCAATTTGCTGACCCAACTTACAATTGTTTTCTTATTTCTATTGGCTCGTGCAGATAGCTGATGCGATACATTCGTGTACACTAGAGGACAGTGCCGACAACATAATACAGTAATTGGATAGGGAGGTTATGGAGGCCTAATCATAGTTTATCTTCATAAAAGTTTACTACTTTTTTTAACTTTCAACGGTCAACATAGTATTTCTATTAGTATTTTCTTGATTACTTTAGAAATAAGATCTATTGTAACCATGTGATCTTATGTGGAAAGAAAAAGTGGAAGTCAAAATGGATGTTCTAATCCATATATTAGTAGTATTTTCAACACTGTTACATAATCTTAATTGATGGTAAAGCTAATGATTAAATATATTTTTTATATTCAAAACATGGGTTAGCTTAATAATAATTTACTCCCTCCGTTTAACAAAAAATGTCCGCCTTACTATTTATGTTTATCCTAAAAAACATGTCGAGTTTTTATATATGGATCTTATGACTATTTTTTTTCTATTTTGCCATTTCAATTAAAACTTGCATTAATTGGCAATTGCTCATTTTTAATTGGTGAAGGTAAATGTGACTTTTTATCTTACAAAACTTTCATTAATTACGTATATCATAATAATTTGTTCATGGACACTTTTTTCAGGACGGAAGGAGAATGTAGCCTTCAAGACATATGTGAGTTAAGTTGATGAAAATCTCTTTTATCTTTAAGACATTGTTTGAGTTAATGTTTGATCTTTAAGAAGCTGGTTAAGTTGATGATTTCGTAAATCTTCAAGATGCCGATGTCGGTTAAGCTGATGATTTTGTAGTTCTTCAAGATGTGGTTTAAGTAAATGATTTCTGTAACCTTCATGACTTGAGTAAATGGTTGCTTTATTTTAGCTGTCAGGTGACCTTGAACATACAGAGTTATATACCTTGAAAAACAAAATTTCATTAGGATATTCCATATTGATGCAACTCAACCGTTACATGCGAACTAGTAAACTAATTTATCAATTGAGCAGTTAAGCTCACAACATATAAGCCATATGTGCCATAAATCGTCCATTAATTAAGCCCATATGTTTCACTTTGGTTTAGGGTATTAATGTTATCGGGTTGTTTAGTTTGTTCGGTTCAGTTAAAAAAAAATTTCGTAAAAATAAACGTTAACCGAACCGAACCAAATTCAAATTGGATTAAACCGAATTTGAATTTGGTTCAGTTTTCAGGCTGAAAAGAATAACTCAAATTACATACATATTTTTTTCATTTAATTATATGGATTTTTAGCTCCCAAAATTTTAAGCTTACAAAAAAGTTATATTTATACTAGATATGCGTTTAATGGTTATATATATATATATATATATATATATATATATATATATATATATATATATATATATATATATATATATATATATATATATATATATATATATATATATATATATAGAGAGAGAGAGAGAGAGAGAGAGAGAGAGTAGAGATCCGGTGGTAAGTAAATTAAAATAAGAAGTGGTGAGAAGTGACCAAAATCACGCATTTGAGATGCAACGACTTGCATTAGATGCATTTCTATTCATATATATGCAATATCTTGAGTTTCAAAAGTTAATTTGATGTATAGATGGAGGAAGGGATCCGGTAAGAAGAAAAACTAAAATGAGAAGAATAAAAGAATTTGTAGTACACATTTCAAATAAAATGAGAGATTTTTCGGAGACGCATCTATTTTAATAGGTGCGATCCGAAATGTGTGGTGGTTTCTTGTTATCCTTCTCATTTTAATTTTTCTTCTTATTTGATCCTAACTCGTATAAATGGTGCAAATTGATTTCATGATTTCGGCATGTGTGGAGGAACAAAAACCAAGAGAAATCATGAAATGATCTAATATACGATATGCATCCGATTAAAAGCTAGAAAACGCACTATGGTGCATTATAATGCATCTAAAATTATAAGGATGCATCTAATTTGAGTCGGTGCATCTCGGATTTGCGGTTATAGTTCTTCTTTTCCTTTTATTTTAAGTAATCTTCTTTTGATCATAATATCTCTCTCTCTCTCTCTCTATATATATATATATATATATATATATATATATATATATATATATATATATATATATATATATATATATATATATATATATATATATATATATATATATATATATATATATATATATATATATATATATATATAGAGAGAGAGAGAGAGATATATCTTCACAATCCTTCATAAAAATACACTATCAACGAATCGGGATCCAGAAAAGTATCGGGACCCACAAAAAGAATCGGGACCCACATTTATAAGATAATATTGTAGCTAATTGGCTACAATAAATTGATTTTCATGATTTTGAGATGCAACGACTTGCATTAGATGATTTCTATTCATATAGATGCAACATCTTGAGTTTCAAAGTTAATTTGATGTATAGATGGTGCAAATTGATTTTCATGATTTTGCACGTGCGGCAGGAACAAAAACAAGAGAAATCATGAAACGCATCTAATATACATATAAGCGTCGATTAAAAGCTAGAAAACACACTTTGGTGCATTATAATGCATATAAGATTATAGGATGCATCTAATTTAGGTCGTATGCATCTCGGATTCTTGATTAAAGTTCTTCTTATTCTTTCTTATTTTAAGTAATCTTCTTATTTGATCTATATATATATATATATATATATATATATATATATATATATATATATATATATATATATATATTATGAATTGGTTTTCGGTTCGTTTCGGTTTTCATTTTGCCAAAACTATATTCAAACCGAAAACCGAATATTCAGTTGATCAGTTTGGTTCGGTTTTGGCAAATTGGATTCGATTAGAAATTCAGATCGATTTTATTCGATGCGGTTCAGGTTCAGTTTTCGATTCCCATGGGTGTCACCCGATTTGTGAATACTTTGGTTAAAGTTAGTTGAGTTTGTTGGTAGTTAGTTTAGTTAGTGTTCTAATTAGATTAAAATGTACATCTACTCTTATCTTTCTGATTTATAACATTTAAACACAGTTTCCATTCCCTTTTGTTTCAAAACGACTTAGCTTAGTGATACAAAAATAAGAACTTGCATAGTATTTATACATGCATCATATGAAACATCTCAAATATTATTATAACTGTCTCGATCCTTACACACGCACGACTCCCCATGTTTACACAAACAAATTTACCTACTAACGTGTTAGTGATGATGGGGGTCGGGTCCTCCTGGTCCTGTTCTCGTTGGATAAATGTTCTTTCCCATTGCGACGTCTCTTCTAAACTGGTCTTCTAACGCTCTTCTAGCAATCTCAATTTTTCTTATACCAATGACATCACGGCTTGCACTTGACGTGATCAATAGCATTATAAACAACATACTAAACATTACTCTAGTAATCGATTTCATACCTCCCAAATGTGGTGTAATACTTGTTTGAATCTCGATACTTACTACCTACAAACATGAACCTATTTATATGGGTCATAAAGCACTTAACTTTTAAGGCGGCAAAGAAGATGATTCATATGACATCAAATTTGACAATTTACACGTAGTTTTAATTCAGAGATTGGAGGTTGAACAGGTAGATAAGAACAACATTCAACAAGTTCATTGGTTGGTATTTTTGATGTTGACATTGAAGCTAATCCTATATAATCTTTTTTCGTAAAAGTCATAATATAATATAAAATCATCATATTGATGTTTCTTTTATTTTATATTTAAAAAAAAGTATTTTAGATATTTTACAATTAGTTTTATCATCTTCCTATAGTATAGTTTTTGTGTATAGTGATAATAGTTATTAAAGTAAGTCTTGGATTCCAGGCACCCCTTGGTGTAACTGAAAGGTGTTTGCTTTCAAACATAAAGCTCAAATGGTCTACTAACCGTTTTGTTTATTGCCCGCAATAGAGATTTATATGATTCGGCTTTATGTCGTTGATATCTGAATCGATTCTCAGTTAACCGAGAAATATAGCATAATGCATCTGTGTGATGTATGCATACATTCATAAAACTGGACTTTAATTGTCTCTTAATGTACTTGTAGGTGTTACTACTTTTCCCGCCATATGCTACATATGTGCAGTTCCTCTTATCTCTAAAGTTTAAAGTTTGTGATAGTAGTCTTTCCAGACAATTGGTTTATCACGTTATCTTTCACTGAAACAACTAGATCCAAGGCGCATCTAATGTCGACTTTTGTGTGTAACGGTGTAGTGTGGCTCTTTTCTTGTTTCCGCGTGCCTTTGCTTGTCGAAGTAGTTATGTTTGATCATCCTGGTGCTTGATTATAAAGAGTGGTATCGACTACCATGTGAAACGTGTTGTGTTTCCGTATGCATTGCATACTTCTTTATGCCCCAATATTTTGAGTCAAGAAATTAGTCTTTCATTGCACGTGTTGAAATACTAAACAATAGCTATACCATCTTAGTCATTTTGTAACAAACTACATACTCTAATACATTGCATATCATAAACGTTGAGGTACAAAAACTAAACGATAACTCAGGGACTGTTACATAGCAATAGTGTAGATTTGCCATTGTATCTAATTATCGTCAAGTAGGTTATTGAGCCGAAATTGGCCGAAATTGTATCTAATTATCGTCAAGTAGGTTACTCTTGCTAGTCAGAAGAACCACAATTTCTAAACATAGTGATAAGAACACTAGCATAACTACTTAGATGCAAGTTTAATGGCCATGAAACATTAGAAAATAGGTAAGAGTATATTGCAAAAATCATCCATGTGGTGTAGCCAAATTTTAGGTTCAGTCCTTATCCTTTCAAAAGTGCACTCATCGTCCCTGTAAAGAACTATTAGTGTACATAACGATGGCAATACTCTAAAGTTTGTGACAATAATGTGAACCATAAAAATTTGCAAACAACGATGTATTTTGCGGTTAAATCATAAATTTATTCGTAACATCTTAAAAAGAAATTATTTAAATTTTAACAAATGAGAAAATTAGGTGAAAGAGCCTATGCAAAAATCACATAGAATAGACACATGATATAACAACAACAACAATAATAAAAGCAAGCTTGAGTTTGTTAAATCATATAATATGTCTAACTTAAATGATTTATAAATGCGATTAGAAATTAATTAAAATATTATTAACAATTTTGTTGAATGCTAACCATTTCTAAAGTTATAAATTATGTTTGCAGTAAGCAATAAACAATAGAAGTAAAAGAGTAGCAGTTAGCAGTAAGGAGTAGTTGTTTTTTTTTAACGTGTTTGATAACGTAACTGTAGTTATAATTATAAAGTGTAAAATAAGCAAATGCGTACCGCTTGTCGCTTGTTGTCAACATGCAAATGCTTATCGCTCCTAAAAGCTTGTTGTCAAACATGACCAATATTCAGAATTATACACATCTAATTACTATTAATGAAACACGTGTTGTAGACATAGAATGTTTAGCGTCTATGAAATATTGTTTTTATAACTATGGTAAGTTTGGACATACCCGAACTATGATTAGCAAGACTTGTTTATCTCAGTTACCACCGTCCTCCTTTGTTTTTCTACTTCACTAAAAACCCAAATCAATTTCGCATGGGCAAAAGAGACATGGTCCATTTATTCATCTCTTGCAAGGTTGCTAAAGAGACATAATCCAACGTCCTCAAATGGTGGAAGCTTAATAACCTTCAATTTTCGAGCATCATAGACATCATCACCCTTGCGGACCAAGCAAGTCTTACTCCAGCTTTGTCTCCTATATTTGATGCGTTGTTCAATCAGCAATATGGATCCTTTGGCGCTATAGAAATGAGTTTACTTTTGTGTCCAAAAAACCCATGATCTTATCCTTAACGACGTTAAACTGAACTCTTTTATTTGGATTTCCAATAGACATAGGATGAATTTTTATTGTTGGGTTGAGTGGTTCTCGAACCCTCGCAATTCTCTCACTTCTTCTTTGATATCTTTTTTTTCCTAGCTCCTTGCTAGGTGTTATATATATTGCCGCTCAAAAAAAAAAAAAAAAAAAAAAAAAAAAATCGCATGGGCAAAATTAATGACATTGCTAGCTAAAACTCAAAATATCTGTTTGTAATCGACTCAACACATATCTAACACCTGCAACTACCGTTGGGACATTCATAATGACGAAAACCCCCTCACATGAGACCCACGTTAGCATATAACGGATAAAAATTTGCATTGACAGTCCCTATATACCGTTTCATAGATGGTGATAGCCTAACATTTTAGACGCGGTTGTACGTAAACTCTGAAAATTTGCAAATGATGTATTTTTTGCAGTTCACTCTTAGAAGTAAGAATGGTAATTCTGTTGGTAAAAATTACAAAAATATTACACTCCTAGTATAAATATTAAAATCTTAGAACTGAAACGTTTCACAAATTAAAGACCTATCACATATAAAACATAACAACTTATAGCATAAATTACCATAAGAGGTGAAAAACGGGAGGTTGGGTTGTTTCTAGATAGTATCATCAAGCCAAAGACTAGCCTAAACGGGAGGGCTACCTTGTTCACGATATTTGCGTTTACGGGAAGAGCAGGGTGTTGATCCGATGAGATGGTTTCCTTCACCTGGATCTTTGCCTTCATCGTATTCTGCATGGTTAAAGGTGCTCTTTATTCATTAAGAATAGACATGCAAATATTTAAATAAAAAGAAACAGAACAAAACTATTTTCATTGATGGTTATTTTTTACTCATTTATAATGAACTTGAGAGTTCTGTTTGCTTACTTTGGTTTTGTTTTTGAGCAGAACATATTGTAGGAACATATATTACAGTGGGTTTATGGGAAATTTATACAGGATACCTGACTTATAAAATAAATAAATGATATGAATAGACCAAACTACAATCTTATTGGTATGTTAAGATATCTCACCTGGAGTTTGGACAAGATGGAGGGTGGATTCATTCTGAATATAGTAGTCGGCAAGAGTAAATTCATCCATAAGCCTCTTTTGGGGCAAATAGAGAGTCTGCTGGTGGAAGGGAATGTCTTCCTTGACTTGAATCTTGGCTTTCACATTGCCGATGGTGTCAGAACTTTTCACTTCTAGATCAATGGTGTTTCTGGTGCCAACAATATTTATATGTATTTGCAGCTTCCGTTCCCTAGTAATAGATGGATCATCATCATTCAGAAGGAGGAGGAGGGTCGACGTGTTCTGGACGCAGTAGCAGGCAAGGGCACGAGAGTCATCAAGCTGCTGACCGCCATAGGCTAGCGTCTGCTTGTGTGAAGGAATACCTTCCTTTCTCTGAATCAAGGCTTTGACTCTGCCGATGCTGTAGCAGCGAAGGACATATACAGAAAATGTCTTTCCAGAGATGGTCTCGACGAATAGATTGAAGAAACCAGCAGGGTCAACGAAAAGATCAAGAGTAGAGTTCCACAGATGTTTTAGTCGGCAAGGGTACTGCTGTTATCGAGCTTCATTCCGTAAAAAGAGTTTTGGCAGAAGGGTACAAGATCTTCAAGTTTAGATATCTTTTGCTTGACTTCGCCAATGGTGTTGTGCCTTACAACTATCAGAGGGTAGGCATATCCATTGGCAACTCTCCGGACCAATATCTTGAATGGTGGATCCCGTCTAAACTTCTGGTTGTAGGGGTACCCAAAGTTAGGTGTCTCTGCAGGTAGAATCCCTTCCATGTTTCTGACCTTGGGTGTCTTAGCCACGATATGCATCTGTACGTAATGATCCAAACAGAGAAATCAGATCACGGAGAATGTGTAGCTTCCAACAAAAATCTTCAAATCTTTCACGCGATACTTGGTAAATCCCCATAACAAGAAAAGTTAATACAAGAAAAGTCTAGATTTTAAAGTCCATCAAAAACACATATCATCATAAAACTCTATAAATCACATAACACTTTGGACCTATACATATCAGCATATACATTTTGTTAGTCGATCAAAAATATTTTATTAGCACTAAACTATTCAAATATACACAAACTTCAGATTTTTATTGTCTACCGCAATTTCATATTAGAATCAAAGACT
Organism: Chrysanthemum lavandulifolium; assembly: GCA_022545495.1. NCBI lineage: Eukaryota > Viridiplantae > Streptophyta > Magnoliopsida > Asterales > Asteraceae > Chrysanthemum > Chrysanthemum lavandulifolium. The sequence goes on from CM040243.1 coordinate 20,144,394, forward strand.
AAGTATCACCTAACCGGTTTTAATACAACATAAAGTTAGCATCTTTACGGTCACTTATAATCTCAGATAAACAAGTTAATGGATTAGGTTTTCTCTATTCAGATTACCCGAGAGGTAGGTTTTTTCTGCTAACTGAGATGTACGTGGCCTAATCGGGTATCCCGTGACCGTTTCCGACCCTTAACCTAGTGAGGTTTGAACACTTATAATCTCAAGTCCAAATCAATAAATTCAGTTACACTATAGATCACCTATAAGGGTCGAATACAGCATAAAATCAACACATTCAAACTACACTAATTAAAAGTGAAAAAAAAATAAATAAATAAAAAAAAATCCACAAAAACAGTTGGACTCAACACAAATAAGCATCAAACATAACATAAAGTAGATAGTTAATTATTATCAGCAGCGAAAAAAAAAAGCTAGGAAGATACCCTGTGAGATTAATAAGATTTCCAAAACGTTAATGGATGTGCCCGGCCTTGAGTTTTATATGAATGAACGACAATAGTCGGTTACACTTGACAAAATCTTTTCCTTGTTACGATTTTACACTTTGGAACACTTTTTTTTTACACTTGACAACGATTTTAACTTTTTTTCTATTTGTCAACCAAGTTTCATTTTTTACCTTTTAAAGGAAAAAGTTCTTATGTTAGTGTTTTGGAACATTTAAAGTTTACAACTTTTGAAAAGGATATAGATCAACAAGAAAATCATGTATCATCAACAATAAAATCATGTTTCGGTATTACCTCTACTAGTTATAATACCCGTGCACGCACGTGTTTTTTTCTAAAAAGTTAGTTTATTTATGAATTTGTCATCCTCGTCTTTTACAAATATGAAGAAAATACGAAACACGAAAACTATCATTGTTAGTTGTTGTTGTTGGTAATGTCTTTTCGCTTCTTTATTAACACTTTTGAAACCTAATTTCATCTTCTGAATCTTCAATTATTATGACATCCTTTGTATTATGACCATGTGTTTTTGGCCAGTCTCTTTTGGTCGTCATCTGAAGAGATTGAAGTAGTATATAATTAATTATATAATTCGAATCTACTTTTATAAAATTAATGTATGGTTTTGTTTTGTCTAACATACCTTGTCACTCTTCATTGATTCAATTTTTTGTCTTTTAGCATTGAAGGTAGTTGTTAGGTTTAGCTGAGTTTCTTCGCATGTTCCGTTGGATATGTTCCTTTGTAATCTGTGATGAAACAAAATGAGATTAGCATAGTGTCAAAGTTTTTATGTTTATGTTTTAATGTTCTCACCTTTCTTTGAACAAAGATGTGTTTGTTGTTGTCATTAACGTAAATCTTTGATGCTTTGTTGATGCTTGATACTTGTTGTTTGTCTGCATGTATGATATCCTTTAGTAATTATTAGCGTATAGACAAATGTTTTTTGAAAATGTATATGAAAGGAAGAAGTTTTACTTTCCCATGTGTTAATTTTGGCTAGTTGAAGAATCATGACGATAGGATCGGTTGTTGTGATATTTTTGTCGATGTAGTCTTGCAAAGCATCAGCATCATCTTTCCATTAAACACATTGTATCTTGTGGCCGCTGTTATAAACAAATGGCAATGTTAGCAAAGCAAATAAGTATACTTCATAATCGTTGATTACAAACCTTGTATTTTGAAGCTCATATTCAATTAGACTTGTTGGTTTCTGGTTCACGATGACTTGTTTGAGTTTGTTGTTCGAGACTATTTGCCCAAGTGCATCTGCAAATTGATTTCCATGTTAGTTTTTGTCGTTTTTTTGAAATATTTTATTCACGGTTTATTATAAATTACCGAAAGCTTTATCCTTGTTGATTCGGTTGTTGATAATTGACTCGAATGAAACAAACTCGAATCCGTCTGTTTCGCTTTCAAAGTCGTTTATAATTGTAACACAAGTATCTTTCTTGAAGTATATTTTTGCGCCGTGTTCTGTTAGCTTGATTGACGCTTGGTTGGGCACACACTTAAAGTCACTTATAATAAGTTGCGCTCCTTTCTATAAAAATTTTGTTAATATTGTTAGTATATATTATAATTAGTATTACTATGGCATCTCTGATAATGAATCATCTCATTAGGTTACCCGGTAGTTCACGTTATTTGTAAATTTTTAATGATGTATGGAGATTCGTTGTTAACCATCGGATGATTACTTTGAATCAGACGCGTCGCCACTTATATATGACAATGCTAAGGATCTTATCAGAAAGATGTTATGCTCTTGACCTTCAGACCGTCTAAGTGCTTATAAAGTTCTTTGTACGTTGTTCCTACTTATGTGAATCATATTATCTATAGTTAGAATGCCTTATGTTTTCATCTTTGATCTAAATTGAATATATTTGGATGAATAATGCATTGATTATTGTGTTTTAATTCGATGAAAAAATAATGCGGGATAATAGAAATACTATAAGAAAATAGATCAAATGGGTGGCACAAGTTAAATATAAATAACGTTGTTGATAAAACGGGCTCTGTTTGATTTTTGGAGGTTATATAATACTGTAATGTTTGGAGGTTATATAATACTGCAAGTTTTTGTTGATCGATATTTGTAGGTGAGTTAGTGTTTATAAGAGATTTGTATAGACTATAAGAAACTTTTTATGGAGTCTGATTATATTAAACAAATCATTATTATAATATGATACAAAGTTGGTCAAAATAGTCCATATAAAGTATTATATAAGTCTGTCAAAATAGTCGTGTTTTGTTTCACATGTTTGGTTGATCTATTTTTAAATATTGTATAGTATCAATTAAATATTGTATTTTGCTTAACATGTATGTCGTTTATTTTATATATATCTGATTGAATTATCCAAACTTTTTTGTTTGTCAAAGCAAATAGAATCCAAGTTCAATTTGAAGACATTGAAATGAAGAAATTGTTGCATCATTTATGTATTGTATGCAACGGTAGAGGCACATTGCATCTCTAATAAGTATGTTGCAATACATGTATAGACTTTGCATAGTCATTGTCTCCGTGTGTAATTTATATATGACGCAAAAGTCAAAGGTTGAATGTGGGCAAGTGAAACTAAATACTCAATCTTTATGAACTACTTATGGTACTATCAGATATTGAAATTACACCTATATGCATAGCTGAACATTAAAGTTCCATCTTGTAGATGTAAAACCTGTTTTGTATCTTATTTTGATTCAATAGTTTCTAACATGCCTTAGTATGATATTGTTTATCATCTTTATCAAATGTATTATTAACTTAAAAGGTTTTTAAAAAAATGCAATGATGATAATATCCTTTCTAATAAAAGTGGTCCTTTGCCATTATACTGATCTTTTGTTGACAAAGTGAAGGTATGTAAACGACTAATCGGCTAATTGACCCTTAGACAATAGTCATGTGTGATCATGGATGTCTGTTTTGGTATTTTAGTTTCATTTGGTTATGGTCGCATTGGTATGTTATTGGTGTGTTAAAGGTTTCGACATAGTGATTTAAGGTGCTATGGTTGTTGAGTTTAAGTGTAGTGTGTTCGAGGTTTGTTTGGGTTTGCAGCTAAAAGTGATCCAAAAGACAGTTAAAGAGGCTAGCATAGTCAAATATGAGGTAAACTCTTGACATAAGTATAAGTACCAAACACCCCATGAAATGATAATTTATAATCACAAATGGCTATAATGGAAGTTTCAATGGTAAACGGATCATCAAAAAGATAAATGACAGCATTTTGATAAAGTTTGGCCTTTACTCAAATTAATTTCTCGATTACCAATGATGGTTTGATTTCCATGTGTAATTTATATACTATGCAAATGTCAAATAGGTTGAATGTGGCCAAGCGAAGGTGTACCTCCTGGTCCACCTCTACCCAAAAACGACCCAAGGAGTTGTCTCGATAGAAGAAAGAGAAAGTAAATTTGTTTACTCAGTATGTTCTGGTTTCCTGCATTAACAATCTTTTGTAATGATTTTCTTAAAGAGGTGACGATACGGGTGTCTTGGGTACTGGTTCAAAAAATTTACGAACATAATGACTATGCAAGAAAATATTGGTTTCGGCCCTTTACCGAAAAAAAAAAGAAAAAAAAAAGATGAAAGTTGCTGAATGAGGTAAATACCAAAATTAAAATGGGGCCAAATCTTACATGTGCAGTGCTTGGTGAAGCTTACATTAGTGAACCAACATTATTGCATTTGTTGATTATTTTTAATGCTTGTTGCTACTTAGTATCCTTTATTGCAGCTAAAACTGATCCAAACGACAGTTAAAAAGGCTAGCATAGTCAAATATAAACACCTCTTAATCCAACATTTTTCTATTCTACTGCCGATTGTTCACTTAGAAAGATAATCTGTTGCTCTTTTTCGGAACTCATAATTGATGCTTGTAACCTAACTGTTCCATTGACCCTTAAAATATGTAACACATGGAAATCCAAACACTCCTTAATCCAGTAGTTTACCAACCAAATTACTCCTTTGTCCGCATTAAAATCCAAACCCAAACATAGGCTATAAACACTTAAAATAAACATGTCAAAGAATTAAACAACTCATGGCTTGTTAAACTCTCGCCATGTAAAATCCAATGAAATTTGTCCTTATATCAGCAAATGTAATTCAGTATATTTGATACCATTTTGACTACCCATGTTTCATCTTGTCGAATTTAATGGTTTTGTGTTTTTATCTATTGATTTAGCTTAATCCAGGAAAGTGTGAATTGAGTATTTATGTGATTTGTTCAGAAAAATTATGAGAGTCAGAGCATACGTACTCTATAAGTTTCTAGTGATGCTTAACTGGGTCAGATGGGTGTTTGTTTTTGGATGGGTCTATAATTTTTTTAGCGTGCGTCACAAACATTATTATAGATTAGGGATTAGTACATTGCATGTACTTTTCAAAGTGTCTGTTTTATGCGTGCTTTTTTTTGTTTGAATAGCAATGTACTTTCATGAGTGTCTGTTTAGATACGCAGCACTTTTTAACCCAGTTAGAATAGCAATTTATTATAAGTGCCCAATTTGGTACGCCATCCACGCACCAAAATGGAACACTTATGATAAAAGACATCGCTATTCTACAACTTTACTTAAATTAAAAAGTACACGCACTCAAATTGGAACACATTAAAAGTACATTGCTATTCTACAACTTAAAAAAGTACACGTACTAAAACGACACTTTTGAAAAGACATCACATTGCATTTACCTAATCCCTACTATTAATGATGTATCACTCATAGCCAAACAGTCGTTGAAGTAGGCTTTTTTTGTAGGTGACACGTAAACTTTATTTTACGAATGAATAACATTAGAAAGGCAAGAATATTACATTTAAAAACTGAACCGGAAAAAACAAACTTTGTATCGTCCCACTGACAATTTACTGATAAAAATTTTGACGTCTAGTTTGACATTAGTATTATTAGCCAACTTCATTTATTTTTATAAAATGTTGGAAAGTATTATTAAAGAGAGATAGTGAGGTGAGTACCAGGGAGCCAATTTGCTCATATGCACCCATCACTTTCAGCTCTTCTTCCTCCTCGTACCCAATTTGGAGTATCCGTGGTCCATTCACAGACCCAAATGCCCTTCGCTCAAATAGTTTTTTACAACATGTCAACATCCAAATATCTTTCTGTATAAACCGAATCTTGTAGAAACGTTTATATTGTTATTTCCCAAAGGTCAGCGTCTTTTGCCATTTGTCGGTTCTCTCAAAACCAAATCCCTAAATCTTGTAGAAAGAGTTCATTTGTAGGGCGATGTCGAAATGTTAATTGTCTTTTAACTCAGCATTAGGCCCTGTTGCAGAATATATGAAGTCATTGTTATAAAGTAGGTAAGTTTCTGACAGTGTAATACGACCTCAATTGTTGAAAGCCAAAGTCTATACATACCTTTTTATCTAACAATATCAAAAACATGTAGGAGTAATAATAGGCTGCTAGTCTACCGCTGCTGGGCACACTGTTCTCGACTCTGTGCATTTCTCTTCCATATGCTACAACAAAAAGGACACACTGTGGGAAATAAATATGACGTAGAGTAAGCATGTAAAAAGTGAAATACAAATACGCGTAACTTACTTGGTTGTCCTGAGCGCACGTCATTGTTTACTGTATTACGACAATGTGAACAAAAAGGACACACTGTGGGAAATAAGTATGACGTAGAGTAAGCACGTAAAAATGGAATATAAAAAGCAGAACTTACTTGGTTGTCCCGAGCGCACGCCATTGTTTATCAGATTACGACAATGTGGTTTATTGTTTGTGGACGAGCCGATCCGCTGTGCCCGCCTTCTTGTGTCTGTATGAAGAAAAAAAAACATAATCATATATTCATCCCTAGAACAATTCAACTATAATAATAATAATAATAATAATAATAATAATAATAATAATAATAATAATAAAAATAAAAACTTAATGTGTCCTCATGGTTTTACTTAATGGATGAAAATATGAATTATCATTGAATGCCTCACTATAACAATTCAACTATATGCGTCTCAGTTGGCCATAAAGTGAACAACATGTTATGCACTCTTAGTCAAGTAACAAAACATAACGCATATTACATCTAAAATAAGAATGAACTATACCAACTCAAAGCACTATCTTTTAACTCCGAAAGCTCAGGAGATGTTTAGCCTTAAAAACTTTAGTCCATACATTATTTTAAGCTATAATCAAAAGTATGAGAGAAGAATATTGTACCATAACCAATATGGGTCGAATTTGTTCTATTTTGAACTCCAACATGTCTAACTTCAAAAACCAACTAACAATGAAAGGGTTCAAATGGGTAAAAATAATCCAAGTGTTTTCAAATGCCTATTACTTAAATGCAATTTGTACAAACAGAAACAAAACATTGTAACTGATTAAAAATATTTTCACTAACAAAACATTGTAAAAAACTCACCCATTATGATTATGAGTTTTAATTTTGTTAGTGAAAATATTACAATATTTAATCTATACAGTCTCGTTTATTTTGTTGATGACAAATCATGTATCTTGTAATACATAACGTAAAATGTACAAGTTACTCGTAATCATATTTTTTCTCAACATACTTTCAACACTTCTCGACGTCTCAAGTCCTTGTATGCTACAATACAGGTTCGTACATGTTTGTTATGTTGTGTTATGATTAAACCCTTAATAAACTATTAAACACATTTAGTAAAATAGTTTACATAAAGCCAAAAACATTTTTATTAAACACTTATAAGTAACTTTTGTTCCTTACGCTCTCATAAAAATATATAGTTGTAGACTAGCTAAAAAAATGTGTAAGTAAATAGAATGGATTATCCATGACCCATTACTCATGACTCATAACCCCAAACTCATTGTCCATGTACACTGTATCTAGTTGGGTATCCATGACCCAAAGTCCATGAACCATAGTCCATTGCCAATGACCCGAAACATAACCTAAAATATAGACTGGTTTACCCAGTGTGCCGGATCCCTTGGGTTGTACTGGTTAGATCCCTTATGAAAGGGATCCGCCGGAACCGGGCCACAGTAGCCAGTCTTTGCCTATAAATAGCTTGTCATTTCTTCTTTGTTTACCACCTCTTTTTTCACACACACTTTCTCTCTGTGATTTTTAACACATTTAGATGAATAGGAATGCTTCCATAAAACCCCAAATTAACATATGATCATAATGCTTATAACTTTAATTTTTGTTGTTAACATATTTTCGAAGTGATCCTTCATATCAAACTTAGAGATCTTGCATCCCTATTCACCACAACCACACATATATGAAGATCGATCACAACAAGCTTAGGGAACTTGTGATCTTCATCCATTGAAGGCTTCCTATCAATAGAAGTTCATTTAGATTAGTCATGCATGTCCATTGGATCATCATTGTATTCATCATATCATATCATAGAGTGTTGTGATCGGATTGGTTCTTCCGTTTGTGTCAAAAACCCGGTATCTAGATTTGTATATGATGAAGTGTATACGGCGTAGGTTTGGTTCGACCTTGTGGAAGAACCCGATATCTAGCTTTGTCTCGGATAAAGTGTAGGCAACGTAGGTTTGGTTCTATCTTGTGGAAAGACCCGATATTTAGCTTTGTACCGGATAAATAACATTGTGTAAGGTTTTCTCCGCCGAGAAAAGAGTTTCTTGATCTAGTAAAGTAACTCTCGAGTTGGGTACTCGAGGAGTGGAGTAGGGCGAAGAGGAGCTTCATGACCGAATCACTATAAATCATCGTGTCCAGTTTGCATATCTTTTTTACTTAACGCTTTACTTTTATTCTTGCTATACATCATTGATTGTCTTTGTGCTTGATATTTATGATTGTGTTGCGTACTTATTTTATTCTATGCTTTCTAAGTATTCATATAGTCATAGACTGTATTTGACACTTTACATATTATGATAAGCTTGATCGGCAATTTAATACAAAAATTTTAAATTTTTAAATGAAAACGTATTCACTCCCCTTTACGATTTTCACAAATTTATTTTACTAGACAGGTTTCCACACAAATTTATTTTACTAGACAGGCCCAACTAAACAAATTAGAGAGAGTAATTAAATCTGTTTGTTAACAAAGGCCCAAGTTAAAAAATATAGTCGGTGTAGTTTTATAAATTTTATGTATAAATATAAACCCACCACATCATTCATTCAAATCGATCACCCCGGATCCACTCAATCGATCTATCGATTATTATTTTTCAGGGTATTCGTAATTTGCTTAAGGTTTATTGTTTTTTATTTTCTATCCTATTTTAACTCTTATTGTTTTTACACCTTGTTTTAAGTTTTTTTTTTTGGTTTTACTGTTAGACCGTATATCTCATATCGGGTATGTTTGGTAGCAGAGATTGTGGAAGATTATTGAGGCTTATGATTATTTTTTTTGAAAATTGCTACTTAAAAATAATTCTTTGTTTGTATGAAACTTATAAGAGATTATTAAAAAATAATCTTCCATAATCTCGAAAATAAAAGGTTACTTCATGTAGCTTTATAAAAATAATCTCTTTTATAATTTTTTTCAAAGAATAAAGACCAAAGAATAAAGACCAAAGACAATCTATTTTTGCCAAACATACCCATCATTGATTAACATGATTCACGTAATCATCATAATGTAATTGATTGTGATTGGCTTGATTGTAGGGTTAATTATAGGCATTTAATCAGTTACTTTTTCAATTTCAATCAATTGTACATTCAAGCTTTTATGATCTACACATGACTAATACAAATATGTCGGTCTTCCGAGAGCTTCAAGAGGTAACTGAAAGCTATTTTAGCGGAATTCCAATGTCTAGTTTGTCTTGGTTAGAGAAAGGTTACCAGAATAAGTTTAACAAATCACTAGACTATAAGTCCTTAGGTGTGAATGATACTAAGGGGCTCGTTGATGAGATGCACAAGAAAGGCATGGTGTTTTTTCAAGAGCGAGGGGGGCAGGGTTTCTACGTGATATCAGCTCGTGTGGTAAAAAGGAGACGAGAAGTCGTTTTGAAGGTTAAGGTTCAAAAATTACTCGACATGCATTCCGGTGGAATCGCGTTCGATTCTTTTGAGGGTTTATACAAGAATCAGTTTGCGTGGAAACTCGACTATGGTCACTTTGCTTTGACCGATCTTGATCATCTTTGTAAAGTCTTGAACGATATTCTGGTGGTGGAAGTAGCAAATCCCTCAGGAGAGAAGGTGATAAAGGCGGCGGTGGCGGTCAAGTCAACGATTTAAGAAAAAGGAAGAAATGAATGAAAATATAGAGGGTTGCCGGACATATGAAGAAGATGATGATATTTTACTTTCTCGATCTTTGGGTAAAAGTTCGAATGATTATTATTATTATACTTCCATGTCAAAGTTATCTGTTTATGTTTTAAAACCTTGATGGTTTGAGACTCTTTGTTTTGTTGAGTCAATTGTAAGTTTTGTTTGGAAACCCGTGGCATCTTATTTGGTCAATATTAATGTTTGTTTATATGCCTTAAAAGAAAAAAAAAAAAAAATTATATTGTTTGTTTATTAATCAACTGTTTATACGGTTTTGTTACCAGTCGAATAAAGTCGACCGTTGATACTAGTCCCTAATGTGACCGTTGGTACAATAAGATTACCAATCAACTTAGCCGACCGTTGGTACTAGTCGACTAAAATCGATCGTTGGTACGGTTTTATTACGAGTCGACTGAAGATATCTTTAATAAGGCTTGCCTACAACTCTGTTTGAAGAGTTTCGCTCACCGAAGCGTCCGTGTCCTTCTCGTCCGATGCGGGAGTGTTAGACCAAATATCTCATATCATTGATTTACATGATTCACGTAATCATCATAATGTAATTGATTGTGATTGGCTTGATTGTAAGATTAATCATAAGCATTTACCTTATTTAGCTCTCATTGTATTCTATATATAGGGTGCTCATTGTAAATGTATGATCGATCAAATAATAAACACATTTGACCTATTATTTTACTCAACATTTACTTGATAAAAAAGCTCTTTGCTTTAACTACATACACATGACTGTCTACATTATATAGACTTTTAAGGTTTTGTTTGTTCTACCAAATAAAACTTTTTTCGTTTAACTACATACACATGTGAGATTTTGTTATAAAACTTTTTGCTTTGAGTACACACGAGGAGCAACTTGATTTATTGTTTTTAGCCCAGAATATGCCCACCGAATCTGGTGAGTAAAGAATTCAAATGAATGGGAAAAGCTTTAATATCAAATTTGTTCTTTATATTGAGTTTATATCACGTTCTAAGACTAAGTTCCAAATATATATATTAAATTAATTCTTTGATGAGGCCTTTTTTTTTTTTTTTTTTTTTTGAATGGTTTGCACATGAATCTCCAGTTACCATCAGTCCATCATGAATCATTGAATCATCTTTTTTGAACTCCTCGCTAACTCACTCTAATTGTGTATAGACACTGAAACATAACAAGATATATAAAGTTAGTGGTTGTGCCTTACGAGGCTGATTTTGCGGAAAGAACAAGAACACATGGATGGCATTTTCACTGCAGATGCTCACCTAAATCCTCTACAGATGCGGGAAGGTAAGTAATTTTTTTTACAAATGTTTTTTGCTGCATAAATCTCTATGATTATGTCCATTATAACCTGCAACTTTACCACAAAAATCATCTTTGATTACGAGGGAATTCATTACGAGTATGATTTCTCGAGACAGGAAGGTAGTAAAGTATTCTGCGGTTTCACAAAAGTGATGGGTTTACAAGCTTGCATGTTAGGTGGGTGTGACTACTTGTCTAATTTACCAGGCGTTGGCCTAATACCAGCCATTGACACCCTAAAGAAGCGTAGGAAATGATAACATGTGCGATTATCTAGAGGTACAATACATATGATCTTCATGCAGTTTTGAAAGTTTTGCTAACTTTCAAACGTTTTAATACATTACATGTTACGGGTTCTTAAAGATTTGAAACCGATCATTGTTAATAAAAACCAGATATTGCGTTACATTGAAAGGTTCACTAAAGTTATGAATACGTATACACACCGACATGTTTATGACCCAACAACCAAAACGATTGTTTGTTTACGCCCTTTACCAAATGAGGCCAAAGATGATCAACTGTACATAAGGCCTCGGGTACTGCTTACACCACTCGATACATCTGAAGATATTGCTAACGGGAGTATCATCCCATTACCAAAGATAGATACTCCCGTGAGCAATATCTGCAGCAATATCGGGTGATGTAGCAATACCTACGGTTGATCATCTTCGGTCTCCATTTGGAAAACGGTGTAAAAAACCAATGGTTTTGCTTGTTGGGTCATAAACATGCTAGTGTCTATACATATTCATAAACTTAGTGAACTTTCCAATGTAATCCGATATCTTGTTTTGATCGACACTGATCGATTTCAAAGCCTTAAAAATCTGTAACATGCAAAGTATTAGAATCTTTTGAAAGTTAAAAATTGTCAAAAACCGCATGAGATAATATGTATTGTACCTCTAGATAATCAGTTGCACACGTCATCATTTCCTTACGCTTTTTCACGGTGTCAATCTTCAGGGTATTACGCCAATGCGTGGTAGATTAGACAAGTAGTCACACCATATGCAAGCTTGTAAAGCCATCTCTTTTGTGAAACCGCGGAACACTTTGCTATCTTCTAGTCTCGAAGAATCATACTCATTATAATTTCCCTCGTAATCAAAGATGATCTCTGTGGTAAAGTTGCAGGTTAGAAAGAACACAATCTTAGAGATTTATGCAACAAAAAATATTTGTGAAAAAAATACTTACCTTATTGCATCCGTAGAGGATTAGGTCAACATCTGCAGTGAGAATGGCATTTACGTGTTCTTTCAGCAAGAGAAACGCGAGTTTCGGATCAGCCTCGTAAGGCGCGACCACAAACTTTTTCTTATTATGTTTAGGTGTCTATACACAATTAAAGTCAGTTAGTGAGGAATTCAAAAGATCGATTTAATGATTCATGACGGTGTCATTACGTGTATCATAGAAAAGACTATCTCATGGGATTTTTCTAGGGCTCTTGGTACAAAGGCTTTTCCGCAACCACTATTGAAGACCTCAATCATCTAAGAGAACAAAACTATATGATCATAAACATTTGTTTAATTCGGTTTCATCTTTGTTTTCATTATGAATTTTTCATTATCGGATTTATTATCTTTTGTTATCATGATTGTTATTTAAGGCTAAGCACCTTTGTGTTTTCTAGTTATGAATCTAATCAATGAATTACATGATTTAATAGTTTAGTACATAAATCAAACAACAATCAGGTAAAAGGAGTAGAAACACCACTATGATCACAAAATCACAATGGCTCTTCTCATTGGATTGAAGCTTTCAAGTGAATTCTTTGTTTACTACTTCTCCCGTTTCAAATTTATAGTTCACGTTCTTTTTTTATGTCCTAATTTAATTGTCCACTAATAAAAAAAGATAGAGAAGTTTGATTGAGTTACCAAAATTAATATTAAAAACTTTAAAAGAGACAACAATTAATTTGTTAAGGGTAAAACCGTTATTTGACAAAAAAGTAAGAAAAATAAAATAATAATAATTATGTTTTTTTTAAAACTGTGTACTTTTTGTCGAGGGACAATTATTTTAAAGAAAGTTGATATACAGGCCTAAACTTGTAAACCTAAATATGGGCCTAACACTCCTACAATGACATGTGTCCTCTTAGAGAGGGGGGAGTGGTCACCTAATACCCTAGGTGCCACCTCACCTCCATCCAATAAAAACCTTACACATCAAAAGTACCCAATTTTACCCTAACCATACCCTAAGTGGAGGGAGTGGTCACCTAGGGTACCCGATTTTTTTTCATCCAATAAAAACCTTACACCTCAAAACTATCCACCCTCCCTCACTTTAAACTCTCGGCTTGGTAAACCGAAAATGGTACCCGATTTTGATACCCAGTGGTGGCGGCGGTGTTACCGCTTCGGGTAAGGGTACCAATCCCTTACCCGTGCCCACTCCCTCCCTCTTATTTAAAAACTAAATTAACTTGTTTATTATTCCAAAAATGCCCATCAACACTATCCCGAGATTCTAGTATACATTCTCTCTCCCAACCATTTATGTAAAACTCCAACTAGACTTTTGCTGCAAAAACTTTGATTTATCATAAATATATTTCTTCTCTTTTATTTTCGTTTCCTTAATTTTTATATGAACAATATAACACAAATACAATTACCATATCCATGTGTTTGAAATGCTGAGTAACGTCATCCCCATGAAACACTTTCAAACATGATCAAGAGCCCAAAAGAATTGTGAAACGAGACACACATCATGCCATTGAATATGTTGTTTCAGTTTTCTGAGGTCTATTAATTATCACATGTGCCCCATTATAAGATTAGGTTAATGAGGGTGAGTGTGTACGTGATTTTGTTTAAAAAAAAGGGTGTATGTTTTGAATATGGGGTTAAAGATTAGGAGTTTTAAAGATGATCGATCGATTACAAATGGCATTAATGGGGTGGTAACAAGATCTTCAGTAAAACATCGACGCATGTGATTTCTGTGATGGAGGCGGCGTGAAGAGATTGAACGATGAGCGGAGAAGGAAAAGAAATAAATAAATTATTTAATTACAAAAATTAAGGGTATATTAGGTACATCATATAAAACTTTGTTGAAGATATTAGATAGCAACACGTGTCATCATATTTGTTTAGGCTCATATTTAGGTCTCATTAATTAGGCTTGTTTATCATTTTCTATTTTAAAGCAGGAGGAATTTTCAAATGCTTACTCTTATTTTGGTCTACTAAGGACAAATACCTACCATCCATCTAGTTTAATCTAATGGTGAGGATAAACCAAGATTTAATATGGAAACCTAAGTCCATGTTTTTTCTTTCCTTTTCTTTGTCTTTTGTCTTTCTTATTTTTAACAATTTTTTTTTTTTTTTTTTTTTTTTTTTTTTGAAATTCACGTTTTATTAAAAACATGTTTTTTTTTTTTTTTTTTTTTTAATTCAAGTTTTTTCTTTTTTCGCTTTCATACGGTTTCATCGTATTCATATGTTTTCGTTCGTTTTATACGTTTCGTCCGTGTTCATATAATTTCGTCCTTTTTACGTTTTAAATCGATTTCAAACGTTTTAAATCTGTTTTCATCCGTTTCGTACATTTACATCCGTTTTCGACGCTTTTTATGCTTTCGTGCATTTTAGACGTTTTGTCCGTTTTCGTCCGTTTTACGTTTCGTCCATTTTAGACATTTTTGTCATTTTGAACGTTTTCGTCCGTTTTATACGTTTTCCTCATTTGCACGTTTTCATCTGTTTTCTTACGTTTCGCCCGTTTACGTCCGTTTCATACTTTTTCGTCTATTTTCTTCACGTTTTCATTTGTTTCATTTGTTTTTGTTCATTTTCTTACGTTTCGTTCGTTTCATATAATTTGGCCGTTTTCTTCGTTTCGTCCATTTTACATACGTTTGCACGTGTTTTATGCTTTCACGTTTAAATCATTCTCGTCCGCTTTCTTACGTTTTCGGGCATTTCATCCATTTTCATACGCTTTTATCTGCTTTTTAGCATTTCATGTATTTCGTCCGTTTTAGGCGTTTTAAATATTTTAACGTTTTCATGTATTTTCGTCCGCTTTTATACGTTTCGTCCGTTTTAGACGTTTTCATACGTTGTCATCCGTTTTACGTTTCACCTATTTTTAGACGTTTAAATCTTTTGACGTTCCATCCGTTTTATCGTTTCGTCCGTTTCCACATTTCGTCCGTTTTACACGTTTTATCCGCTTTATCGTTTTGTCCGCTTTAATTTATTGTCCGTTTTCATACGCTTTTATCGTTTTTATTTGATTTAATACGTTTTGTCCGTTTTCATTTTATATTTGTAAGTGACACTTATTTATCTCTTGTGATATAACACCGTAAGGAAGATGAAAAGTATTACATTCTTCATCATGTATGTGTTATCGGTTGTGATACTCAACTAAGAATGTGATGGTTATGTTTTGAAAATATTTAGGAAGATTTTTGTGTTTTATGATATTATGAAATATTAAAAAAGTTGTTCAACTGAAAACAAGAGATGTTATGATACTTTTGTTAGACTTGTGGTGGGTTTTTCTATTTAATGGATACATTGTGGATGTTTCGATAGGTTTTATAGCGGGATTTGAAAATAAATATCTATTGTTGAATCAGCAAACTAAATAAGTTATGGTTGAAGATAGCACACATCTTTACAAACAAACTGAGGAAGCTCAGACACTTGTGATATCACAGGTGATATCACCTCACTTGTGATATCACACGTGATATCATGTGTGATAACACCGTTGATATCACCTATGATATCATGTGTGATATTACCGGTGATAGCATGTGTGATATAATACTCCCTCCGTCTCAAAATTATTGTCAGGGGACAAGAATTACAAAGTTTAATAAAAGTGGGACCTCTATAATTCTCAACCACTCAAATAGAATATTCCTCTATTATATTCTCTTTTTCTTACTAAAAATGGAAAGTGGACAATTAATTTGAGACATCCATAAAAGAAAATATGGACAATAAATATGAGACGGAGGAGTAGTTTATATCACTTGTGATATCACTGTGATATCATGTGATATCACTTGTGATATCACGTGATATCACAAGTGAGTGATATCACATGTGTTTGAGCTTAATAAATTTGTTTATAAAGATGTGCTTTCTTCAACCATAACTTCTTTAGTTTTTGATTCAACCATAGATATTTTAAATTCGCTATAAAACCTATCGAAATATGCACAATGTATCCATTAAATAGAAAAATTCACTACAAGTCTAACAAAGTTTCATAACATCTCTTGTTTTCGCTAAACACCTTTTCTAATATTTCATATTAACATAAAACACAAAAATCTTCCTAAATATTTTCAAAAACACAAATAAGAAAAATGAACAGAATCATCACAGTAATATAATAAGTGATGTTTATTATCATTTCTTTCATATATACTTGGTAAAATACTAAATTCTTATCGCATTTGGTATGAATTTAATATTTCACATTCTTAGTTGAGTATCACAACTGATACACATATATGATGAAGAGTGTGATACTATTCATCTTTCTTACAGTGTTATATCACAAGAGATAAATAAGTGTCACTTAAAAATATTAAAATAAATAAAAAGGAAGCAAACTATGAAAATAGAGACTTGACATATTATCAAAATAAAACAAGTGTTGCATTAAATTAGCATTTGTTTGAACAAAATAAGAATTCACCTAAAGAGGACTTTAACCCTTTTATTTCTACTAAGAGTATAAAATCACATGTGATAGATAACATTGGTTGCATTAAAAAAATATGCGCTTGTCAATTGCGATGAAAGGAACAAAAACTATCTTGTAACTGAAATTATAAAAATATTAGAAAATAGATGGGTGATAATATATAAAAATATACGAGCAATGAAATATTTCGGTGATATTAAAGGTTAAAAAAACATACTTGTTTGTTTATGAAATATCACAAATGATATTAGACATTAACTTTTTTTTTTTAATAAAATATCACAATTGTTATTAGACATATAATATAATAAAGTTAAATAATAAGCATGAAAACGTATAAAAATAGACGAAAACGTATAAAAAGTCTACAAAAACGGACGAAAACGTATGGAAACGGACAAAACGTATAAAAACGAATGAAAAGAGTATAAACACGTATGAAAACGGACAAAAACGTCTGAAAACGGACGAAAACATATAAAAAAGGATGAAAATGGACAAAAACGTATGAAAACGGACGAAAACGTATGAAAGTAAATGAAATCGTCTAAAAATGGACGAAAACGTAAAAAAATGGACGAAAACGTAATTAAACCAATGAAAACCGATGAAAACGTATAGAAATGGACGAAAACGTTTGAAAACGTATAAAACGGACGAAAGTACATGAAACCGTAAAAAGCATTTAAAACGTATGAAAATGGACGAAACGTATGAAACGGACGAAACGTAAGAAAACGGACGATAACGTATGAAAACGGACAAAACGTAAGCAAAATGGGCGAAACGTCTAAAACGGATGAAAACGGACTAAACGATATAAACCTATGAAAGCGGATGAAAACGTATAAAAGCGGACGAAAACGTTTGAAAAGTATTTAAAACGTATAAAACCGGCGAAAATACATAAAAGCGTAAAAACGGATGAAAACGATAAAATGGACGAAACGTATGAAAAGAAACGAAATGTAAGAAAATAGACGAAACGTATGAAAACGGACGAAACGTATGAAAACAAAGAAACGTAAGAAAATGGATGAAAGCGTTGGAAAACGGACGAAACAGATGAAAACGTATGGCGAAGAAAAAACGCGAATTATAAAAATCGTGAATAACGTGAATTAAAAAAAATATAAAAAAAAAAAAAAAAAAAAAAAAAAAAAATCTTCAATTTATTAAAAAACGTGAATTAATTAAAAATACAAAAAAAAGTGAATAAAAAAGAAAGACAAAAAATAAAAAGACAAAAAGACAAGAAAAAAAACATAGACTTAGGTTTAAGTATTAAATCTTAGGTTAATCCCTACCATTAGATCAAACTAGATGAAAGGTGAGGATTTGTCCCTTGGTAAGCATGAAATTTTAAGTAAGCAAAATAAAGTGCCTCTTTAAAACATATGAGTAAGAATTTTATTTTGTGATATCTTGCAACAAGTGAAGGGTGGCTTAGTTAGTTAGTACCATTTTGTACCTACCAAGCAAAACCGTAGTTCAATCTTTACCAACAACATAATTTTTAGAAAAATTTTATGAAAGGTCTATTGGGCCTTACCATTCTTGTCAAGATACCCACCACATAAATAGCGTGAGCCGTAGGGTGTAACGGAGAAGTTATATGGCTAAAGTGAGAGGTCTAAGAAGTTTGAAGGCCCAATTGGAAGATTTTGCATTATATTTACTCTCTTTTGTCATTAGGGTTAATCACCCAAAACACACACCGATACAGCCTCTGTTTTTCTCATATATCATCTCAGCCTCCGTCCTCCAAAAATATCCAAACCTTAATCTGCTATTGCAGAATTCTCATATTAATCGTAAAAATTTTCCCATGAAACAAAATTATTGATAGAAACTGTTATTTGAAAGGAAGAGAAGTGCTAGAGAGCGTTTTGTAAATATTGATGCAAGTTCAAAATTGAGAAGTCGTTTTTTTTTTTTTTTTTTTTAGTAAAAGCCTAAAATCTTTCTTATTTATTCGATTTCAAGGTTAGAGAATATTTTTACGTTGCATTCTTAATTGTTTTTGAGATGTCAAAAAGAAGTTTAATTAAGGAAGATTATCTTCCTGTGGAGTTGATTCATCATATTCAATTATTGCTGCCTTTAAAAGAATCCGCAAGCACTTGTGTCTTGTCAAAGTCATGGCTAGGCGCTTGGTATACCCTCCCTACCCTTAAATTAATACCTCATGAATTTGATAGCGACGAAAACGAAACAAAGTATAACAGGCTCATTCATACCACTCTGCAAAGGTACCACCGAGACAACATACCCATCGAGTCTTTTCACCTTCACCTGAACATTAGAAAAAACAACTTGAATCTAGAGGATGTCAAAAATTGGATACGACTTGTAGTTTCCAAAAGCTGTCTCAAAGACCTTTCACTTTCTATCGACTTTTTTGTTGATGATCAGTCTCTCACCTTGCCAAATGAGTTATTCTCTAGCCAAAACCTACATACAATCAATGTAACCTCAGCAACTGATTATTTCCATATCCCTCTTGAATTTGTTCCAATCATCCTGTCATCAACTGTGGGTGTCTACGTGTACTGGAATTAGAACGTCGTTATAACTGAAAATGTGTTTCATGGCTTGTTGTCTACTTGTACCTTACTTGAGAAGATTAAACTCTTGTGGTGTGATGGCTTTAAGAATATTAAGGTTAAAAACCTTCTTCGTCTTAGCGAATTGGAAATTTTATCAATTGAAGAGGACGATCATTGGGAGATCAATAATGTACCAAGTCTTTGCTCCTTTTGTTACCGCGCGTTATTTGCTTATAAGAAGCCTATACCATTTCAAATAGATTTTTTAGCAAGTGTGACACAATTATGTATAGAGGGTGTGATTATTGATGATTTGTTTTTTAACACTGTCGAATCAAAGTTTTCTGTGCTCGAGAGTCTGACCCTTGGAATCAGCCGTTGGGAGCTTGAAAACATGGTTATCACTTGTGAGTCGCTCAAGTGGTTGACCCTAAAACTATTTCAAGGCTGGCAGGTCAATATACAAGTGAATGCTCCAAGATTACTTTCTTTCATTTATAGTGGCGGTAATATACTATCTGGTCTCCTTTTTCGAACCACCGCTCCCGAGCAAGTTAAGCTTACTTTCGATGCATGGGAAGATTTGGGTCATTCGTACTTTCTCAGGATGAGGGAAGCACTCAATATATCAAGCAAGTTTGACATCAACATAACAGGTGCTAACCTTGATTCAGTAGTGCGTTTTAACATTGATGTTGA